>MU127444.1:421173-547962 GCA_014904945.1 Gyrodon lividus
TTTATATCTTCCGGACCCTTCAGTATATAAACCCGCGTGTACTCTCTGATATTTCCTTCAGTTCGAATATCAACTAAATCCTGTTCCTTCCTGATCACCTCCTTTCCAATCCGCTAAGTTCTTAAGTTGACCTTAGGACCAACCTCTGACCCTCCGCCCTTAAATTAAGGAACCGAACTCGTACAGGGGCACAGCACATAAGCTGAAGCCACAGTTCCTTACCCCTCCGACACTTCTCAGGAATTCCCGCAAACCCCACCACCTCCGCAACTCCGGAACATCCGGGAATTCCGGGAAAGAACCGGACTTGACAGGATCACAAAGAAGACGAGATGAGCAAAGTCTTTGACCTCGATGGGGTGACAACAGGTGAGGAATGGCAATTGGGTTCAGAAATTGCCAGTGAAACAGATGATGACATGCACAGGCTACTTCTGAAGCATTGTCACATGAAGTCAATCGCACAGTGTGTGCCTGCAAAACAAGCATTGCCTGTCAAATCCACAGACAAGGGCAAGGCTCGGGCTGTACCAAAGCCAGTGAGTTCCAAGCACTATGATCCAGATACATGTGGTAAGTCGCACTCAAAATATTCTACGTGTATATGCATGCATACTGACACATTTTGTATTCACTAGTCTTCAAGATCCAATGTGCTGTTCATCAACTTCAAGGGTCAAAACTGTCAAATATTCCCTTCCAGATATTGTCCACCATCACCTACAATCAACTTTGCATGATTGTTGCAGAGAAATTGAACCAGTATGCAGGACTCATCAAACTGCAATATTGGTTTGATTGCAAGGCAAAGACGGAATTCACTTCCCTACAATCAGATGAAGAACTTGATCTTTTCATAGAAACCACAAGACCACTAATTGTCCCTCCCTGTTGCGCCCATGGACAGGCGACAGCTCAGCCAATGAGGGCCATCACTGTCTACTTTGAAGATGTGGCCTCAGATGATGATTCAGTGACCCCCACATCCACTGACAATCATGGCAAAGCAGTACATTTGAATTAATTTACCCAACAGATGGTCCCTCAGTCAAATCAGTCTCACCTGGGATTCACATATCCAGCATTGCCAAATCTTCAGCCAACAACCCTCCCTCAATCTCTCACAACTCCTTCATCTGAAGGTCACGGTCTGTCAAGTCCGGTTCTTTCCCGGAATTCCCGGATGTTCCGGAGTTGCAGAGATGGTGGGGTTTGCAGGAATTCCTGAGAAGTGTCGGAGGGGTAAGGAACTGTGGCTTCAGCTTATGTGCTGCGCCCCTGTACGAGTTCGGTTCCTTAATTTAAGGGTGGAGGGTCGGAGGTTGGTCCTAAGGTCAACTTAAGGACTTAGCGGATTGGAAAGGAGGTGATCAGGAAGGAACAGGATTTAGTTGATATTCGAACTGAAGGAAATATCAGAGGGTACACGCGGGTGTATATACTGAAGGGTCCGGAAGATATAAAGATGTTAAAGTACTATTGGACGAATCGGAGTTTCGGGTTTCCGGAGGAAGGGAAGGAATGAATTGGAATGGCGTCAGAATGGTAGAATGATGACTGAAGGCAATGGCGCAATAATAATTGCGAAGCAAGGGGAAGGGAATTATCGATAGGAACTGTAAATGTCAAGAAGTGTCAAAGGAGAGTGACATATGTCAAGCAATAACCAAGATAGGGATACAAAAGTCCGGGACGGAGATACAAAAGTCCGGGACGGGAATGCGGAAAGTCCGGGACGGGAAGTACGGGGTTCAGAATGTCCGATGAAAGAGAATTGTCTAAGGTAAAGTCTGAGGGTCGGGATTCAGGATTTGGTCCTAGGGGTTCGGAATCAGGCCGGGTTGGTTAGGGAATTTTCGGGATGTGACACGGTCTTCTCGCACCATTGCCATTCACCCCTGCCTTGACATTGACACCCACTGGCTCAGGCATAGAGATCCCTGAGATAATTCCTTGGTTCAACAACTCTCTTGAACAACATGTGAAAAGGAACCTATGTGGAGTCAAATTCAGAGACTTTGGACCTGAGCTCAACACAAAAGGATTTGTTCAGATATCACAACTTTCACGTGACTATATGTCAACCCAGGTGTTACAAGATTTGTTGAGGATCAAGATGGGAACCACAATTCTAATCCTTCAGCATGTGGAGGCAAAGTTGCGGGCCATAAGCTTGGGGAGATCAGTAGCTTAGTTTGACAACTGATATTTTATTGTTCAATACACTGGTTTATACATTGTGATTCACAAGATATATTGATGATAGTAATGGTATTCAAAGCGCTGTTAGGTTTGTCTGGGTTTGACTTGGGAACCTCAGAAAACTCACCATGAACCAGCAGCAACTTGGCGGCAGGGTTTGAATACCATGCCTCCCCTTTGTCCTCACTTATGATGCTCAGAGTGTCTTCAACACTCCATAAGCAACATCCCCAGACATGTTTGGGCACAGAAAAACACCAGCATGTCTGGAAGAGGCCATGGACAAGGCCAAGGGGCCACCAAGGATGAAGTTACCACTGTTATGGCAGAACCATTTTAGCTCCTTTTCTTCTCACGTGACTCTTTTCCATCACATGATCTTGTACGACCAGTGACTCCAGGCAAAGTCCCTGGCCTTATCTCTCTTCTGTCACATTCTATGACCTTCCGCCCAATGGCGTTTATCCCTCTTATCTTCAGTTACCTTTCTTGAACAGTTCCTACTTTGGATATCTTGGTCCGTGTGCTGTTTTCTGTAGTATAAGACCTGTACTCTACTTGGTTTCGACCCAAGTTAGATCTACACAATACATAGCTTAACAAGCTATCTCTTGGTTTGAGAACTTGCTTCACCAATTGGCCTATAGTCTGCCAGTAAAGACTTTTGATAGATCTTGTTCTGCTCGACAACAGGACTTGTTGGTGTTGTCTGATCGAGCTCTCACAACCTCATCAGCATAACAACCACCACCAACTTTCGGATTGTCTGGGAGACCGCAACCAATACTGGCCACACCAGCAGGATGGTGAAGTGGCTGGTAGACCACCCTGTCGACTGTATTATGCTATTTTCTGAAGACAGAAGTGCACCACACCCTGAAGGCCGGGCCCCAGGAAGGACAAAGCTAGAAATATGTGCTGTCATCACAGAGGTTGTCTTCAAAGATGACAAGGACTATGCACAGCTATTTGCCTTGCATGCTGCAAAATTCACCAAAGCTGTTCAAGATCACCTTGGAATGTAAGTACTAAGTTGCAAACTATTGACTTTACTCTAACATGATGTGCTTTTGCCCAGACTGAAAAAAGCCTATCACGAGCAAGCTGTCAAGTTCACGCAAACAGGAAATGGAATCGTGCCAGACTCAGAGGGTCACAGTAATTCAATGTGTAAGTCCAAATGTTGATTGCTTTTGATTGCTTCTGATCATCCATCACAGAGGTGGTCGAAAAGGAATTTCCATGGTATTCTGATCTTCACAGTCTCTGGGGGGCATCCCCTCATACACTCTGAAGGCCCTTGTCAACTCTGCACCTGGTGCATCTCAAGGTACCCAGCTCCTCAGCCTTGTCCAAAATAAGAGCCTGCCTAATGCTACTGCCTCCTCCAGCCCTTTTGCTGTGGGCAATTCCACTGCCGCCACCCCTGACGTACAAGCCACCACCACTCCATCCCCCACTCCCCCATCTGATCACTCTGCCATCCCCCAAGCTGCTACCGGTACTCTAGCCCCCTATCAGGCACCAAGACAAGGGGAAGGAGCGTGCAGCTGGCACTCTCCTTGAAGGCGAGATGTTGGAATTCTCCCAGGATTATGATATAGATGGGGGTAATTTTGGGGGCTCAGATTGCCCCATCAACAATGATACAGATATGTACTCTGGGTTTGCACAAGGGTATAAATGTTCGATACAATGAAATATTTGTTAATGACAGTAGCTAATTTGTTTCTTTAGATATCAGCCCAATCACCTTCCCCCCCATCCCTTACCGCCTTCATACATCAAAAAAAGAGTCCTACACCTGATATGGACAACTGCTCTGCATTCCGCTCTGGCTCTCCTGCATCTCAAACTTCCTTAGCATCTCATGGTTGTCAGGCCCATCACGCCCCCAGCTCTTACCGAAGCTCATCAGTGATGTCTTCGGGCAGTAGCCATGCAGGACTTTCCTCCGTCAGTGATTCATCTGGAATCTCCCAGAATGCAAGTTTGAAACGTTCCAAGACTCTTGCACTGCCATCTCGTGATTCTATTCCCAATCTCCTTAACAAGGGGATGGCGGCCATCAACAACAACAAAATGTGATTGTCCAACATCAAGCTCAAATATCTTTGCCTAAAGTATGATCATGCATGCCTTACGGAGGACCGTTTGTTTCAGCATGAGTTACAGAACATCAAGGTCGCAAATGCTGCTGTCATCCATCAGCGCAAGCAAGAATATGTTGAGTCTCAGATCAGACTCAGGCAGGTAGATGCTGACATTCTTGACCGGAAAACAAAGATGCTTATAGCACAGGCAGAGGTTATGAAATTGCAACAGAGGGGGATAGCTCAAGACCCTGCTGACAAGTCAGTAGACTTGGCCTAAGTCACTTTGATGTCCATGTTCGTGTATCCTAGCACTACAAGTATACTACTCATTGTGGTCTCTGTCACATGACACTACATTAGTGAATGGAGATTCAAACAACAAAGTCATAAGGCTTTTGCGGAAGTTCTGACCAGTGGATCTGTATAATGTTTGATCACCAACAGGTCCATCACCATCAGGCTCCTCTGGTTCCCTGCCCTCTTGTTCCTGATGCTCAGTTTGAGCCCAGTGTGTTGTAAACCCATCAGAGTCAGTGAGTTCACTGGAAGGTCCATGTCACCTCTCCTCAAATCAAATAATCATGTTGTGCAGAATAAGATAGCTGTTAGCCCAATGGACAACATACTGCAACTCTTTCTCATTTCGAATAGGGTGGCGGAGCGCTCGTAAGGACTGAAAATGTCCCTTCAAGGCAGCAAATGCATGCTCAACAGGTACATGGATCTGTATTTTTTTTAAATTCAATTTAAATCACAGAAATATAAGGGAACACTTTACTGTTGAAAGGAATCAGTTAAAAGTATTTTAATCACAGGTCAACTGTCCCCCACGTGGCTTCTTGAATGGCACCACACACCATGGCTCTGATGGATAGGCACTGTCAGACCATATCCAGTGCTGATTGCCGAGTAATTCAGCATGTTCCCTTGATGTCCTGGTATGCTGGAATGCATATGCATCATGGACACTTCCTGGAAATCCAAGTCCATAATCCACACCGATCAGATTGTGGGGTAATATAACCAACTACAAAACTGGTAAATGAGCAGATATATTCCAATGAATTAATATATGCTTGCCTGGCAGTTGAGAGAGTAATTGATTTACAGTCAAAAAAGGTTTCACTGTGCATTGTTGGTTTGGAAAATAAACAGAAGGCAGATCCATCTGCTGCCAAGATCCCATTGCACCATTCAGGACATGAACAGTTTTCTGTGTAGACTCAAGCACATGCCACATCCTCTGAATCAAGACCTGGACAATGTATGAAGGTGTTGTGTTGGTCCAAGATTGCAACCATAACACGATTGGTGCAATTAATCACAGAACCAACACTGACCCCAGCCCACTGTGCAACATATTCTGGTGAGATGGCATTACCATAATGGCCAGTGCAATTGAGAAAGATTGCTAGCTGTATAGCAATGGGAAGTTGGCGATTCCGTGATCCACCACTTGAGAAGATGGGGTGATCACTAATCTGATCAAGAATGCCATTGAATATTTCAGCATTTACCCTCAATTGCTGACAGAAGAGATGAGGACGATGGTCAGCAAAGTGTTCCAGTAGATGAAGCTATGAGGACTTCATCATTGGAACCAGAGGCCAGTGAAGCACTTGAGCATGAGCAACTTCATCAGCAAAGGTCTGAATGTGACGCAATAGGAGCTGCAGCATGGCAGCACATCATGAGGGAAGTTGGGCTCATTGGTGTTACTGTTGTTCTCAGAGGCAGATAGTGAAAAGGTGGGTGAAATGGGTGAAATGGGGCTGAATACAAGGATTGACATATTAGAATCATTGGCAAAGTTATCAGGAGATGAAGATTGAAGCTGATGCTCAAGTAGGAGTTGTGTAGCATGTTATAAGTCACTGAAGAGTTCAGTTCTGACAGATATGCTGTCAAGTCCAAGTTCAATCCCACAATTCCCGGATAGTCTGGAGTGCGTGGAAGGGCGAAGTTGGTCGGGAATCCCTGAGGGGGGGTCAGAGGGGCAAGGGACTTTGGCTTCAGCTTATGTTCTGTGTGTCAAGTCCAGGTTCAATCCCAGTGAAAAGTGGACATGCAGAGAAAGGCTGAGAAGTGGCAAAATATGAACAAACACCCCTTGTCATAGCTCGCCCATGAAGTGACCAATATTTCACATTTGTAGTGTGGAGTAATGCTGTAGTAGTGTCAGACATGTTAGTTCACAAATATACATATTTCAGCATATTAACCCGCATTTCTTTCTGCCCACTCAAATCTGCTTGCATATGATGAGAAATGAGTGCATTTAGAGGTATCACACTAGGTATCGCACTAGGGGTAATACTAGCTAGGTATTGGGTTAGGGGTATCACTAGGTACGGGGATAGCAGTAGCATGGCCAGAAAAAGCTACAAAACAGGTTAGAAACCATCTAGAAAACAGGGGAAATAGCAAGGGACACAATGCATTAAGAACTCAATAGAAGAGAGAGGATGAGTGTGGCAATCGGGGGATGGAGGGGGGGATAACTAATACAACGGCTTCTCGAATGCGGCCTTGCCCCACGCGCCATTGGCAACCTGTACATGATTATTAGTTGGTAGTACTGAACAGACCACTGAACTCACTAATTCATTAGCTTCTTTGTTGTACAAATCTTGCAGTGCCTTCAACAGAGATTTGTAGTATATGTCAAACTGATGGCATGTACCACCGGCTTTTGCCCCCTTTCCTTTGAAAGCTTGAAGCCAGCAATTTGCACAAAGATTCCTGTCAATGAGATTAGTAGTTAGCCAGCCACAGATTATTTGAATATACTCACCATCCATTTTTTCCTGCACTGACATGCATCTTGGTTTTTGAGGAGCCGGCTTTGTCAATGGCATTCTTGGTAGACGTCGTTATGGTGGGAGCTTGAGGCTGTTTGCTTGGGGTTTTATTGGGAATGAGGGAGGTTGACATAGTATACTCGGATACTGTAGTAGCAGGGGTTGTGGACATGCTAGTGATGGGCATGGTAGCGATGGGCATGGCAGATTTGTTGGCAGTGCTGTCAGAAGTGTTCGTACTCTGTATTTCTGTTTGTGCACTCAAGGTCTTGCATGGAATAGAGTTGTCAACAGGGGGGAATGTGATGACCGCAGGCAGGCTTGGGATTTTGATCCCAGCTGCAGCGAGCAAGTGCGTGGATCTGCACAAAAGAGTGTTAGTAAGAAAATACATACATTGGGTTTAGAATTTGAAGTGCCTCCAGTAGATGGGCTGCAACACTTGGGGGAGTGGTATTGATGGAGCTAGATGAAGAGTGGGCAGACTCAGAGCCACTTGAACCTGACATCGCGGACACAGAGGACTCCGAACCAGAGGGCAACGGTGAGGGCGACCAGAATGGTGATATTGAGGGTGACTGGGAGGCTGGTGCTGACTGTTCAACTAAAATAGTTATCTATGTTTTGAGGGAATGTACCTTTGCATCACTTGCTTACAGCCTTGCCTTTGCCCTTTGACTTATGCTTCTTGGAATCAGCACTTTCGGTCTTGTCCTCCTGGTCAGTCCTTTCACCTTCCTCAGACAACCCTCCTTTCAGCTTTGGATTACCATCATCATCAACGTGAGTTCTTTTCCATGATGCATAGTTATTTGTGACTAGCTTGTTGAGTTTCCAGCCACTCTCTGCTAGCTTGAAAATGGGGTGAGTGCTCTCCACAAGTGTATGAAAGATTTTACGGCCACTAGCAGACAACTGCCCCCATGACTGGCAGGCCCGTCAATGGTCGACAAGCTTGTGCCAGCCTGTTCGTAATATCTTGCGAATTTCCACAAGCTCAGATGCCGAAATAGGTTCACCGCCTTCATCTTCAAGACATGGCATAACCCCTCGCACGCTTGCATGATACTCCGGTGTGTCCTTCCAATTCTTGTAGTTGGCATGAGTCCAGAATTGTACCTTGGGATGGGATTGATGAGTTGGGTATGGCTTGGGTGAGGCGGTAACAAGGATGGGATCAATATTTGTGTTGTCAGCACTTGTCATTTGTCCTAACAAGGACCTTAACTGCTGGAATAGCATACTAAGAGAGATAACATTAGTTGACAGTCTCAATCAAAGTAAAAACTTACTTGACACAGTTGCACTCAGTTGTAAGCTTGAGCACCTGAATCTCCAGAGCTTGGCAACACTCACACAGACCAGCGTTCTCATGCATATATGTGGAACTCTGTATCAAAAGTAAGTTATTTGGGTGCATAATGCGCCCTTCTTACCTGATTGTACCCACCAAATCAAGGCTGTGCATCCTATCATAGCTGTCAAGAAACTTGTAGGCTAGTACTAGTACTAGAAGCACTTACCTGATTATGACCCAAAAATGACATGGAAAAGGGTATCACCGGTGGTTGCATTGATGGGGTGGCTTTGAGAAATGCATCTAAATCTGGAAGGGAAAGAGAGCTACCAGATAATGGAGGGGAAGTGTTACGCTGATGAGGTCGTTAGACTCCTTCAGATAACACCAACGAGTCTTGTGGGGAACAAGACTAGATCTATCAGAAGTCTTTAAGGGCAGACTATAGGCCGATCGATGAAGAGAGGTCTAAGACCAAGAGATAGCTGGTTAAGCTATATATTGCGTAGATCTAACTTGGGTTGTAACCAAGTGAAGTACAGGTCTTTATACTACTGAGGATAGTGCACGGACCAGGCTATCCGAAGTAGGTATCATCCAAGAAAAGAAACTAGAGATAAGAGGGGAATACGCCATTGGGCGGAATACAATGGAACTTCATAGAAAAAGGGAGAAGCAAGATAAGGATCCGGACTTTGTCTGGAACCACTGGTTATACAGCAAGCTTATAAAAGGAAAAAGAAGGGTCATGTGATATACACTGTCACGTGGATAGCAGAAAAAGCCGGTTTTACCGTAACAGGAAGGAGTGAACATTATAAGTAAAAAAGAGTTGTTGAGAAGAATGGCAGGATGGAGAAAGGTTGTGCAATGTTGGATGAAAGTATGAGGACAGGAGACTTGTGTTCTCAATGAGGCTCATAACGTCAAAAAACTCCGCCGCCATATTCCAAGGGTTTGGCTCACTAAGTACCTTAATACAACTTCCTTGTGAATGAAATCAATAACAATTTGCATCCCAATACAACACATTTACTAGTACAACAAGTATAGAACTAAGGGTAGTAAAAGTCCAAGTCAAGCAGCCTCATCAGGTATGTCCTCCAGGACTGTTTCAGCTTCCTTATTTTCTTAGTAGCATTGTCTCTGTACACGTTCTGTCTATAATTACAAGTTTGAAACTGTATGTCTACTCGAGTTCTCCATTCTCATCATCATCATCATCATCATCATCTCCGTCCTCCCTTTCCCTTCTAATTCCAAAGTGACTCACATCTAGTCCTGGTTTCTTCATTGTAAAGAAGTGTTCTTGTGTGACTCCGGAAGGTAAGCGCAGTGTGGGGGATCATTTCAACAATGCTGAGAATGTCTTGAATCTGAATAAGGCGGGTTTCTTGAAGTGCTTGGCACAACAGCAGGGTGTTGTGGGACAAATCCAGGAGCTGCTGGTCAGGCACTGAAAAGAGTTTCACAAGTGCAACGTCAGCAAAGCGCCAATTACCGTCTGGGTCAGCCTCGTTGTGGTTAAGGAGATCCACTTCAATGGCCAAACATGTGTAGTATAGCGCTTCACCGAAATGAATCTGATTATTAAGTTTGAACTAACTGAAGTGAGTAATACTAGGCTAGAAATACTACAGAGAACATTGCACCTTAACCATGCGAGAAATCCGTAACTTGTGAATTGGCTTCAACTTCTCTCTCCAAGCGCTCCGAGCAATCTGGCCATTTGGTAAAAGGACTCAGGCCCATTGTTTGATCTGGGGAGCCTGAGGGTATTGCTCACCAAGGAACTGGAGAATAGCTTGAGTGGTGCCATCTGGAGGGTGAACAAAGAGTTTGTTGTGCTTCCACAAGAGCACAAACCCATCTCCGAGATTGAACGCACTGTATGAGAGGCCTTTCTTGGTGTCATTGAGCATGGGGATGGCAGTGAGTAAGGTGTTTATCTTTGCATGTTGAACCCCTTGCTGTGCAAAGTTCTCTTGGTAGTTCAAAGGTTGACGTATATCATACTTAATGTTTCCTATGGTTCACTCCAAAGTCCATTGGGCATAGCAGATCGGTGGCCCCTTTTGGATAGTCTCTGGCGCGAGATGTAGCACTTGATGAACACAGGGCCAAATACAATGGAGGTGGTCCTTGTGGGCTTGGTAGTATTCTTCAAATTCTCATTCCCAGGCTGTGAGTAGGACGTAGGCCTCGCCAACTTCCTTGGCCCTGATCCAATGTTGTCACATAATTTGAAAAGCATGCACGAGCTTGCAGTAGTTGGACAAATATTGTTGAGGTAGTATGTTGTAGAGCAGTGCAGGGCCAAGGCCAAATGTATATAGTTGAAATTCCCATGTTTTGTAGTCAGTGTTGATTTTCTCTGCAAGGTTGAATGGTTTGGTGTTGAAAGAACCGGGAAGATGGTGGCCAGAGTCACCAACTGCTGCTCCATGGGCAGGAAAGGCATCCTTGCCCCTGAGAACTGCCCATTCCCAGGTATTGATGTCGTCACTAGGGGCGCATGTGATCATTCCATGCCAGAGGGAGATTAGAAGGTCGCTAATATTACCTGCAAGGTGCATGATATCAGTAGTCATGCATATGGGAACCCCAAGCGAGTGTGAAGGCTCAAGTCCAAGTATGAGAGGGGTCTTGGTGATACCTGTCTCCATATGTCTTGCTTCGAATTGAGACTGGTTTGGAGCAGATAAAAGCCAGCATAGGTTTGCTGCATAGTCTCCAGAGCTGCCCAAGGGAATCTTGAAGGCATTGTAGTTGGGGTGGTTACTTCCTGCACAAGCGCAGTCACGCGGCTTTAGGAGGGCTGGGTAGTAATGGGTCTGATGTGTTTTTTGGCAATCAAGGACACCACAGTATATCCTGCAGCCATTCTTGCTGCAATGTCCAATGAAACTGTCCCAATATATAAGTGCAGGACCATCTGCTGTAGGGGACAGTAGGTAGAGATCAGACCAAAAAACTTGGTCTTGAGATGCATCCCATATGGTGAGTCCCTCGTGCTGAAGTGCGGCTAGGTGATGCATTCCAACGACTAGAAACGAGTCGAGATTCTTTGGTTTTTTGGGTCCCAGAATGAACCCCCCCAGAAGGACTTGTAGTTTGCAGTATCACTTATCTGGAGGGATATTGTCCAGGATCCATATATACAGCCATGAGTTGGATTCTTTGTTTTGGTAAATCTGCATGCCGTCAAGGGATGTGATGAGGACGTCATCGTTTGGTTTGACGTCATTATCCAAAGAAGAGAGTATTGCTTCAGAATTGTATTAGGATAATCTCAATAAATTCAAGTTTGACATACCTCTTGACCCCGCTGAGGGTCTTCATATTCATCTTGCTCTTCTCTGATTCTCGCTTGCTTCTGGGGGTGTTCACTGCTTGTAGAGTCTGCACTGGGGCTGCGATGTGTGCAAGTGTGTGATCCACTGGGGCCAGGGTCTGGACATGCCGCAAGGCCAACTGCTTGGCTAGGGGGTGGGTCAGAGCGCATCAAGGCAAGGACCACTTCGATGCTAAAGGCTTTTCGAGAGCAAATCTTGCACCATTCTTCTTCCATGGTGGCATCCCTGATATGCCTGTTTAGTGTGGATTCAGAGACTTCGTGAGGCTGGCTGTTTCCATGCTTGGTGCAGACACACACCCAATGATGTGGTGCTCGAGAGGTATTGGAGGCCAAGCTGGCCTGCATGGAGGGTGGTATTAGAGTAATTGATTTACGGTACAAAGTGCTATCAAAATGGTAAGTGTATGGAGCTGCATGGAACCGCGACATAGTGTTCGACTATCTTAGTGAAGTATTGAGTTTGCGTACTTACAGTGGATGATGCTGCGATGTTGCAAGACTGTGGAGACGTAGTACAACATACAATGTTGTAATACACACCACACAATGCAGAATATATCACAGCGAGGTTTGTAATTTGTAACACAAGGTGATGGAGAAGTAAGCTAAGCACAAATTACATCACGTTGGTGTGTATCTCATTTTTTCATTTCGCCAGATCTCATCATACATTATCTGCTCCAAGCACATGTGGCCATTTCTCAGCCTTTCTCCACATGTCCACTTTGCACTGGGGTTCAATCCTGAAATTCCCAGATAGTCCGGAGCGCATGGAATGGCGGAGTTGGTCTGGAATCCCTGAAGGGGGTCGGAGGGGCAAGGAACTTTGGCTTCAGCTTATGTGCTATTATTGATAGGAACTGTGAATGTCAAGAAATGTCAAAGGAAAGAGACATATGTCAAGAGATAGCTGAGATAGGAATACAAAAGTCTGGGACAGGAAATACGGGGTTCGGAATGTCCGATGAAGGAGAAATCTTCTAAGGTAAAGTCTGAGGCTCGGGATTTGATCATAGGGGGCCGAAATTGGGCTGGATGTGTTAGGAAAGTTTCGGGATGTGACACTGTGCTCCTGTACAGGTTCTGTCCCATAATTTCAAGGCAGAAGTTTGGAGGACAATCCTAAGATCAACTTAAGGACAGAGAGAGGTTTTCAGAGTGAAGTAAGACTTCAGAGGATAGAACCCTGTATTGCCTGTCCCAGACTTTCGTATTCCTATCTCAGCTATCTCTTGACATATGCCTCTTTCCTTTGACATTTCTTGACATTCACAGTTCCTATCAATAATTCCCTTTCCACCTGCTTCACAATCATTGCGCCATTGCCCTCAGTTATTATTCCATCATTCTGACGCCATCCCAATTCATCCCCTACTTTGTTCCAAAACCCTGATTCATCCACCATACTTTAACAGCTTTGTATCTTCTGGACTTTTCAGTCTATAAACCCTCTTGTACTCTCTGATATTTCCTTAGTTCAAATATCAACTACATCCTGTTCTATCCTGCAAAGTCTCCACTTCAGTCCTTAAGTTGACCTTAGGATTGTCTTCCGACCCTCTGCCTTAAAATTAAGGAACAGAACTTGTACAGGGGCACAGCACATAAGCTGAAGCCAAAGTTCCTTGCCCCTCCGACCCCCTTCAGGGATTCCAGACCAACTCCGCCATTCCATGCGCTCCGGACTATCTGGGAATTTCAGGATTGAACCCCAGTGCAAAGTGGACATGTGGAGAAAGGCTGAGAAGTGGCCACATGTGCTTGGAGCAGATAATGTATCCTCCGACCCCCCTCAGGGATTCCTGACCAACTACGCCATTCCACACGCTCCGGACTATCCAGGAATTCCGGGTTTGAATCCGGACTTGACAAGAACGGGATTTAGTTGATATTCGAACTAAGGAAATATTACAGAGTGAAGTTGGGTTTATATACTGAAGAGTACGGAAGATATAAGACTGTTAAAATATTTCAGATGAAGCAGGGCTTCCAGTTTCCGGAACAAGGTAAGAGGATGAATTGGAATGGCATCAGAATGATGGAATAATAACTGAGGGCAATGGCACAATAATTGTGAAGCAGGGGGAAAGGGAATTATCGATAGAAACTGTGAATGTCAAGGAATGTCAAAGGAAAGGAACATATGTCAAGAGATAGCTGAGATAGGAATACAAAAGTCTGCAATGGGAATGTGAATGTCTGGGATGGGAAATATGGGATTTAGAATATTAGATGAAGGAGAAATCATCTAAGGTAAAGTCCAGGGCTCAGGGTTTGGGATTTGATCATAAGGGGCCAGAATTGTGTCGGATGGGTTGGGAAAGTTTTGGGATGTGACATATGTGAGGCATTGTTGGTGGGGGAAGGAATTGACTCCATCATTCACAAGCATGTCCTAATATACCTGCTGTTGTATTGCCACCATCAACGACATATGTGCCACTGATCTGAATCTATTTTCACTTATCTACTATCATATCACAAATTACCTTTTTTGGTCACAGCATGGATGTCCGAGATAATTGTGCTCCACTGTCGCAACTTCAATTCTTACTATTACTAAGCATTCCGAGAGCAAGTAACCTTGGAAGGCTCTGTTCACCTCGGCTCGAACACTTTGAATACCACTAGTGAGTGAGAACCCATTTGACAGAGCGAGTGGAGAGATTGAGAGATGTGCCAGTCCATTCATGATCCAAAAGTTTTGCAAGCTGAACAATGGCCCACTGTATCTCGGGCACTCCGGGACCTTTCAATCTCTGGCTGCACTTTTCCGTTGCCATACATTCTCATGTTGGGGCTCAGTCACCATGAGATTCTCTTATGCCATCACATCATGTGATTTGCAGTAGCGACATAGAGTGCGTTTCTGGGCTGATCATGCTGTGGCAACATGCGTGACCTGGAACAAATGAGACAGCAAAGATTCAAGAGGAAAATAAATACATAATTTCTTCACAGTAAAGCCAGCTCTTGTGATGTGCTTGGAAGGGTTGAATTTGGATATGGCAGGGACAGTCAATTCTCCAAGGTGGGCGATGCAGAAAAAGGAACAGGTGATGCATGTGTCACGTCCTGAAACTTCCTTGACCCATCCGGCCCAATTCCGAACCCCTATGATCAAATCCCAAATCATGGGCCTCGGACTTTACCTTAGATGATTTCTCTTTCATCGGACATCCCGAACCCTGGACTTCCGCATTCCCGTCCCGGACTTTCCGCATTCCTGTCCCGGATTTCTGTATTCCCATCCCGGACGTTCGTATTCCTATCTCAGTTATCTCTTGACATATGTCACTTTCCTTTGACACTTCTTTACATCTACAGTTCCTATCAATAATTCACTTTCCCCTTGCCTCACAATTATTGCGCCATCACCTTCAGTCATTATTCTCCCATTCTGACGCCATTCCGACTCATTCCTTATTTTCTTCTGGAAACCCGAAACTCTGAGTCGTCTGACATACTTTAACATCTTTATATCTTCCGGACTCTTCAGTATATAAACCCGCATGTACTCTCTGATATTTCCTTAGTTCGAATATCAACTAAATCCCGTTCTTTCCTGATCCTCTTCACTCTGAACCTCCTCAGTCTTTAAGTTGACCTTAGCATTGATCTCCGACCCTCTGCCTTGAAATTAAGGAACAGAACTCATACAGGGGCACAGCACATAAGCTGAAGCCAAAGTTCCTTACAACTCCGACCCCCCTCAGGGGTTCCCGCCAATCTCCACCTTCTCCGCACTCTGGACTATCCAGCAATTCCGGGAACAAATTCGGACTTAACAGCATGCGAAAATGGTGGTGTCTCGTGGGTTGTCGAGATTCATTGCTAGCCTGAAGCGCTCTAGGATGTCGACTGTGAAGGGGGATTGCTTGGGTCTCTTGGAAGAGGCGGGAGCTAACCTGGTTGTGCCTTCTAGTAGCGCTTTGTATTCTGCGTCTTTGACTACCCATTCTAGCCCATGGAGTAGATGCCATGCCTTGACCGCAGCGGTGTAATTCGCGATGGTGGAACCAGCATAGGCGCCTGCACAGCTGGAAAGGAAAGGGGGGCTCTGAGGGTGTCTGGGATGTTGCTGATGTCGCAGTATACATGGAAGATGAGGAGCCCGGTACTGTAGAGTTCTTTGGTGGCTTCTGACCATGAGGCTCCGATGACATTTAGGATGTGTTCAATTTCCTGGTCACTGAGTGGTTTGGCTCTGCTGGGGTTGGAGGATCTTGGTGAGGCATTTGCGGGAAGCCAGAGGAGGAGGCGCTGACGGGTGAGGCAGTGGGGGCAGAGGGAGGATGGGTTGGGGGTGAGTGCCGGCTTGTATGGGTGGGGGGATGCCTTGGAGGCAGATGCTGCAGCAATCGGGGGGTTAAATTTGGACCAAATCTTGGATGAGGTCATCAAGTGCGAGCTGGTCTGCTGCGAGGAGCTCAGAAAGTTCCTGCTCGTGTTTAATGTGGTTAATGAATTTGGCAGCAGGGGAGGAGTACACTCCGTCTTTGAGGGGTCGCACTTTGATGGGGGTGAGGGGAGTGGTGTAATTGACAATGAGGTCATGAAGATGCTGAGGGATGGGAATAGCTGGGAGAAGTCGGTCTGCAGGGCTGTACAAACCTCGTGACGGGGTGTCGGCTGGGTTGGATTTGCTGGGGGAAAAAACGGAGTGAACGCTGCAGATGCGGAATTCATCGGAGGAAAGGAAGGCATGGATACGCTTGAAGATGGCATTAATGTATTTGTTGTGGTGTCTGCTGACTTTCCAGCTCTTGATGATGCTGGTGTTGTCTTCATAGGTAATGATGTGCTGTCGCTGGTCCAGGACGTGAGAGATGCTAGTGAGAAGGAATTCAAAGCCAATGGCCTCTGCCCAGGCAATGTCTCATTTGCCATGGTGGGTCTGCCAGCCTGGGATGAGTCTCCAGGCGCGCCACCAGCCATTGATGACAATTGCAATGCCGATACTAGAGCTAGCATCAGAGAATGCTTGGGGGTCTGTAAAAGATGGGGGAGGGGCGATGGTTCATCGGACTAGGCCTGCCGCAATGGACTGCTTCCACCAGTTGAGGTCATCTGCAATGGCTTTATCTGGGTGGTGGGGCATGAAGGGTTTGCCCACGCACACGGCTAGCATGCGTTTGAAGCCCGTGAGGTCAGCTCTTCCTGCCGGAATTAAAGAGGCAGCATGTAGCAGTTTACCATATAGTTTCCTGACGTCTTTGAGGCAGTGGGTGGTACATTGCTCCCAATCACTTATGGCACGTAGGTACTTGCCGCATTTTCTGGGGTCGAGTTCGACTATGGCAAGTTCTAGGTCCCATCAGAAACTGATGTAGGAGGTTGATGTGCTGAACGGTTGGTCTTTGGAGCATTCCCAAGGTATCCCTAATTCAAGTGAGATACGGTTAATGTCTTCTAGGCAGTAGGTGAAAAGCGCATCATGGGGGGAACACAGTGAGGACCATGAGAGGTCGGCGATCGGGTGTGCACAGTCCTCGCTGAATTCTTGGTAGGAGCTGTCCTCGTTGGTTGCGCCACCAAACCAGATGCGGCTGCCTGTCTGCTGCATTCCTTGCTGCCTGATTTCCTGATGGGATATTTCGCGGATTCGGTTGTATTTGGGGGGGTGCGTAGTTCTTACCCTGAAGAAAATGTGGTCGTCGACCCACTTGTCCAGTGGGCCTATGCCACAGTGCCTGCAGATCTCAGCTGCTGCATCTGCTAAATGGCCATAGCTGCCTGCTGATGGTGTTGCTCCAAAGGCTGTGCAGGTGTTGATGCAGCCATGTGTTGGAGATGTATGGACGATGGCAGCCAGCCATTGGGACAGGTGCAGTGGGATGGTACGGGAAGCTTCTGCTATGTCGTGCATTGTGGGTTCGGATCCTGGGGGCAACTTGGATGCAAGGTGGTAGACAATGGAGAACTTTCCCCAGGTAGTGGGGAAGTTGGCTGCAGAAATGAAGGAATTGATTGACGGTTGTGGATTGCCTAGGGAGGGGGAAGTAGGGAAGGAGAAATTCTGTACTAATCTAAATTTGCCTGGGTGACCAGGCTTCGGAATGATGGAGAGGGGGGATGATTGGAAGGGTCCAATAAGGGAGTGTAGTTCAAGTGGGTAAGGTCCTATGTATCTACCTTTCATGATTTCTTTTTGTACTATGTTGTGAAACTCGACTTGGAAGGAATTGACAGAGCGGGAATTAGGTGGGGACTGTGTGTCTATGATAGTAGGGAAATCTACTCTAAAGCCGTAGCGGAGAGAGTTAGGTATGGTACCGAAACATTTGTGGAGGTTGGCATTCTTGAGCGCCATTTCCCATGTGTCTGGTCTATAAGGTGTAAGGGCTCGACTTCTTCTGTTCTCAAGGGCAGCGCTGAGCTCCATGAAGAGAGGATCCACAGCCAGAGCAGGAGTGGGCCAGTGCATGGCGCTCTGAGCAACTTTCGCTTCATTGCCAGCTGGTGCAGAGTTGCTGTGTGGTTGACTTGACGCATAGCTTGTGGTTGACTTGACGCATAGCTTGCGGTCGACTCGTTTGGTGTAAGTGTTGTGTTTGTTGTCCCATGTCTTCTCTTGTGCACAGGAGATGACTGGGGCAGTGTGCTGTTTGCAGCTGAGACATATGGCACAGGCTGGAAGTGTGTCATCCAGTGGGGTGGGTCTATCAGAGGTGTGAAAGGACCTGTGCCTTTTGTGTGAATGGTCGTGCTGTTCTGGAGACAATGGGGTGGGGCGGTTGGGTAAGCTGTGCTGCCGTTTGTGGGAGAATGATGGGTTGGGGGTGAAAGTGGCTGTGGAGGCGGGGGATGGGAGGTTGGGGGCAGCATATAACTTGGCCAGGGTGGCCGCAAGTTGCTCTTTGGCCTGCGGAGGGGGAAGGTGTTGTAGGGGGTTTGTGTGTGGGGGTTGGTAGAAATGGTGGTGGTTGGCGTTGAGCCGTTGGTGGAGGCATGAAGCTGGGGTGGGCATGGAGCTGATGGGGGCGTAGCGTGTGGTGAAAACCGGAGCCACATGGGGGCATAACCATGTGAAATGGCCAGTTTGTGGGTGGCGTGAAGCCGATGGATGGGGGGGAGTGTGTTTAGGAGTGGCAGAGAGGGGAGGGAGGGGTGGAAAGGGTGCATAAGGGGTTTGTAAGGAATGTTGAAAATTATGTACTCACCTGAGCTGCTTCCTCCTTGATGGCTTTGTTGGCCTTGTGGAGGAGGTCGTCACGCATCTCTTTGATCATTGCCCGGTCTATGGGGACAAGGTCGAAAGATTGCGGGGTGCCCAGGAGTTGGTGCCACCTCCGCCTAACCATGGCTTGGTAAAGGATGAGTGCGCATTTGCCGTATTCGTGTCACATCCTGAAACTTCCTTAACCCATCCGGCCCAATTCCGAACCCCTATGATCAAATCCCAAATCCCAAATCCCGGGCCTCGGACTTTACCTTAGACAATTTCTCTTTCATTGGACATTCCAAACCCCGTACTTCCCATCCCAGACTTTTGCATTCCTGTCCCGGACTTTCCACATTCCCGTCCCGGACTTTCCATATTCCTATCTCGGTTATCTCTTGACATATGTCACTTTCCTTTGACACTTCTTGACATTTACAGTTCCTATCAATAATTCACTTCCCCCTTGCCTCGCAATTATTGCGCCATTGCCTTCAGTCATTGTTCTCCCATTCTGACACCATTACGACTCATTCCTTATTTTCTTCCAGAAACCCGAAACTCCGATTCGTCCAACATACTTTAACATCTTTATATCTTCTGGACTACTCAGTATATAAACCCACATGTACTCTCTGATATTTCCTTAGTTTGAATATCAACTAAATCCTGTTCTTTCCTGATCCACTCTGAACCTCCTCAGTCCTTAAGTTGATCTTAGGATTGATCTCCGACCCTCTACTCTGAAATCAAGGAACAGAACTCATACAGGGGCGCAGCACATAAGCTGAAGCCAAAGTTCCTTACAACTCTGACCCCCCTCAGGAATTCCCGCCAAACTCTGCCTTCTCCGCACTCTGGACTATCCGGGAATTCTGGGAACGAACCCGGACTTGACAATTCGTCAGGTTCATGGCGGTACTCATGGGCGCTGATGGCCAACCAGAACTGGAGGTGTGACTGTATCCATTCTTCATCCCAGTCGCTTTCCTTCATAACTTGGAGGAGGCGGGGGGCGGCTTCGTTGAGTTCTGCCCAGGTGTGGTCTTTGTCTGGGATGACTGTCTCTTTGGCTTTCGATGCTGCAATGGGGATGAACATGTGGTGGCCATTCTCATCTTGGGTGAGTGCAAATGCGTCCTCATCAATAGAGCATGAGGAGGCTTCCGCTTCCGCAATCCCTTTGTTGGTCCAGTAGTAGAGTTCGGCATAGTCACCTTTCTTGAGTTTGCGAAGGGCGAGCGGGGAAGCAATCTTGGGGACAATCAAGGAGATTGGAACTTTGTTGTATGGGAGGAACTTGTTATGGTTCTTCTTGCGTTCTTCGGCTTCATGCTGTCATTGATCCTCTTGCTGCTGGGCGGCTTCGAGTTCGGCTGCTTGGTCTTGGTCCCATTCTTCCTTATCGATGGCATTCTGAGCTTGCCAGATGTTGGCAAGGCGCTGGGCTGCTTGTTCATGCGTGATGCCCAAATCATCTATCAGAGGCTGTCTCGCTGCTTGGAAGCGTGCATTGTTGTAGTCAGGGGGAAGTGCTTGGTGAGGATTAATGGTGCCGATGGGCATGATAGACTAAGAGTAAACAAGTGTGGGTGTAAACAAAAGACTGGACTACTGACACAGCTGCGAGCCTGCAAGATGCACTTGAGCGGTGAGGTGGACGAGAGCAAGAGGTGAGCGCCACCTCGCTTCTCATGCATAGACTATATCCTAAGCAAGACTTGTGCCTTGCCTTACTTAGGCCGCCAGCAATCTACCAATTCTCACGTCTATGAAAACTTTCCCAACATTAAAATGCTCAATGCAAAGTGGAAGCCCTGGGATAAACCCACCAATCGCCCACTGGCACCAGTGAAACGGCAGAAGCATACACAGGATGCTCCTGCAACTTCTGCACAGCTGCCACAGCAAATGTCACGCCAGAACCTTACTCTTGCTGACTGGCTGTTGGTCTATGCTTACATTGATGCACACCCAGGTGTTTCCCAAGCCAACATTGTGGAACACTTCCAGACACGTCATGAAGGTGCCCTGATCTTCAATCAGTCAACCTTGTCTCGCAAGCTTCAAGAATGCCCAAAAATGGAGGCTCGTGCCAATGACAACCCCAATGCTTTGTCATTGAAGAGGCCTCAGGTTGGTTGTTACCAGGCCTGATGTTGAATGTGCACTTGTGCTTTGGGTGCAGGATATGAAACAAAAGGGCGAGACAATTTCAGGTCCAATGTTAAGGAAGAAGTGAAAGAGATTTGAGGACAAGTTTCAGGTTCCTGAGACTGAGAGACTGTTAGGGGAAAGCTGGGTGCAATCATTTTGTAACACTTGCAAAATTCGTGAAATTCACCAACATGGGGGAGGCTGCTTCAGTTGATCTTGATGAAGCTGGTGAGCGCGAGATCTACAAAATAGATCTCCTTGAAGCCATGGTGATGGCAAATGAAGCATGGAATTCCGTGATGCCAGAGACCATCAGAAACTGTTGGAATCACACTCGTATTCAGCCGTAAGCTACCTATTCATGTTTTTAACTTGAACTTATTTTTTTGCCAGCAAAAGCTATGTTGTAGATGGTGGGTTGGATTCCGAGTCCCTTGTCAGCTTGCCCTCATCATCCCTATCAACAACTCCACACGCTGATCCTCTTGCATGGAAGATTATCTATGAATTTGCAATGACAGACCTATCACTACCAAATGCTGAAATTCACCTTCAGGCTCATCTTGGTAACCGCTTCATTGATGCAGACTGGCGACCAGCCCTTTGGGCTGTCATGGATGCTGAGGGGGATCCTCAGGCCGCTGTACTGGCTATCAAACCCCTTGAGCAAGCAGCAATGCGCCAACCAGGACTCAAGACCCATATCTCGCTCCTTCCAAAGGACCTTCCTCAACTCAAGTCAGCAGGGGACGAACTCGCCCATAAGGCACAAAACCGTATTTTCGACACCCTACTAACTCTGGATGAAGTACTTGATCCTCCCGAAGAGGTTGAGATTCATGAAGTGGAGATTTTCTCGAGTGGTAAGAAGGGTGAGGAGGAGATCATAGATGCGGTACAACACGAGATGGCTGTGGCGAGGGGCAAGGTCATTGAGATTGACTCAGATGAGGAGGATAACCTGGAGCCATGCATTACAAGGGTTCAGGCAATGGTGTTATGCGAGCAACTTGCAGGGGCAGTGTTGGAGTATGGTGAGGCTGAGGATCTCTCTGAGTTGTCGAAACAGCTGTGTCGCTTTCGTGCACACTTACGACGACAGGAGTTTGCGAATGCGAAACAGAGAACTCTCGATACATATGTAGTAGGTAGAGGGTAGTGCAAGTAGTCTGAGTCGACAGGAGTCGAAGGTACTACAAGCCACGGACAGGTTGTGACAGTAATGTCACCCCCTTTGTCACACATCATCGTCTTGCATAACCATGGTAATGCATAGGTTTTGGCGGGTCCCAATGATATGCATTATGAGCATATCTACTGTACCACTATACTGTCTGGTTTTTATCACTCGACGTCGGCGTGTTCCATTCAATTTCGTTTTGCAAAGGCAATCTGTGTGTAAATTTATACCCGTTGGGTGCATAGCAACGTTCAAGAGTGGGTAGTAGAATGGCTAAGAACTAGATTTCAGACAGAAAAACCCCTATTGCTTCAAGAGCCACCATGTTCACTGACCACATTCACCATGGTTACTTCAACGTCTTCCTCCAAACCGATGCGCGAGCGTATGACTGCATACATCACTAGTATACAAGACAGCACTTACTAATTGATGAAGGGCATTGTTTCGGCCCCTTTCCCGACGCGTCCACCGACCCACCGACCAGTACTAGTCGCGCCTGGAAGGTCAGTTTGCCTCGGGATTCTCCATGGAACCCTCACTCACACGATTTACAGCACACCATGCCAGTTTCCTCGACTCATGTCGTGCACCGGGTTTTGGCGACAAATGCAATCGCGCCTATTTTCAGAAGCCAGACAACCTAGGCGCAAAGCCCGTTAGATCTCCGGATAATCTGGAGCACATAGGAAAGGAAACCCAGGTGCGCTCACGTTTCGCCATTGCATACGCCCACGTACTGATGCAACCAGCAGAGAATTTGGCCGGAACAGCGCGTAGGAGCGAGGACACCCGATCTATTGTTGCAGCTTGGCTACCGGTCATAGGGTATAAAGGGAAGTATACAAACACGACTTGGGAGTCCTCTTTTGCTTTTGTAGAAGGCATCCCTGTTTGCTATGCGTCTCACTCTTTTAACGGTCATCACTGTCCTGCCTCTCTTCGCTGCGGCTCATCAGCGTGTCAAGCAGGGGGGAACAGCGATCAGACTGGTACCATACAAGCATTCGTCGCTGGTTAATGATAACAAGAGCGTCAACCTTGAAGCTCTCAAGTCCCATGTTGCTTCAACCACGGCGTGAGTACCCATCCGATTGACCTTCGAATTGTGCTTTGCGTTGACTTGCATATCCATATCCAGTAAGATTCTTCGTGGCTTTGATAATTTTGAGAAGAACACTGGCGCCCCGCACCCGTCTGCTGTGAAAGGTGCTCAGAAGCGCAGATTCGGCGCAGAGCCCTTATATCCCTTCCACAACAACCCAGACAACTGGGCCGGCACTATTTCCGTTGGTACACCTCCCAAAACCTACATCGGTACGCTTGCGCTGACCTTGCGGCGAGTGTTCAGCTCACTCTTCCCAACAGTTTTGTTTGATACCGGCTCAAGGCACGTGTCTCTCATTTGGTGCACGTATGATGTGAACCTCTCGATGAACTTTATTATAGCGATCTTTTTTTGCCAGGAGCTGACTGTGACGACAGCTGCGATGGCCATGAACACTACGAATCTTCGACTTCCGTCTACCTGGGTGAGCCCTTCATGATTCAATTCGGGAACGATGAGAATGCTTTCGGCTACCTGTACGCCGACAATGTCACGATTGTCGGACTCACGGTACATGTGATGGTCGTCACGACGTTACAGGCTCTGACGTTTTTGAGTAGGCTAATGGTCAAACCCTGGGCGCAGCATCCCACTACTCTCGGGGTTTTCGAATCGATCAGTTCGACCCCGATGGTTTGATGGGAATGGGTTTCCAAAGTATCTCTCGATACAATCAGAACCCTGTCTTCCAGACTCTCGTCACTCAGGGCCAGACCGACCAGCCCGTGTTTGCATTCCGTTTTGCAGCCCATGAAGGCGAGCTCTACATCGGTGGTACCAACCCAGACATGTACATTGGCGCCTTCAGCTGGGCTTACGTCATCCAACCTGTGAGTCATCGGATCTCAAGTTGCTCCGACGGTGGTTAATGCTGCGTATCCAGGGTTTTTGGGAAGTTACCATGGACAACATATTGGGGAATGGAAAGATAGTGCTGATCAATATTGCTGTCATGCTTGATACTGGCACCGACCTTATCCACGGTGACCCCTTGGACGTGGAGGCGTTTTACGAAGCCATCGGCGGTACTGCTGACTTTGATGAAGATCGTCGCTTCTTCAACTGTAAGTTGCCAGCCTACTTCGTCTCTGATCCTTTATTAACACCCTCATAGTCCCTTGTAATGCTATTCCCAGCATCAGCTTGACCTTCGGTGGCATATCTTTTCCCATCCCCCCTGATACCTTCAGCCTTGGGGCCCTTCCTAACGACCCATCGAGCTGCATTGGTGCCATCATTTCAAGGCTAGGGAACCCAATGAGTGAGTCCCTACCCGCTCTCACGCTGTAACGACTTGTGTGTTGATGACAATGAACATCAAGGAACTTGGATTATAGGCAGAGTTTTCCTCCGTCACGTTTACACTGCTTTCGATTTTGGAAATAGCCGTGTGGGGTTTGCTACGCTTGCATAGCCTGCCACGTTCTTTGTCTACTGTTAAGTTCAATGTCATGCGATTCTCACTATTTCCAGCCTTTATACTATCTTTGATACTGGTGCTGCTTTGATGCTTTGCAAGCCCAGGCCCCAGCACGCCGAACTACTTCACCTGGCATACATTGGTTTCACTCCTGATAGTAAATCTAAGATAGGGCTCATCCATAACCCACCAACCTGACATGACTAAATGTGATTCTGCCTGACTTTGATGTAGAGAGTAAATAGCAGTTGCAAATCTTAATATTAGGTTCAAAAAATCGCACACAGTTGTGTGTTTTCTAAGTATCTACAACTCCTTGTGGCTGTCAAGTCCGGGTTCAATCCCGGAATTCCCAGATAGTCCGGAGTGCGTGGAAGTGGTGGAGTTGGGCGGGAATCCCTGAGGGGGGTCGGAGGTGTAAGGAACTTTGGCTTCAGCTTATGTGCTGCACCCCTGTACGAGTTCTGTTCCTTGATTTCAGGGCAGAGGGTTGGAGATCAATCCTAAGGTCAATTTAAGGACTGAGGAGGTTCAGAGTGAAGCAGATCAGGAGAGAACGGGATTTAGTTGATATTCGAACTAAGGAAATATCAGAAAGTACAAGCGGATTTATATACTGAAGAGTCCGGAAGATATAAAGATGTTAAAGTATGTTGGATGAATCGGAGTTTTGGGTTTCTGGAAGAAAGTAAGGAATGAATCAGAATGGCATCAGAATGGTGGAATAATGACTGAAGGCAATGGCGCAATAATTGCGAAGCAAGGGGGAAAGGAATTGTTGATAGGAACTGTAGATGTCAAGAAGTGTCAAAGAAAAGAGACATATGTCAAGAGATAGCCGAGATAGGAATACGAAAGTCCAGGACGGGAATGCAGAAGTCCGGGACGGGAATGCGAAAGTCTGGGACAGGAAGTACAGGGTTCGGAATGTCCAATGAAAGAGAAATCTTCTAAGGTAAAGTCCGAGGCTCGGGATTCGGGATTTGATCATAGGGGGTCGGAATTGGGCCAGATGGGTTAGGGAAATTTCGGGATATGACAGTGGCTGGAATTTTAATTGACTGAGTTGTACAAATGGTATACAGATTTTTGTAGTACTTTGGTACTGTAGTATATGGACAGCCGAGGTTGACAAATAGCCATGGCTCATGGGCCAGCCGATCATTGGCCAACCTATGAGTTGCACTTGTAGGGCACAGATGGGCTGAGATGTAATAAAAATCCTGTGTGATATGAGTCGGCCAAGGGGTTATTTTAGTAAGGGTATTTTGAGTGATGGGTGGGTCAATATGCAGTGGTTTCATGTGATATGAGTGGGCTGAGAGGTGGGTGACCTGTAGGCCTCGGGTGGGCTAAGGAATGCATGACCCATAGGTCTCAGGCAGGCTGAGGGATGGGTGATCCATAGGTGTTGGATGGGCTGAGGAATACATGACCCATAGGTCTCAGGTGGGCCAAGGGATGGGTGACCCATAGGTGTTGGATGGGCTGAGGGATGGGTGACCCATAGGTGTCGAGTAGGCCAAGGACCGGGTGGTCTGTAGGTTGAGGTTGGGCCAAGTCGTATTTCTTCAATCTATCCTTCGCCATAATGGGTGGGCCCATTGAGTCAATGGGTTTGGCTTCATTCATAGGTATGTGAAGACTTTCAGCATCAGACTGGCTGCAGTCACCACCATCAGTGCCTTCAGGATAGCCTTACCCATTGTTGTACTTCAATTAAATCAAGATCAATTTTGACTTGCAGAATTATACACCCATAGGAAAGTCATGGCATTTATAGTGGTACAATGACAGTCATTGGCTATATACAAGTCAGGGAAAATGAGATCAAACCTCCATACTGGAATCCATTCCGACTGTGTCCAATTCATCTGATGTTGTAGGGAGGCCTGGGGGAGGAACTGGCACAGGGGGAGCTGAAAAGCCATCCAACTGACCCTCATTTGTCTCCATGCTGTCTAGATGGAGTGGGGATGGGACTGCCCTGGTGCCCTCCAAGGATGGGCCACGCAATTGAAGGCCAAGATTTGGGGAATGCTCGGGTTTGGTCTGAATGACAGTGGGAGGCAGGGAGCCGGAACCCTCCAGGTTGGGCATTCACATGATGTGATGTGAAACTGATACCGTCCTTGGGAGAGGACGTGGTTTTGATCCAACTGAGTCTTGCTCTTGGACCCTTTCCCAAAGGGCCTTGACCACCCGAACCAAAGTGCCGAGCTGCTTCTCAAGCATTGGAATCCGTTCCAGCTCCCTTTCAAGAGTGGAAACCCAACTTTCATGGGTGGTGATGACTGCATCCTTTGAATCATTGGTAGGTTGGGAGTGGGAACAGATGCTGGGAGAGGTGGGGTATTGAGAGGCCCGGCTGATGGAGTGGGATGGGATGGGGTGGGATGGAAACTGTTTTGGGATCACTACACTATCAAAACTATCAATATCAGTTGGAAATGGAAACATATGTAGACTACCAAACTTACTGAGTTTCAGTTTAAGCCTTGAGCCACCAGGGGCAGAGCTTGGGCTGGCTTTGGGGGAAGGGGTCTTGGGCCTTGGCTTTGATGCTGAACATTTGACCTTCTTCCTTGGAGAAGGACCAGGTGCCAGACTTGCGGCACGATTAGCGGAGGTGGTGGCCAAAACTGTCATGGCCCTGAGCGGTTGATGGGAAGGGGCCCTTGATGCTGCCTTGCTCAGGCCACCGCATTCCTGATGACTCCGTTTGGCTGCAAGCGATCTTGGATCGGTTACATGGCTGGCATGTGCTGACCAGGATATCGCCCTTGAAGCTGGTTCTTTGACTGTCTCTCGTAGTTTCTCCCCCGAGTTTCCTCTGCCTCCCCACCTCTACCCGAGCCAACCTTGCCCCAAGCTGGCCTTTCCTCAATGGCCTCCAGGTTCTCATCCGCTTCCTCCTGCTGCTCATTTTTCTTTTCCTTCTGCTCCTGCTTCTTCTTCCCCTCATCCTTTGAACTCTTACCTTCCTTGTGCTCCTTTCCCCCCTTTCCAAAGGTTCCACTCCCTTTCCCTTCAAGATTGGCTTTGTGGGATGTGACCATGGGTGGCCACTGATTTCGGGGCCAGGTTTCAAGATCTGTCACATCCCAAAACTTTCCTAACCCATCCGGCCCAATTCCGGCCTCCTATGATCAAATCCCAAATCCCGAGCCTTGGACTTTACCTTAGAAGATTTCTCTTTCATCGGACATTCCGAAGCCCGTATTTCCCAACACAGACTTTTGCATTCCTGACCCGGACTTTCGTATTTCTATCTCAGCTATCTCTTGACATATGTCACTTTCCTTTGACACTTCCTGACATCTACAGTTCCTATCAATAATTCCCTTTCCCCTTGCTTCGCAATTATTGCGCCATTGCCCTCAGTCATTATTCCACCATTCTGATTCATTCCTTACTTTCTTCCGGAAACCCAAAACTCCGATTCGTCCATCATACTTTAACATCTTTATATCTTCCGGACTCTTCAGTATATATATCTGCTTGTACTCTCTGATATTTCCTTAGTTCAAGTATCAACTAGATCCTGTTCTCTCCTGCTCTGCTTCACTCTGAAACCCCTTCAGTCCTTAAGTTGACCTTAGGATTGTCTTCCGACCCTCTGCTCTGAAATTAAGGAACAGAACTCATACAGGGGCGCAGCACATAAGCTGAAGCCAAAGTTCCTTGCCCCTCTGACCCCCCTCAGGGATTCCTGACCAACCCCGCCATTCCACGCACTCCGGACTATCTGGGAATTCCAGAATTGAACCCAGACTTGACAGAAACCCCGATTCGTCTGACATACTTTAACACCTTTATATCTTGTGGACTCTTCAGTATATAAATCCGCTTGTACTCTGATATTCCCTTAGTTCGAATATTAACTAAATCCTGTTTTCTTCTGCTCCACTTCCGTCCTTAAGTTGACCTTAGGATTGTCTTCTGACCCTCTGCCCTGAAATTAAGGAACAGAACTGATACAGGGGCACAGCACATTGTCAAGTCCAGGGTCAATCCTGGAATTCCCGGATAGTCTGGAGCGCGCAGAATGGCGGGGTTGGGTGGGAATCCCTGAGGGGGGTCAGAGGGGCAAGGAACTTTGGCTTCAGCTTATGTGCTGCGCCCCTGTACAAGTTCTGTTCCTTGATTTCAGAGTAGAGGGTCGGAAGACAATCCTAAGGTCAACTTAAGGACTGAAGGGTTTCAGAGTGAAGCAGAACAGGAGAGAACGGGATTTAGTTGATATTCGAACTAAGGAAATATCAGAGAGTACAAGCGGGCTTATATACTGAAGAATCCGGAAGATATGAAGATGTTAAAGTATGTTGGACGAATCGGAGTTTTGGGTTTCTGGAAGAAGGTAAGAAATGAATCAGAATGGCATCAGAATGGTGGAATAATGACTGAAGGCAATGGCGCAATAATTGTGAAGCAAGGGGAAAGGGAATTATCGATAGGAACTATAGGTGTCAAGAAATGTCAAAGGAAAGTGACATATGTCAAGAGATAGCCAAGATAGGAATATGAAAGTCCGGGATGGGAAATACAGGGGTCAGAATGTTTGATGAAAGAGAAATCTTCTAAGGTAAAGTCTGAGGCTTGGGATTTGGGATTTGATCATAGGGGGTCGGAATTGGGCTGGATGGGTTAGGAAAGTTTTGGGATGTGACACACATAAGCTGAAGCTGAAGTTCCTTGCCCCTCCAACCCCCCCTCAGGGATTCCCAACCGACTCCCCCGTTCTGTGTGCTCCGGACTTATCCGCGAATTCCGGAATTGAACCAGGACTTGACAGACATGCTGGAGTACATTGGCCTGAGATTCGAATTTATCCAATGGGCCTTACAATCTGACTCCTTTGACCCCAATCAACGAAGGAGAAATCTGCCATTGGAAGTGGTAGGTGTTGGTTTAGTATGCTTTTGTCTGATCCTACCATGCTCCCAGGCCATGGCCACCCGACTGATCTCAACTGTGGTAATGCATGGGTGGACATTAGACATCCCCCATACAGTTCAGATGATTGTTGATCCTGAACATGCTGATGCCGCATTCCCCAATTGGGAGTATCAGCTGCTGACAACCGACCCAGGATTTCCATGGCCTTGGTGGTCAGACCACATGGCACAACCGGAGATCTATGCACCACATCCGTGGAATGATCTCCATGAGCTTCATGCTCAATTCATGCCTCAATATGCTGGGGTAAGTTTCTGTTCAGTACATTTACCTGTCACACTTGACTCATTCCCTGTGCATAACAGCTTGATGTCAAAGCGGTGTTTGCATTCCTCGGAGGTGAGGCGTCCATCCTTCCCGAGTTTGCTAGAGAGGTCGGATGCAGGTTTTGGGGTAGGGGAGAGGACTTTGCCAATGAGGATGCGGAAGTGTTGGATGGAGTGGCGGGTTTTGGAGATGAGGTGGTGGGAGTACTTTTGGAAGTGGCGGACTGGTTTCCGGAAGGTTGGATTTGGCGAGCAACTTCAGACTTGCGTTCCCAATATCTCCCGTCGATGGTCTGGGAGAGAGTCCGGAGTTCTCCTAGGGAGCGCGGTTTCCCAATGCGGGAAAGCTTGTCTTTGATGCGATCTAGAAGTCTGTTGTAGAAATGATGTCAGAGGGCTCCCTCGCCGTAACCCCAGACCTGGGAGGCTAGGCAATTGATTTCCACCACGTATTTGTTGATTTGCTGGGAGTCTTTCATGGATAGGTGGTTGAGTTGGTGTTTGGCATCACCGACAGGGTTGTGGGGGCCAAAGTTGGTCTGGAGCTTGAGGACAAATTCCTGATAGTTGTCCATCCACTCCAGACAAAAGTCCAGATTGTCCATCTGGAGGAGGTTTGGCTCGAACCATTTGAGGGCCATACCTTTTAGGTAAGACTGGGCGAAGGTAACTTTTGTGTGGTCAGTCTGGAATGCACGGGGATGGTCCTGGAAGTTCAGCTTGCATTGGACCAGGAAGGCCTGCAACTTGCGCAGATCAGTCCTGTCGAAGGTGTTGGGTTCCCACACCTTTGTGCACGGAGATGAGGAATTTTCGGATTCGTGGTCGCGGCACAATAACTCAGCAAGGCCGCAAACTGCATTTGCAAGCACCATGATAGGGTTAGGCGGGATTGCATTGTCAGGGTTGTCATCATCAGAGGGGTCTGGGGTGCCCCCGGAGGGGTGACGACCTGCGGTAGTAGGGGTGGAGATGATTTGAGACGGAGGTCTCATCTGAGAGGTGGAGGTTGATGTACAACAAGCAGAAAAGCTTTGGAATTGTTTGGCAACATCAGGGCCTCGACGCAAGGTCATCAGGGAGTGCAGGGTGTCTTCTCAGGCTGCCTCCGACTGAGCTGCATCGATGCTTTGCATACTGTGTGTTTGTGCACTCCCTGATGACCCTAACCCTATCATGGTGCTTGCAAACGCAGTTCGTGGCCTTGCTGAGTTATCGCGCCGCGACCACAAATCCGAAAATTCCTCATCTCCGTGCACAAAGGTGTGGGAACCCAACACCTTCGACAGGACTGATCTGCGCAAGCTGCAGGCCTTCCTGGTCCAATGCAAGCTGAACTTCCAGGACCATCCCCGTGCATTCCAGACTGACCACACAAAAGTTACCTTCGCCCAGTCTTACCTAAAAGGTATGGCCCTCAAATGGTTCGAGCCAAACCTCCTCCAGATGGACAATCTGGACTTTTGTCTGGAGTGGATGGACAACTATCTGGAATTTGTCCTCAAGCTCCAGACCAACTTTGGCCCCCACAACCCTGTCGGTGATGCCAAACACCAACTCAACCACCTATCCATGAAAGACTCCCAGCAGATCAACAAATATGTGGTGGAATTCAATTGCCTAGCCTCCCAGGTCCGGGGTTACGGCAAGGGAGCCCTCTGACATCATTTCTACAATGGACTTCTGGGTCGCATCAAAGACGAGCTTTTGCGCATCGGGAAACTGCACTCCCTGGGAGAACTCCAGACTCTCTCCCAGACCATTGACGGGAGATATTGGGAACGCAAGTCCAAAGTTGCTTGCCAAATCCGACCTTCCGGAAACCAGTCCGCCACTTCCAAAGTACTCCCACCACCTCATCTCCAAAACCCGCCACTCCGTCCAACACTTCCATGTCCTCATTGGCAAAGTCCTCCGCCTCTACCCCGAAACCCACATTTGACCTCTCTACCAAACTCAGGAAGGACGGACACCTCACCTCCGAGGAACGCAAACACCACTTTGACCTCAAGCTGTGCATGTTCTGCGGAGCCGCCGGACATGTAGCTAAGGATTGCCAGAAGTCCACTTCCCGTGCATCCAAAGCCCACGCAATGACAATCTCCCCCGCTCCAGAAGCCAAACTGGAGGCCTCTACCCCTGAGGCAAAAAATTAGGGCGCAGCCTTCCGCACTCTGCACGGGAAGGAGGCTGCGTTGAATCCCACTGTGCACTTACAGAGACCCGTCTCAATGCATCCAATATTTATGATCCCAAGGCCCTTATGCCTCTTGTTTCTCTTTCCGACTTTTCCAAAATTTCTGCTTTTCCCACTTTGTTAGATTGTGGTTCTACTGCTTGTTTCATTGATACTACTTTCGTTGACAAGCATCATTTTCCGACATACTCCGTTCCTCCTATTTCTTTGAAACTTTTTGATGGTACTTCCAATTCTACAATTACCCGTGCTGTTGACCTTTCTGTTCGTTTCCCTTCCAGCTTTGTCACCTCCGATACATTTTATGTTACTCTGTTGGATTCATCTTGTTCCCTTGTTCTAGGACACAACTGGCTCACCTGCTACAATCTGTTGATTGACTGGGTACTGGGCAGTATTACTTTCCGAATGCTGGCTCAAGACTTGCCAATGCCCCCGACGTCACCTCCGGAGATTCCGGTCCCCGGTCCCCCATCTCACTCTGACACTCCTGACAAGCCGCCTCGCAAAGCTTCTCGCATCTCATTTGTCAACACTGCTGCCTTTGTGCGCACGTGCAAACTTGATGGTTCCGAGCAGTTCAGCATTCACCTCCATCCCCAGGGCTCCAAACTCCATTCCGTATCCTGGAACTCCAGAATTTCCAAAACCCCCAAAGAAGTCGATCTGTCCTCCATCCCTCCAGACTATCACGATTTCCCCAATGTCTTCAGTAAGCGCAAGGCTGATACCCTTCCGCCCCACAGGGAATTTGATCTCAAGATTGACTTAGAGGAAGGTGCTTCTCCTCCCCTCGGGACTGTTGACCCGGTTTCCGCTACAAAACTTGAGTCCCCCCGGGAATTCATAGATGAAGACCTCAACTACAGCTTCATCTGCCAGTCCAAATCCACCCACGACGCTCCCGTCCTCTTTGTCCACAAGAAGGATGGATCCCTCTGCCTCTGTGTCAATTTCCGAGGACTCAACAAAATCACTTTTTCGGCTATCCCCTACCCCTGATCTCTGACCTCCTCGATTCCCCTAGCCGCCCCAAGGTATACACAAAAATCGACCTCTGGCATGCATACCACCTTGTCCGCATCGCTCCCAGGGATGAGTGGAAAACCACCTTCCGGACCCGCTATGGCTCGTATGAGTGGCTGGTGATGCCCTTCGGACTCACCAATGCCCCTGCGGCCTTCCAGCGTGTTTGCAGATCTCCTACATGTCTGCGTCATGGTTTACCTCAATGACATGGCTTCTCACAAAGAACATGTCCAGGAAGTCCTCTGGCGACTCCGGAAACACGGACTTTATGCCAAACCAGAGAAATGTGAGTGGCACTCGGACTCTGTCAAATACCTGGGCTACTGTCTCTCCCCCCAGGGATTGACTATGTCCCCAGAAAAAGTCCAGGCAGTCCCAGATTGGCCCAAACCTCGGAAAGTCAAGGACATTCAGTCCTTCCTCGGGTTCGCCAACTTCTACCGTCATTTCATCTTCAACTACTCCGATATCGTTGTTCCACTCACCTGACTCACCCGAAAAAATGCCCGTGGAACTTTGACGATTCCTGACACTCCACCTTCACCCAATCCCCTATCCTTACTCACTGGATTCCGGACTGTCCTATCACGGTCAAAACCGATGCTTCGGACTATGCTATCGTGGGAATCCTCTCGATCCGGTGTCCGGACAAGGAATTCTGCCCTGTCACGCTCTACTCCCATCCCCTGACAGCCCCAGACCTCAACTATGATACTCATGACAAGGAGCTCCTCGCTATCCATGAAGCTTTCCAGCATTGGCATCACTATCTTGAAGGTTCCGGCACCCCTATCGATGTCGTTACCAACCACAAAAATCTGGAATACTTCTCCACCTCCAAAGTCCTGATCCGCCGGCAAGCCCGCTGGTCGGAATTCCTATCGCAGTTCAATCTCGTCATCCGCTTTTGCCCCAGATGCTTAGGAGCTAAACCCAACTCCCTCACTAAACGCCGGGATGTCTACCCCAAAAAGGGGGATAAGGACTATGCTTGCATCAATCCCCATAACCTCCATCTGGTGTTCACCCAGGAACAGTTCACCTCATCCCTATGAGCAACTATCCTACTCGCCCTAGTCCTCCGGTCCTTGTCCCTGCTTGACATCGAAGACATTCACAAGGACATCCTAGATTCCCTGTCCTCCGACCCCATAGCTTCCCTCCATCTTCTGGACTCGTTGGACTCCCAGTGGGCTGTCAACCCCGAAGGTTTCCTGACCCTCGACAATCGCATCTTTGTCCCAGAAGCTAAGGACCTCCGTCTTCGCATTCTCCCATACAAGCACGACCACCCCCTGTCCGGATATTTGAGCTCATCCGCCGGGAATACACTTGGCCAGGACTCCGCACCTTTGTCAAGAACTATGTCAGTTCCTGCACTTCCTGCACCCGAGCTAAAACTCCTAGACACCACCCCTACAGAATGCTCAAGCAACTTCCAATCCCCGAAAAGCCCTGGAACTCCATTTCCATGGACTTCATCAAACAACTCCCCTCTTCCAGCGGATATACTGCAATCCTCGTAGTCATCGACCGCCTTTCCAAACAATCCATATTCATTCCCACTCATGACACTATCGACTCTCTGAGCCTCATGAAACTATTCCTGCTCCACATGTTTTTCAAGCACGGAGTTCCCTCTCATATCACCTCCAACTGGGGTTCTGAGTTTGTCTCCCACTTCTTCTGTTCCCTCGGGAAAGCCCTTGACATCCGACTTCACTTCACTTTGGGATATCATCCCGAAGGCAACAGGAAAACAGAACAGGCAAACCAGACCCTCGAGCAGTATCTCCAAATCTACTGTAACTACCAACAGGACAATTGGTCAGAATTCGCCTACAACAATGCCCTTAGCGCTACCACAGGAGTATCCCCGTTCTTCGCTAACAAAGGCTACCACCCTAACGTCTCGGTCTACCCTGAAAGGGATCTGACCTCATCCCGCGCCAGCGAATATGCAGTCAACCTACAGGAACTCCACGAATTCCTATGCATGGAAATGGCCCACGCTCAGCAATGCTACCAAGGACCCGCAGATTCCTGATGACTTCCGGCACTGGACTTCTAGATCAGAGAGCAAGCATTCGTCAAGGCGAAGTACTTCCGTTCCACTCGCCCCCCCAAGAAACTCTCAGAAAAGAACCTCAGCCCCTATCCCATCATTGCCCAAGCTGGACCCCTGTCCTTCAACCTCCAACTCCCGGACTCCATGTGCACTGTCCATCCCGTCTTCCACATCTCTCAGTTTCAGTTGGAACCCGCAACTCCGAACACCATCCCGAATTGGGTCCAACCCCCACCTCCCCCAGTCAAAGTCGACGGAGAACCCAAATATGAGATCTCCAAAATCCTAGACTCCAAACTCGACTGCCAACACAGGAATTGCCAACTCCTGTACCTGGTAAGGTGGGCGGGTTACGAAGGGACTGATGAAGAAACTTCCTGGATCCTCACGACCGAGCTTGCTCACGCATCAGAACTCGTCTTGGACTTTCACTCTGCATATCCCAGAAAGTCCGGACCCCTAATTCTCTCGGATGAGGGCAGAAACAAGTACACTACACTACACCCTCATCCCCATCCTCCACATTGGTTCCCTGATCTCCCTCACCATCCGCCCTCTCCTTTCCCTTCCACTCCGACGCCCCCAGCCTCTTCCGGACTCCTATCCTGGCACACTGTTAAGTCCGGGTTCATTCGCGGATTGTCCGGAGTGTGGAGAAAGCGGGGTTTGGCAGGAATTCCTGAGGGGGGTTGGAGTGGTAAGGAACTTCAGCTTCAGCTTATGTGCTGCGCCCCTGTACAAGTTCTGTTCCTTGATTTCGGAGCGGAGGGTCAGAGATAGAGATCAATCCTAAGATCAACTTAAGGGCTGAGGAAGTTCAGAGGGGATCAGGAAAGAACAGGATTTAGTTGATATTCAAGCTAAGGAAATATCAGAGAGTACACGTGGGTTTATATACTGAAGAGTCTGGTAGATATAAAGAAGAAGTATGTCGGACGAATCGGAGTTTCGGGTTTCCGGAAGAAAGGAAGGAATGAATCAGAATGGTGTCAGAATGGTAGAATAATGACTGAAGGCAATGGCGCAATAGTTGCGAGGCAAGGGGGAAGGGAATTATTGATAGGAACTGTAAATGTCAAGAAGTGTCAAAGGAAAGTGACATATGTCAAGAGATAACTGAGATAGGAATACAAAAGTCCGGGACAGGAATATGGACAGTCCAGGACGGGAATGTGGAAAGTCCGGGATGGGAAGTATGGGGTTCGGAATGATGAAAGAGAAATCGTCTAAGGTAAAGTCCGAGGGCTGGGATTTGGGATTTGGTCATAGGGGTTCGGAATTGGGCTGGATGGGTTAGGGATGTTTCGGGATGTGACACACTCAAGGGTTCGTGCCTGAGAGGGGGATACTGTCACATTCCGAAACTCTCCTGACCCATCTGGCCCAATTTCGGATACTGTCACATCCCAACACTCCCCTAACCCATCTGGCCCAATTCCGAACCCATATGATCAAATTCCGAATCCCAGGCCCCAGACTTTACCTTAGACAATTTCTCTTTCATTGGACATTCCGAACCCCGTACTTCCCATCCTGGACTTTCGCATTCCTGTCCTGGACTTTCCGCATTCCTGTCCCGGATTTCTGTATTCCCGTCCTGGACTTTTGTATTCCTATCTCAGTTATCTCTTGACATATGTCACTTTCCTTTGACACTTCTTGACATCTACAGTTCCTAGCAATAATTCCCTTTCCCCTTGCCTCGCAATTATTGCGCCATTGCCTTCAGTCATTATTCTCCCATTCTGACGCCATTCCAAGTCATTCCTTATTGTCTTCCAGAAACCCGAAACTCCGAGTCATCTGACATACTTTAACATCTTTATATCTTCTGGACTCTTCAGTATATAAACCCACATGTACTCTCTGATATTTCCTTAGTTCAAATATCAACTACATCCCGTTCTTTCCTGATCCTCTCCACTCTGAACCTCCTCAGTCCGTCAGTTGACCTTAGGATTGATCTCCAACCCTCCGCTCCAAAATCAAGGAACAGAACTCGTACAGGGGCATAGTACATAAGCTGAAGCCAAAGTTCCTTACAACTCAACCCTCCTCAGGAATTCCGCCAAACCCCACCTTCTTCGCACTCCAGACTATCCGGGAATTCTGGGAATGAACCCGCACTTGACATTTGCCTAAAATGTCCAGATAGGGGGTGGTTGTGCTTGTATCAGAGGATGTGGGGACATGAATCCTTAGCTTCCAGGACAAAGATGCAATTGTTGAGTGTTAGGAGACCTTCAGGGTTGATGGCCCATCAGGAGTCCAACAAGTCCATGAGTTGGGCAGAAGCTATGGGGTCAGAGGACAGGGAATCTAGGATGTCTTTGTGAATGTCTTTGATGTTCAGCAGGGATGAGGCAAGCTGTTCCTGAGTGAACACCAGGCAGAGATTGTGGGGGTTGATGTGAGCATAGTCCTTATCCCCCTCTGTTGGGTTGATGTCCCACAATTGAGTGAGGGAATCAGGTTTAGCTCCTGTGGGTCAGGGCTTTGGAGGTAGAGAAATATTACAAGTTCTTATGGTCAGTGACAATGTCAATAGGGGTACTGGAATGTTTGAGGTAGTAATGCCAATGCCAGAAAGCTTTGTGGATAGCTAGGAGTTGCTTCTCCTGTGTATCATAGTTGAGTTTCAGGGCTGTGAGAGTGCAGGAGTAAAACATGACAGAGCAGAATTCCTCATTGGGACAGCGAATGGAGAGGATTCCCACAGTAGCATAATCTAAAGTGTTGGTCTCAACTGTGATAGGACAGTCCAGAATCCAGTGAGTAAGGATAGGGGCTTGGGTGAAGGCAGAGCAGCAGGAGTTGTTGAAGTTCCAGGGGGCTTTTTTTGAGTGAGTCAGATAAGGGGAACAATGATATCAGAGTAATTGAAGATGAAGCAACGATAGAAATTGGTGAACACAAGGAAAGACTGAATGTCCTTGACTTTGCAGGGTTCAGGCCAATCCCGGACCACTTGGACTTTTTCTGGGGCCATAGTCAATCTCTGGGGGGAGAGACAGTAGCCCAGGTACTCAACAGAGTCTGACTGCCACTCACATTTGTCCGGTCTGGCATAAAGTCCATGTTTCCAAAGACATCACAGGACTTCCTGGGCATGTTCCTTGTGAGGAGCCATGTTGTTGGAATAAATGAGGATGTCATTGAGGTAGACCACAATGCAGACATCTAGGAGGTCCGCAAAGACACTATTGACAAAATGCTGGAAGGCTGCAGGGGCATCACCAGCCACTCATACAAACTGTAGCAAGTCCTGAAGGCAGTTTTCCATTCATCCCCAGGGGCAATGCAGACAAGGTGGTAAGCATGACAGAGGTCAATTTTGGTATACATCTTGGCGTGGCTAGGGGAATTGAGGAGGTCGGAGATTAGGGGTAGGGGATAGTGATCTTTCTTTGTGATTTTGTTGTGGCCTTGGAAATCAACGCAGAGGCACAGGAATCCATCCTTCTTTCAGACAAAGAGGACAGGGGCACCTGGAGTTTGGAATCCTGGGGACAGAGGTGGATGCTAAACTGCTCAGAGCCATTGAGTTTGCACATGCACACAAAGGCAGCAGCATTGACAAATGAGATGTGAGGAGCTTCACAAGGTGGCTTGTCGGGGGCATTGGGGTGAGATGGGGGAACAGGGTCTGAAATCTCCAGAGGTGATGTCGGGGTCATTGGCAAGTCTTGAGCCAGAGTTTGGAAAGTAATACTACACAATACCCAGTCAATCAACAGATTGTAGCGGGTGAGCCAGTTGTGTCCTGGAACAAGGGAACAAGATGAATCCAACGGAGTAACATACAATGTATTGGAGGTGACAAAGCCGGAAGGGAAACAAACAGAAAGGTCAACAGCATGGGTAATCATAGAATTGGGAGTACCATTGAAAAGTTTCAGCAGAACAGGGGGAAGGGAATATGTCAGAAAGTGGTGCTTATTAATGAAAGTAGTATCAATTAAACAATCAGTAGAACCACAATCTAATAAAGCAGGAAAAGCAGGGATTTTGGAAAAGTTGGAAAAAGATATAAGTGGCATAAGGGCCTTGGGATTGTAAAGAGCAGACACATTGAGATGGGTCTTCATAGGTGCACAGTGGGATTCAATGCAGCCCCCTTCCCGTGTGGAGTCTGGAAGGCTGCACTCTATTCTTTTGCCTCAGCAGTAGAGGCCTCTGGTTTGGCTTCTAGAGCAGGAGAGATTTTGGCTGTGTGGGCTTTGGATGTGTGAGAAGTGGACTTCTGGCAATCCTTAGCCATATGTCCTGCAGCCCCACAGAACATATACAGCTTGAGGTCATAACATTGTTTGCATTCCTTAGAGGTGAGATGTCCATCCTTCCTGAGTTTACTGGAGAGGTCCAATGGGGGTTTTGAGATAGGGGCAGAGGGTGTCCCTTTAGAGGATGAGGAAGTGGGGGGATTTGACAAGTGGTGGGACAAAGTGGCGGGTTTTGAAGATGGAGTGGTGGGAGTGCTTTTGAGTGTGGAGGACTGGTTTCTGGAGGGTCTGATCTGGTGAGCAACTTCAGACTTGCATTCCCAGTATCTCCCTCCATAGTCTGGGCAAGAGTTTGGAGTTCCCCTAGGGAGTGCAGTTTTCCAATATGGGAGGGCTCATCTTTGATGCGATCAGGGAGTCCATTGTAGAATTAATGTCAGAGGGCTCCTTTGCCATAACCCCAGACCTGGGAGGCTAGGCGATTGAATTCTACCACATACTTGGTGATGTGCTGGGAGTCCTTCATGGAAAGGTGGTTGAGTTGGTGTTCCACATCACCAACAAACTTAAGGACTGAGAGGGGTTTCAGAGTGAAGCAAAGACTTCGGAGGATAGAACAAAATTCAGTCAATATTTGAACTAAGAAAATATCACAGAGTACAGGCAGGTTTATATACTGAAGAGTCCAGAAGATATAAAACTGTTAAAGTATATTGGATGAGTCAGGGTTTCGGGTTTCTGGAGTATAGTAAGGGTGAACTGTAATGGCATCAGAATGATGGAATGATAACTAAGGACAATGGCACAATCATTGTGAAGAAGGGGGAAGGGAATTATCAATAAGAACTGTAAGTGTCAAGGGATGTCAAAGAAAGGAATATATGTCAAGAGAAAGCTGAGATAGGAGCATGAAAGTCCAGGATGGGGAATACAGGATTTGGAATATCAGGTCGAGGTGAAAAAATCTTCTAAGGTCAAGTCCAGAGTTAGTCCACCAGGGTCTGTGGAATGAAACATCTATGCTGGGCACATGCACACCCCCCTATTCCAGTGGCTTCTAACTTATGCCTATGGGCATTGGCCTGGTTCACTGCCCGATGGTTATTACAGTCTGACCTCTACCATTGGTAACTCAGCAGTCCCTCAAACTTCCAAATCTGGAAACTCCAGATCATAGTGAAACTTCAGAGAGAGAAAGTCCTAGGTGTAGCACACCTGTCCAACCACATTTCCCAGCACCCCAGGAACCACCACCACTGTACCTGTTCATGCCATGTCCCCCAGTGTTCCTGGTTCCTCAACCTTTTCCTCTACCTCATTCTCCATCTCCAGAAAGACCTGTGCCAGCCCAGATTGTTGCTGGAGTCTAAAGAAGCAATCAGCAATGCCAACAAGCTGACCGGAAGAGACTACCAACAGACTGTAAATGAAGATACCACACACAGGGCTCAATGCCATGGTGGGCAACAACCAGAACCTGCAGCAAAAGCTCCAAAAACTCCAGACCCCCTGGAGGAAGCTCTGGAATTCTCAGGAGTGTTCACAGCATCCAGGGAATCACTGCAGGACTTTATCTTTGCAGGTGCAGAAGTTTGCATTGTTGTGCTGGGTGTCACTTAGAAGGAAGGAATTGACTATCAGGAAGTATTGCCCCTGTAGCAAACCTGGACTCCATCCAGACCCTTGTCACCCTTACTGCAAAACATGACTTGGAGCTCAACCAAATGGATGTCTCCACTGCTTACCTCAATGGAGAATTGGAGGAGTATCTTTACCTACTTCCTCCAGACAGTGTTCCTATCCAACCTGGGTATTTCTGGAAACTCTGGTGCTCACTCTATGGACTTAAGCAAGCCAGGCAGACTTGGAACAAGACACTAGACAAGAAACTTGGAGAACTTAGATTTGCTCACCTCGACATGGAGACATGCCTTTATGTCTTCCAGAAGGATGGGCAAGTTTGCTTTCTAGTGGTTTATATGAATGACATACTCCTAGCAGCTTCTTCAAGACAGTTCATGAACTCCATCAAAGCCAAACTCTCAGCAGCCTTCAATGTGTGACCTCAGAGAAGCCAAATACATCCTCGGAATCAAAATCAACTGGGACCAAAAACTCCAGACCATCTCCTTGTCACAATACCAATACTCATGCACCATCCTAGACTGCATCAGCATGACTGCATGCAAACCCATCTGGACTCCAATGGCACACAACCTACAACCCTCTGCTGCAGATCCAGAAAATGATCAAATCCTTCCAAAGATGGTCATCAAAGGTTGCAAAGTCTCCTATCTCACAGTCATTGGCTCTTTGATGTATCTCATGCTCAGAACATATCTAGACATTGCATTTTCAGTCAGAACACTCAGCCATTTCAGTGCCACACCAAAGCAAATGCACTTGGAAGCAGCAAAACATATATTCCAGTACATCCAAGCCACCAAGGACATGGAACTCTACTTTGATGACACCAAGGTATCTATGGACTTGGACTTTAGGGGTACTCCAATGCAGGTTGGTCTCAGGACCTGGTCAACTCCTGCTCCACCTCCGGATTCCTTTTCCTCAGTAATTGTGGAGCTATCTCCTGGTTGCACTCTCCGCCATGGAGTTGGTGTACATCAGACTTAGTCTCGCTGGACAACATCTTGCATGGCTTCGGAGCTTCTTTGAAGAAATTGGACATCCACAAAAGGGGCCAACTGTCATCCACTGTGACAATCAGGCCACTATCATCCTAAGCTGCAATCCTCAATTCCGGGCATGGACTGGACATATCCAGTGGAAGTACCACTTCATCTGAGATGACCTTGTTGGAATAGGAGAAGCCATCATCCACTACATTCCCAGACATCCTTACAAAACCTCTCATTCATGAACAACACTGGAAATTGTTCAAGGTATGGGACTATGAATGTGCTCAAGTGGGACTGACAAAATACAGTGAACTCTGGAACCAGAACACTACCTCTGCATTTCCAGAATGTCGGAGTCCATACCTCTGCATGTCTGGAATGCAAGAGTTTCTACCTCCGCTCCACTGCCAGGCAAAACCACTTGGAATCGATCCAGAACTTGCACACTTTGTTATTGCATTCCATCTTGTCATCATTGCCAAGCCTCTAGGGGCACTCCATCACTCTCTTACATTGCTTAATCCAAACTCCTCTTGTTCCTGTTCCTATTCCCTGATTATCATTAGTGAGCACTTCTCTGCACACTCTGCTACACACATATATATACTTAGTTTTCATTTTGGATTCCTCAGTCATTTTTTGCCCCTCTTTGACAGCGGCTGAAGTGAGTTTACTTATACCTATTTACTACTCCTAGCTAATCTCTAGTAGGCCAGGCGATCACTGCCCTCTTATAGGTGAATATAGTCATTCTTTGCCCCTCTTTGGCTGTGGCTGAGTCTGTGCAATCACTGCCCTCATATAGTTTTTGTCATTGTCATGATCCTATCTTGCTTATGTTTGTTTTATCTTGTCTTCGCATTCTTTGATACAAGCATGACCATCCCCTGTCCAGACATTTCGGGAAAAACAGGACTCTAGAGCTAATCCATTGAGAGTATACTTGGCCAGGACTCCACACCTATGTCAAGGACTATGTCAGTTCTTGTACTTCCTGTGCCTGAGCTAAAAAGCCTAGACACCATCCCTATGGAATGCTTAAGCAGCTTCCAATTCCCAAAAAAACCTAGAACTCCACTTCCATGGACTTCATTGAGCAACTTCCCTATTCCAGTGGATACACTGTGAGCCTGGTGATGGCACATGGACCAAAGCATCCTAAGTAGGTATTGTCCAAGAAAGGTAACTAAAGATAAGAGGGGCATTTGCTATTGAACAGAAAGTTATAGAATACAATGGAAGAAAGATAAGGCCAGGGACTTTGCCTGCGGTCACTGGTTGTTCAAAGACTCAAAAGAGGAAATGGGAGTCATGTGAGAGAGAAAAGAAAAGGGTGAAAACAGTCCTACCGTAACAACTACAGGAGTATGCCCATTCTTTGCCAACAAAGGCTACCACCCCAATGTCTCAGTCTATTCCAAAAGAGATTTGACCTCATCCCACACTTGTGAATATGCACTCGACCTACAGAAACACCATGACTTCCTGTGCACAGAAATGGCCCATGCTTAGAAGTGCTATCAAGGGTCTGCAGATTCCTGATGGCTCCCTACACCAGATTTCTGCATAGGAGATCAGGTGTTTGTCAAAGCAAAGTACTTCTGCTCTACCCACCCATCCAAGAAGCTCCCAGAGAAGAACCTTGGCCCCTATCACATCATCACTCTCCATGAAATCTAACGGACCCCTAACCGCGGGCTGCGAGACTCGGACAGACGCTTCAGCAGCTCGCCCGACGTGCTGAGTCAGCAAGGTGAAGACCTCGGGATTCTCCGCGGGAACCTCGCTTACACGACTTACAGTCAGTTTTCTCGGTTAAACATACAAGTGCGTATTTTCAGAAGCCGGACAACCCGTGCGCTCACGTTCCGCCATTCCATACGTCCACGTACCGATAAAAGCAGCAGGGATCCAGGCGGAACAGCGCATAAGAGCGGGGACACCCGATCCACCGTCACGATTGCAGCTTGCCCACCGGTCACCGGGTATAAAATTATGTATACTAAAGCACGATTTGGGAGTCCTCCTTTCTAAAGAACATCCCTGTTTGCTATGCGCTTCACTCTCGCAACGGTCATCATTTCCATGCCTGTATTCATCGCCGCGTTGCCTCGGGGCGTCAAACCGGGGGGAACAGCGATCCCACTGGCACTCTACAAGCATTCGTCGTTGGTTAATGCCGACAACAGCGTCAACCCTGAAGCGCTCAAGTCCCATGTTGCTTCGACCACGGCGTGAGTAATCATCTGATTGACCTCCAGATTTTTGCTTTGCATCAACTTGAATATCAAGTAAGCTTCTTCGTGGCTTTGATAACTTTGAGAAGAACACCGGCGCCCCCCACCCATCTGCTGTGACAGGCATTCGGGAGCGCGGATCCGGCGGAGAGCCCTTAAGTGACCTCCCTGACAACCCAAATTTCTGGTTCGGCACTATTTCCGTTGGTACACCTCCCAAAATCTACATCGGTATGCTTGCGCTGACCTTGTAGCGTGCGTTCAGCTCACTCTTTCTAACAGTTTTGTTTGATACCGCCTCGAGGCACGTATTTCTCATTTGGTGCACGTATGATGTGAACCTTACGCTGAATTTTATTACAGCGATCTTCTTTTGCCAGGTGTCGACTGTGATGACAGCTGCGATGGCCACGAACGCTACGAATCTTTGACTTACGTCTACCTGGGAGAGCCATTCATGATTCGGTATGCAAATGGTGAGAGTGCTTTCGGCCACCAGTACGCCGACAATGTCACGGTTGTCGGACTCACGGTACATGTAATGGTCATTACGACGTTATCGGTTCTGACGTTTTTGAGCAGGCTAATGGTCAAACCCTGGGTGCCGCATCCCACTACTCTCGTGGTCTTCAAGTCGAGCAATTCGCCGGGGATGGTGTGATGGGAATGGCTTTCCAGGCTATCTCTGAATACAATCAGAGCCCTGTCTTCCAGACTCTCGTCACTCAGGGTCAGACAGACGAGCCCGTGTTTGCATTCAACCTCGCAGACCCCAACCCCGAGCTATACATCGGTGGTACCAACCCAGACATGTACATTGGCGACTTCAGCTGGGCTCATGTCATCCAACATGTAAGTCATCAAATCTAAAGTTGCCCCAACGGTGGTTGATACGGCGTATTCAGGGCTTTTGGGAAGTTACCATGGACAACGTACTGGGCAATGGACAGATCTTACTGATCAATATTGCCGCCGTCATTGATACTGGCAGCTCCCTCATCCACGGTGACCCCTCGAACGTGGCGACCCTTTATGAAGCCATTGGCGGTGCTTATGATAATGAACCTAACGACCATGGCATCTACACCTGTATTTTTCCAGTCTACTCCATCTCCGATCCTTTATTAACACCCTCATAGACCCTTGTGATGCTGTCCCCAGCGTCAGCTTGACCTTCGGTGGCACGTCCTTCCCCATCCCTCCTGAGACCTTCAACATTGGAACCAGTGCCAATGACCCATCTCGCTGCATTGGTGCCATCGTTGCAGGGCGCTTTGGTGAGTCTCTGATCTGCTCTCGTGCTGTGACGACTTGGACTTGTGTGCTGATGACATTGAACATCAAGCATCCTGGGTTGTCGGCAGCGTTTTCCTCCGTCACGTCTACACTGCTTTCGATCTTACAAATGCGCGTGTGGGGTTTGCTAGGCTTGCATAGCCTGCCACGTTCTTCATCTACACTAAGTTCAATTTCATGTGATTCTCACTGTTTCCAGCCTTTGTACTATCTTTGATACTAGTGCCGCCTTGATGCTTTGCAAGCTCAAGCCTCACCATGCCGAACTACTTTACATTGATTTTGTATTCTAGGTGCAGTGGAGCAAACCTAGAGTGTAGACTGTGTACATAAGAAGACATGTTAGGCCATCCACTTGCTTATTCATCTGTCTGACACCCCTCTCCCAAGATTTGGGTTGGTTCATGTGGTGCAGTTACATGTACAATATGAAAAGGGGGAAGTAAAGAAAATGGCTGACAGTGGCTTTGAACTCATGACAGCTCTCACCAGGGGGCTTCACTGCTGCCCCAACCACTTATCTATCTGACCATGTTTAGGACTCCAACTGTTATGAATAGTCATTTCCTGTGAAGAAAAGGAAGTCGGAACAAGTCAAAGGGAGTCAGAATGGGAGGTATCGGAAGGTGGAGATATTATGCACATCAAATGTCTGTCGAAAGTGTGAAGCATGAGGAACCAGGCACCGGGGCAAAAGAGTTAAAGATAAGTGGAGAAGTGGAGATATGGGAATGGAGATGCAGAGGTGTGGACTTGTGGAAATGTAGACTTGGTCTGGAATTGGTCTCCAGAGAAGCAGAGTTGACTTGCACAGCACAGGATATGACAGCAGCATGGGATATGACAGTAAGTAAGAATGGGAGTGGAGGTGAAGGCATCTTTCAAGCACCAGAAAGCAGAGTGGCAGTCATTGGAGAAGTTCCATGAAGTGTTTTTGGGTGTGTTGGGTGAGCAGAACAATGATGTCAGAGTAATTGAAGATAAAGCAGCGGTAAAAGTTGGCATAGCTAAGAACAGACTGTATGTCCAGGTGTTTGTCTAGGAAGGTGCAGATGTCACATCCGGTGACTTCTCCCATTCCCGGCCAGTCATGACCAAATCTGGACTTTACCTTAGAAGAGTTTCACCTCAACCTCATATCCCATATCCTGACATCCCATATACCATATTCCCATATTCCTGCCTCAGACTTTTCATTGATCCTATCTCACTTATGTTTGTTCTGTCTTGTTCCTCTCCTTTGACACTTACTGTTCCTTTCCACACGGCCTGTTTCTATCTTGTCATCATTGTGCCATTGATATTAGTTATCCTTTCACCATTCTGATGCCATTCTGATTTATCCCTCACCAAACTCCAAAAACCCAAATCCTCAATTCACCCAAATGCTTTAACAGTCTTATATCTTCCAGACTCCTTAGCATATAAACCCATTTGTACTCTGTCATATTTCCTTAGTTTGAATATCAACAAAATCCTGTTCTATCCTCAAAGTCCTGACTTCACTGTGAATCCCCTCCTCAGTCCTTAGGAGAACTCCATACTCTTGCCCAGACTATTACTATTGACAAGAGATACTGGGAATGTAAGTCTGAAGTCGCTTGTCAAATCAAGCCTTCAGGAAATCAGTCCTCCATGTCCAAGAACGTGAACTCTTCCTCTTTGAAACATGCCAATTTGTCCAATCACTCCTCAAACCCTACAACATCCTCATTGTCTTCCAAAGGAAAATCTTCCACCCCTACCCCAAAACACCAATCTGACCTTTCCAGTAAACTCAGGAAGGATGGATGACTAACCTCCAAGGAACACATGCATCATTTCAATCTCAAACTGTGTATGTTCTGTGGGGCCATGGGACATATGGCTAAGGATTGCCAGAAGTCTTCTTCCTGTGTGTCCAAAGCCCACACAGCCAAAAATACCCCTGCTCTGGAAACCAAACTGGAGGCCTTGACCCTTGAGGCAAAAAAATAATATGCAGCCTTCCAGACTCTGCACAGGAAGGAGGCTGCATTGAACCCCACTGTACACCTATGGAGATCTGTCTCAATGTGTCTGCTCTTTATGACCCCAAAGCCCTTATGCCACTCATCTCTTTTCTCTGAAATCCCTGCTTTTCTGTTAAGTCTGGGTTCGTTCCCGGAATTCCTGGATTGTCCAGAGTGCGGAGAAAGCGGGGTTGGCGGGAATTCCTGAGGGGGGTTGGAGTGGTAAGGAACTTCAGCTTCAGCTTATGTGCTGCGCCCCTGTACAAGTTCTGTTCCTTGATTTCGAAGTGGAGGGTCAGAGATAGAGATCAATCCTAAGATCAACTTAAGGACTGAGGAAGTTCAGAGGGGATCAGGAAAGAACAGGATTTAGTTGATATTCGAACTAAGGAAATATCAGAGAGTGCACGCGGGTTTATATACTGAAGAGTCTGGAAGATATAAAGATGTTAAAGTATGTCAGACGAATCGGAGTTTCAGGTTTCCGGAAGAAGGGAAGGAATGAATTGGAATGGCGTCAGAATGGTAGACTAATGACGGAAGGCAATGGTGCAATAATTGTGAGGCAAGGGGGAAGGGGATTATCGATAGGAACTGTAAATGTCAAGAAGTGTCAAAGGAAGGTGACATATGTCAAGAGATAACTGAGAGAGGAATACGAAAGTCCGGGACGGGAATGTGGAAAGTCCGGGACAGGAAGTACGGGGTTCAGAATGTCCGATGACAAAGAAATTGTCCAAGGTAAAGGCTGAGGGCCGGGATTTGGGATTTGGTCATAGGGGTTCGGAATTGGGCCAGATGGGTTAGGGAAGTTTTGGGATGTGACATTTTCCTGCTTTATTAGATTGTGGTTCCACCGATTGCTTCATTGATACTACCCTCGGACTTTACCTTAGAAGATTGCTCCTTCATCGGACATTCCAAACCTCGTATTTCCCATCCCGGACTTTTGCATTCCTGACCAGACTTTCGTATTCTTATCTCGGCTATCTCTTGACATATGTCTCTTTCCTTTGACATTTCTTGACATCTGCAGTTCCTGTCACATCCCGAAACTTCCCTAACCAATCCGGCCCGATTCCAAACCCCTATGACCAAATCCCGAATCCCGGCCCTCGAACTTTACCTTGGACGATTTCTCTTTCATCAGACATTCCGAACCCCATACTTCCCATCCCGGACTTTCCGCATTCCCGTCCCGGACTTTTGTATCCCTATCTCGGTTATCGCTTGACATATGTCACTCTCCTTTGACACTTCTTGACATTTACAGTTCCTATCAATAATTCCCTTCCCCCTTGCTTCGCAATTATTGTGCCATTGCCTTCAGTCATCATTCTACCATTCTGACGCCATTCTGATTCATTCCTTCCTTCCCTCCAGAAACCCGAAACTCCGATTCGTCCGATAGTACTTTACCATCTTTATATCTTCCGGACTCTTCAGTATATAAACCCGCGTGTACTCTCTGATATTTCCTCAGTTCAAATATCAACTAAATCCTGTTCCTTCCTGATCTCTCTCCCTTCCAATCCTCTAAGTCCTTAAGTTGACCTTAGGACCAACCTCCGACCCTCCGCTCTTAAATTAAGGAACTGAACTCATACAGGGGCGCAGCACATAAGCTGAAGCCGCAGTTCCTTACCCCTCCGACCCCTCTCAGGAATTCCTGCAAAACCCCACCTCCTCCGCAACTCCGGACTATCCGGGAATTCCGGGAAAGAACCCGGACTTGACAGTTCCTATCAATAATTCCCTTTCCCCCTGCTTCACAATTATTGCACCATTAACCTCAGTCATTATTCCACCATTCTGACGCCATTCCGATTCATTCCTTACTTTCTTCCGGAAACCCGAAACTCCGATTTGTCCGACATACTTTAACACCTTTATTTCTTCTGTATATCAATCCGCTTGTACTCTCTGATATTTCCTTAGTTCAAATATCAACTAAATCCCATTCTCTCCTATTCCACTTCCCTCTGAAAACCACTTCAGTCCTTAAGTTGACCTTAGGATTGTCTTCTGACCCTCTGCCCTGAAATTAAGGAACAGAACTCGTACAGGGGCACAGCACATGAGCTGGAGCCAAAGTTCCTTGCCCCTCCAACCCTGCCATTCCACATGCTCTGGACTTCACACAGGGGATGTCAAGTCCAGATTCTATCCTGGAATTCACAGATAGTCTGGAGCACATCAAAGAGCGGAGTTGGTTGGGAATCCCTGAAGGGGGTTGGAGGGGTAAGGAACTTTGGCTTTAGCTTATGTGCTGTGCCCCTGTACAAGGTCTGTTCCTCAACTTCAAGGCAGAGGGTCAGAGGACAATCCTAAGATCAACTTAATGACTAGAGGAGGTTTCAGAGTGAAGTGGAGACTTTGCAGGATAGAATGGGATTTAGTTGATCTTTGAACTAAGGAAATATCAGAGAGTACAAGCAGGTTTATATACTGAAGAGTCCAGAAGATATAAAGCTGTTAAAGTATGTCGGGTGAATCAGGGCTTCAGGAATTATCTATCGATAAGAACTGTAGATGTCAAGGAATGTCAAAGGAAAGAGACATATGTCAAGAGATAGCCAAGATAGGAATACAAAAGTCCGGGATGGGAAATACAGGGTTTGGAATGTCCGATGAAGGAGCAATCTTCTAAGGTAAAGTCTGAGGCTCAGGATTCGGGATTGATCATAGGGGGCCAGAATTGAGCTGGATGGGTTGGGAAAGTTTCGGGATATGACAGTATCCCCCTCTTAGGCATGAACCCTCGAGTGCCTGGATAGGAGTCCATAATGGGAAATAGAAGTATGGTGGGGTTTGAAAATCAGGAATCAATCTGAGGTACCTTATGACCGTTGACTGCCTGTTGTTTAGTTTCATCATCTATCATGTCTAGTCACTTGCAATCTGTCGACAAAATTGCCCGTTCCCACCAAGAGGAGGAAGAACAGGACAAGGAGGAGGAGGAGGGTGAGGGTGAGGAGGATGGGAGTGGGGAAGTAGTTTAGAACTTTCCCTTGGCCTCCCTGTATAATAATAGCATAGTTTCCTTGTTTCATGAATTGTACAATGTGTTTCCCCCATCATCTGAGGGATTTAAGGGGTCCAGATTTTGTGGGATATGTGGAGTGGAAGTCCGAGACAAGTTCCAATGAGTGAGCAAGTTTGGTCGTGAGGATCCAGGAAGTTTCTCCATCAGTCCCTTCATAGCCCACTTTACCAGGTACAGGAGTTGGCAATTCCTGCATCACCGGTTGATTTTGGAGTCTAGGATTTTGGAGATTTCATATTTGGGTTCTCCGTCGACTTTGACTGGGGAAGGTGGGGGTTGGACCTGATTTGGGATGATGTTTGGAGTTGCAGGTTCCAACTGAGAGATGTGGAAGATGGGATGGACAGCACACATGGAGTCCAGAAGTCGGAGGGTGAAGGACAGGGGTCCGGCTTGGGCAATGATGGGATAGGGGCTGAGTTTCTTGGAAGGGCGCATGGAGCGGAAGTACTTTGCCTTGACAAACACTTGTTCTCTGATCCGGAAGTCCGGTGCAGGGAGTTGTCAGGAGTCCACAGGCCCTTGATAGCGTTGTTGAGCACGGGCCATTTCCATGCATAGGAATTTGTGGAGTTCTGTAGGTTGACTGCATATTCACAAGCGTGGGATGAGGTCAAATCCTGTTTGGGTAGATCGAGATGTTGGGATGGTAGCCTTTGTTAGCAAAGAAAGGGGATACTCCTGTGGTAGCACTAGGGGCATTGTTGTACGCGAATTCCGCAAGGGGTAGGAGTTCCAACCAATTGTCCTGTTGGTAGTTGCAGTAGATTTGGAGGTACTGCTTGAGGGTTTGGTTCACTTGTTCCATTTGTCCATCGCCTTTGGGATGATATCCCAAAGTGAAGTGAAGGCGGATGTCGAGGGCTTTGCCAAGGGAACGGAAGAAATGGGTGACAAACTCAGAACCCTGATCAAAAGTGATGTGGGAGGGAACTCCATGCTTGGAAAACATGTGGAGTTGGAATAATTTCACGAGGCTCGGACAGTTGATAGTGTTGTGAGTGGGAATGAATATGGATTGCTTGGAAAGGTGGTCAATGACTATGAGGATTGCAGTGTATCCGCCAGAAGAGGGGAGTTGTTTGATGAAGTCCATGGAAATGGAGTTCCAGGGTTTTTTAGGGATTGGGAGCTGCTTGAGCATCCCATAGGGGTGGTGTCTAGGAGTTTTAGCTCAGGCACAGGAAGTGCAGGAACTGACATAATTTTTGATGAAGGTGCAGAGTCCTGGCGAAGTATATTCCTGACAGATGAGCTCTAGTGTTCTGTTTTGCCCAAAATGTGCGGACAGGGGGTGGTTGTGCTTGTATCAGAGGATGCAAAGATGGAGGTTCTTAGCTTCTGGGACAAAGATGCAATTGTCAAGTGTCAGGAAACCTTTGGGGTTGACGGCCCATCGGGAGTCTGACAAATCTGAGAGCCAGGGGGAAGCTATGGGCTTGGAGGACAGGGATTCTATGATGTCCTTGTGAATGTCAAGCAGGGATGAAGCCCAGCGGACTTGGGCTAGTAGGATAGTGACTCGTAGGGACGAGGTGAGTTGTTCCTGAGTGAACACCAGGTGGAGGTTATGGGGATTGATGTGAGCATAGTCCTTATCCCCCTCTTTGGGGTAGATGTCCCAGTGTCTAGTGAGGGAATTGGGCTTTGCTCCCAAGCATCCGGGGCAGAAGTGGATGACGAGGTTGAATTGGGATAGGAATTCCAACCAGCAGGCTTGCTGGCAGGTCAGGACTTTGGAGGTGGAGAAATATTCCAGGTTTTTGTGGTTGGTAACAACATTGATAGGGGTGCTGGAACCTTCGAGGTAATGACGCCAATGCCAGAAGGCTTTGTGGATAGTGAGGAGTTCCTTGTCAGGGTATGGGAGTAGAACACAACAGGGTGGAATTCCTCATCCGGACAATGGATGGAGAGGATTTCCACAATAACGTAGTCCGAAGTGTCGGTCTCGACCGTGATAGGACAGTCTGGAATCCAGTGAGTACGGATAGGGGTCGGGTGAAGGCGTCTTTGAGTTGTGTGGGGGCAGAGTGGCACGAATCGTCAAAGTTCCAGGGGGCATTTTTCTGAGTGAGTCTGGTAAGCAGGGCAACAATATTGGAGTAGTTGAAAATGAATTGATGATAGAAATTGGTGAAACTGAGAAAGGACTGAATGTCCTTGACTTTCCGAGGTTCAGGCCAATCTCAGACTGCTTGGACCTTTTCTGGGGACATAGTCAATCCCTGGGGGGAGAGACGGTAGCCCAGGTATTTGATGGAGTCTGAGCGCCACTCACATTTGTCTGGTTTGGCATAAAGTCCATGTTTCTGGAGGTGCAGGAGGACTTCCTGGACATGTTCCTTGTGAGAAGCCATGTTGTTGGAATAAATGAGGATGTTGTCGAGGTAGACCATGACACAGATGTCTAGGAGGTCCACAAAGATGCAATTGACAAAGCACTGAAAAGCCACAGGGGCATTGGTGAGCCCAAAGGGCATCACCAGCCACTTGTACAAGCCATAGCGAGTCCGGAAGGTGGTTTTCCATTCATCCCTAGGTGCGATGTGGACAAGGTGGTAGGTGTGATGGAGGTCAATTTTGGTGTACACCTTGGCGCAGCTGGGGGAATTGAGGAGGTTGGAGATTAGGGGTAGGGGATAGCAGTCTTTTTCATGATTTTGTTGAGTCCTCAGAAATTGACACAGAGGCGCAGGGATCTGTCCTTCTTGTGGACAAAGAGGACAGGAGCACTGTGAGTGGATTTAGACTGGTGGATGAAGCTGTAGTTGAGGTGCTTGTCTATGAATTTCCGGAGGGACTCTAGGTCTGTAGCGGAAACCAGGTAAACAGTCCCAAAATTCCCTGTGGGGCATGAGGGTATCAGCCTTGCATTGACAAAAGACATCAGGGAAATCTGGAGGGACAGAGGACAGATCGACTTCTTCAGGAGTTTCAGGAGTGTCGGGGTCACTGGATATGGAATGGAGTTTGGAGTCCTGGGGACATAGGTGAATGCTGAACTGCTTGGAGCCATCGAGTTTGCACGCATGGACACAGGCAGCAGCATTGACAAATGAGATGCGAGGAGCTTCGCGAGGCAGCTTGTTGGGGATATCAGCGTGAGATAGGGGAATAAAGTCTGGAATCCCCAGGGGTGATGTCGGGGTTGTTGGCAAGTCTTGAGCCAGAGTTTCAAAAGTAATACTGCCCAATACCCAGTCAATTGACCAATTGTAGTGGGTGAGCCATAAAACGTATTGGAGGTGACAAATCCAGAAGGGAAATGAACTGAAAGGTCAACAGCATGGGTAATTGTAGAATTGGAAGTACCATCAAAAATTTCCATGGAATAGGGGGAATGGAATATGTCAGAAAATGATGCTTGTTAACGAAAGTAGTATCAATGAAACAATTAGTAGAACCACAATCTAATAAAGCAGGAAAAGTAGGAATTTTGGAAAGTCAGGGAAAGAAACAAGTGGCATAAGGGCATTGGGGTCATAAAGAGCAGACACATTGAGATGGGTCTCTGTAGTTGCACAGTGGGATTCAACGCAGCCTCCTTCCCATGCGGAGTCTGGAAGGCTGCGCCCTATTTTTTGCCTCAGGGGTAGAGGCCTCCAGTTTGGCTTCTGGAGCAGGGGAGATTTTGGCTGCACAGGCCTTGGAGACTTGGGAAGTAGACTTCTGGCAATCCTTGGCCATATGTCCGGTGGCTCCACAGAACATACACTGCTTGAGGTCGAAGCGGCATTTTTGTTCCTCAGAGGTGAGGTGTCCGTCCTTCCCGAGTTTACTGGAGAGGTCTGACGGGGGTTTTGGGATAGGGGCGGAGCATTTCCCCTTAGAGGACAATGAGGATGTGGCAGGTTTCAGAGATGAGGTGGTGGGAGTACTTTTGGAGGGTCTGATTTGGCGAGCGACTTTGTACTTGCGTTCCCAATATCTCCCATTGATAGTCTGGGAGAGTGTCAAGTCCAGATTCAATCCCGGAATTCCTGGATAGTCCGGAGTGCGCAGAATGGCAGGGTTGGTCAGGAATCCCTGAGGGGGGTCGGAGGGGTAAGGAACTTTGGCTTCAGCTTATGTGCTGTGCCCCTGTACAAGTTCTGTTCCTTAATTTCAGGGCAGAGGGTCAGAAGACAATCCTACGGTCAACTTAAGGACTGAAGGGGTTTCAGAGTGAAGCAGATCAGGAGAGAACAGGATTTAGTTGATATTCAAACTAAGGAAATATCAGAGAGTACAAGCAGATTTATATACTGAAGAGTCCAGAAGATATAAAGGTGTTAAAGGATGTTGGATGAATCAGAGTTTTGGGTTTCTGGAAGAAAGTAAGGAATGAATTGGAATGGCGTCAGAATGGTGGAGTAGTGACTGAGGGCAATGGCGCAATAATTGCAAAGCAAGGGGAAAGGGAATTATTGATAGGAACCAAGACATGTCAAAGGAAAGTGACATATGTCAAGAGATAGCCAAGATAGGAATACAAAAGTCCGGGATGGGAATGCGAAAGTCCGGGATGGGAAATACGGGGTTCAGAATGTCTGATGAAAGAGAAATCTTCAAAGGTAAAGTCTGAGGCTTGGGATTTGGAATTTGATCATAGGGGGCTGGAATTGGGCCGGATGGGTTGGGAAAGTTTTGGGATGTGACAGAGAGAGTCTGGAGTTCTCCTAGGGTGCACAGTTTTCCAATGCAGGAAAGCTTGTCCTTGATGTGATCTGGAAGTCCGTTGTAGAAGTGGTGTCAGAGAGCTCCCTTGCCATAACCCCAGACCTGGGAGGCTAGGCAATTGAATTCTACCACGTACTGGATAGGTGGTCGAGTTGGTGTTCCACATCACTGACAGGGTCATGGGGGCCAAAGTTGGTCTGGAGCTCGAGGACAAATTCCCAATAGTAATAGTCAGCCATCCCATCTGGACAAAAATCTGGACCGTCCATCTGGAGGAGGTCAGTGTTACGGTACAGCCATTGTAGCCCCCTTTCTTTTTCTTCTCATGTGACTCTGTACCATCACATGATCCCTTTCCTCTTTTGACCCTTTATATGACCAGTGGCTCCAGGCAAAGTCCCTGACCTTATCTTTCTTCTGTCATATTCTATGACCCCCCACCCAATGGTGTTTATCCCTCTTATCTTTAGTTACCTTTCTTGGACAGTTCCTCCTTTGGATATCTTGGTCCGTGTGCCATTCCCTGTAGTATAAAGACCTGTACTCTACTTGGTTACAACCCAAGTTAGATCTACACAATACATAGCTTAACCAGCTATCTCTTGGTCTGAGAACTCGCTTCACCTATTGGCCTATAGGCTGCCAGTAAAGACTTCTGATAGATCTTGTCCTACACAACAATAGGACTTGTTGGTGTTATCTGATCAAGCTCTCACGACCTCATCAGCATAACAGTCAGGCTCAAACCATTCGAGGGCCATACCTTTTAGGTAGGACTGGGCAAAGGTGACCTTTGTGCGGTCAGTCCGGAATGTGCGGGACGGTTCTGGAAATTCACCTTGCATTGGACCAGGAAGGCCCACAGCTTGTGAGGGTCAGTCCTGTCAAAGATGTTGGGTTCTCAAACCTTTGTGTGTGGAGATGAGGAGTTTTTGGATTTGCGCTTGTGGTGCGATAACTCAGCAAGGCTGCAAACTGTGTTTACAAGTGCCATGATGGGATTTGGTGGGATTGCATTCTCCAGGTTGTTGGGGTCGGGGCCATTGTTGCCACCATTCCCATCATCAGAGGGGTCCAGGGCACCCCCGGAGGGGTAACGACCTGTGGGAGTAGGGGTGGAGATGCTTTGAGATGTGGAGAAGCTTCAGAATTGTTCAGCAATGTTGGGGCCACAATGTGAGGTCATCAGGGAGTGCAGGGCATCTTCTCATGCTGCCTCTGACTGAGCTGCATCGATGTTTTGCATACTGCGTGTTTGAGCATGAGTCTGAATAGTTCTAGACATGTGGTGAAGAGGTGATCTTAGTGAACTTATAGAGGTCTGAGTTTGAATATACTGTCAAGTCCAGGTTCAATCCCAGAATTCCCAGATAGTCCGGAGCACGCAGAAAAGCAGAGTTGGTCGGGATCACTGAGGGGGGTTGGAGGGGTAAGGAACTTTGGCTTCAGCTTATGTGCTGCACCCCTGTACGAGTGCTGTTCCTCAACTTCAAGGCAGAGGGTCAGAGGACAATCCTAAGATTAACTTAAGGACTAGAGGAGGTTTCAGAGTGAACTGGAGACTTTACAGGATAGAACGGGATTTAGTTGATATTCAAACTAAGGAAATATCAGAGAGTACAAGTGGGTTTATATACTGAAGAGTCCAGAAGATTTAAAGCTGCTAAAGTGTGTCGGACCAGTCAGGGTTTCAGGTTTCCAAACAAAGTAAGGGATGAATTGGAATGGCATCAGAATGGTGGAATAATAACTGACGCCAATGGCGCAATAATTGTGAAGCAGGGGGAAAGGGAATTATCAATAGGAACTGTAGATGTCAAGGAATGTCAAAGGAAAGAGACATATGTCAAGAGATAGCCGAGATAGGAATATGATAGTCCGGACAGGAATGTGAAAGTCCAGGACAGGAAATATGGGGTTCAGAATGTCCAATGAAGGAGAAATCTTCTAAGGTCAAGCCCAAGGCTTGGAATTTGGGATTGATCATAGGGGGCCGGAATTGGGCTGGATGGGTTGGGAATGTTTCAGGATATGACAGGAAGTGTCAAAGGAAGTCAGAACAAGTCAAAGGGAGTCAGAATGGGAGGTATTGGAAGGTGGAGATATTATGCATATCAAATGTCTGTCAAAAGTGTGTAGCATGAGGAACAAGGCACAGGGGTGAAAGTGTTAATGATAAGCACAGAAGCAGAGATGTGGAAATGGAGATGTGGAGATATGGACTTGCACAAATGCAGGCTTGGTATAAGGTGGAAAGTGGACTTGGCCCAGAGTTTGGCTGTGGAGAAGTGGAGTTGACTTGTGCGGCACAGGATATGACAGTCCACAGTCATCCTTAGGGGTTGTCAGGTCTGAACTTCAACTCAAGCATCAAGTAGGTGTAACAGCCTATTTCCCTAATCACCAGGTTCCAAATTTCTTTTGGTACAATGGTACCTGGTTCACGTGAGGCCAATTGCTCTTGAAATAGAAGTAGCATATAGTGGTATTCAGGGTGTCTCGGTTCAGGCTGTGGAAACCTGAGGGAACTCCCCATGGACCATTGGCAGCTTGGCGTCGGAGTTTGAATGACATGCCTCCCCTTTGCCCCCAGCTACAACAGTCAAAGTGTCTTCAAAACTTGCCAAAGAACTTTGCCAGGATCCCTGTATGCATACAGGCCTCTGATATGTCAGGACGAGGACGAGGCCATGGCTGTGGCACAAGCTCTAAGGACAAAACCCATGCCACAAGCTCTGGGGCAACTCTTCGTGTCATCTGGGAGACAGCTACGGGTTCTGGCTGCACTAGCAAGCTGGTGACGTGGCTTACTGATCATCCAGTTGATTGTATTGTGCTGTTTCTGATGATAAAAGTGCATCACGCCCTCAGGAAGGACGAAGCAAGAGATATGTGCAGTTATTGCTGAGGTGATCTTCAAGGACGATGTTGATTGGGGTCAAGCCTTCAGTACATACCCTGCAAAATTCGCGAAGGTTGTTCAAGATTGCCTTGGCACGTAAGTCGTTGTTGATCTGTGCAATATTTGATCAATGCATAACCTCTTCTACTCAGACTTAAAAAAAAACTATCGCGACCAAGCCGTGAAGTTTACGCAAACAGGAAATGGAGTCACACTCAATGCAGAGGGACATAGCAATCTTCTTTGTAAGATTTCTTTTAATTTTCTAATCTTTTCTGACTGTCCACAGAGGCTGTTGAAAAGGAGTTTCCGTGGTACTCTCACCTTCATGGCCTCTGGAAGGGAATCCCCTCATATACCCCAAAGTCCATCATCAACTCAACACCTGGTGTGTCTCGAGGCACCCAACTACTCACTCTTGTCCAGCCAAAGAACTTGCCGGTTGCCTCCTCCTCATCCCAGACCATCCTGTCAGCCCCCACTGTCCCACCCACTCCGCTATCTAGTCCCACTGCCCTGCTGTTTGGCTCTACTGTCCCATCTGGTCCCCCCCCATCTGGTCCTCCTTCCCCCCCATCTGGTCCTTCTGCCCTCACAGTTCCAACTGGCACCCCAACTTCTTCCTCTGCTGAGCTCTGCTCTGGGGGGGTCAAGAAAAAGGAAAACAGCGTGCAGAGGCACCAATTGAAGACGAACCATTCGAACCAGACATGGATATGAACTTGGATGATTTTGAGGGCGACTACAACATGAATGAAGATCCAGAGCCAGAAGTTGAGTCTGCAAGAGAGCACAAACATTCTGTAAGTTTTAAAAACTATTCTATTATATCTTGCATGCTCACTGGCTATAGGCGTCAGCACAAGCATGATCACCCCCTCCCCTCTTGGCCTTTGCATATCCACGGAAAGATGCTATGCCAGAGATTGACAACCGCTCCACCTTTCACTTTGGATCCCCTGCTTCTCAAGCCTCTTCAGGATCTTGTGGCTGCCAGAGCCGTCGCACTCCCAATCCTTCCTATGGCAGCTCATCTGTCACCTCATTGGCAAGCACTCGTGCTCCATTCTCCTCTCCTAGCAAATCACCTGTCACCACACAAAGCGCTACATTAAAGCGATCCAAGACTGTGGTGCCGATGAGAGATAGCATCCAGGAAATCCTTGACAAAGGCATGGCAGCCATCGACGACGATAAGAACCAATCTTCCAGTGCAAAGCTTGTGAGGTTGAGCTTAAAGCTCAATCATGCACGCTTTGCTGACGAGCATGCATTTGAGAGGGAACAGCGTAATTTGGAGCTTGCAAATGCTGCAATTGTGCATCAGTGCTCACAGGAAGTTGTCAAGTCTCAGATCAGACTGAAACACGCTGAGTCCAAGGCATACAAACACCAGACAAGGATGCTTGCACAGGCTGAGTTGATGAAGTTGCAGCTGAGTATGGGGGGGAAGTCAGATGTCTAATTTTTGTTTCAAAATATCAAAGCTTGCACTTGCTAATGATACACTTCACTGTTGTCCTACGTCATGTACATGTACTACCTATGTTCCTACCTACTATTCATCATGTGAAACAACTGTAGTGAATGGAGATTCAAACAGTAAGTGTCAAAGGAAGGTGACATATGTCAAGAGATAACCGAGATAGGAATATGAAAGTCCGGGACGGGAGGTACGGGGTTTGGAATTGGGCCGGATGGGTTAAGGAAGTTTTGGGATGAGACAGTATCTGGAATTGGGCCAGATGGGTGAGGAGAGTTTCAGGATGTGACACTGATCACCAATAGGTCCATTGCCATCTGGCTCATCTGTTCCCCTGCCTTCTTCATCTGGATATTCAGTTTGGGCCCAGTAAGTGGTATTCCTATCTGGATCAAGGTGATCCCCTGAAGGTCCATACCGCCTCTCCTCAAATCGAATAATCATGTTATGCAGAATAAGGCAGCAGTTTACCCAATGGATAACATATTGCAACTCTTGTTCATTCCGAATGGGGTGGCAGAGCTCACATAGGGACTGGAAATGTCCTTTCAAGGCAGCAAATGCATACTCAACCCAGACACGGATCTAGAACAAAATAAATACATCAATCTTTATACAGCTCAAAAAGTGTGAGGGACAATTTACTGTTGAAAGGTACCGGTTGAAATTATTTTGATCACGTGTCAACCGTCCCCCCCTTGGCTTCTTGAATGGTACAACACACCATGGCTCAGATGGGTAAGCACGATCAGCCCATATCCAATGCTGATCACCAAGCAATTCAGCATGTTCCCTGGATGTCCGAGTATGCTGGAATGCATATGCATCATGGACACTCCCAGGGAGTCCAAGTCCATAATCTGCAATTAGCAGATTGTGGGGTAGTATGACCAACTATAGTAAATGAGCATATGACCAACTATGGTAAATGAGCAAATATTAGTACCAAAAAAAAGATGTACCATAATGCTCATCTGGCAGTTCAGGGAATAGTTTGACTTACGGTCATAAAAAGTCTCACTGTGTAGTGTGGGTTTAGCATGTAGGCGGAATGCAGACCCATCAGCTGCCAAAATCCCATTGCGCCACTCAGGACAGGAATGCTCCTGGGTATAGGCACGAGCAATTTTCACATCTTCTGAGTCCAGGACAGGAAATTGCATAAAGGTGTCATGTTGGTCCAGGATAGCAACCATAACACGGTTGGTGCAATTAATCACTGAACCAACACTAACCCCAGCCCACTGTGCAACATATTCAGGAGAGATTGCATTTCCATAGTAACCAGCACAATGGAGGAAAATTGCGAGCTGAATAGCAATTGGGAGTTGGCGATTATGTGATTGATTGAAGAAGATTGGGTGATCACTGATTTGATCAAGGATATCATCAAAGATGTCAGGGTTCACCCTCACTCTTTGGCAGAAAAGATGGGGGCAATGATCTGCAAAATGTTCGAGTAGATGAAGCTGTGAAGCTTTCATCATCAGCTCTGCAGGGCGGTGAAGCACCCGAGCACAGATAACCTCATCTGCCAATGCACTGATGCCACCTAACATCAGGCAAACTGCAGCAGTAGGGTCGGTAGAGTGGATAGAGTCAGTATCAAAATCATCTTCAGCATCAGATAGAGGGAATATGGGTGTGAGAGGTGAGAGAGGGGTAAACACAGTAATTGACATAGCGTCAGAGCTATTTGAGCTAGTATCAAAGGATGACTCAGAGAGATCTCCACTGGTGGTAGAATGAAGTTGATAATCAAGCAGTAATTGAGCGGCTTGCTCTAAATCACTGAGCAGCTCAGTTCTGACAGATGAGTGCAGCATTGGGATTTGATGGGGTGAAAATGCTCCTACATCACCCACAAGTTGCCTTAATATACTGTACTAACAAAGTCTACCTTACTTTGTTGTATTTTTGCTATCTTACCACTATCTTACCATGCTTGCCTTTTGTGGGTGTGGCTGTGCAGCACTGCCATGATGTAGCTCCGCTTTCGGAGCTTGAATTTATAGTATCACTAATCATGTTGACCTTGCACTTTCCCTGCACCTCCCGAGCTTCCCAAACACGTTTGGGAGCCTCGGAGTGCTCTGCTCAACCAAACCCAGACAACCTAATACTAAACCTAGCTATCGTGAATACCACGTATGTACAAGTACAAGTCGGGAAAGGTTTGACCCAATTGTAGACTGGTCACATAATGTAGTGCTTTGGGACTGTAGTATGCAGACAGCTGAGGTTGACAAATAGCCATGGCTCACAGGCCAGCCAATTGTCAGCCAACCTATGAGTTGCACTTGTAGGGCATGGATGGGCTGAGATGTAATAAAAGTTCCATATGATATGAGTCAGCCGAGGGGTTATTTTTGTAAGGGTATTTTGAGTGGTGGTTGGGTCAGTATGCAGTGGTTTTGTGTGATATGAGTGGGCCGAGGGATGAGTGACCCCATAGGTCTTGGGTGGGCTGAGTGATGGGCAACCTATAGGTATTAGATGGGTGATGGATATTTAAATAGGTATTTTGTCAGTAATGGTGGGTGTGATATGAGTGGGCCAAGGGAGGAGCAACCCATAGGTCTTGGCTGGGCTGAGGGATGGGTGGTCTGTTGTTGGATGGGCTGAGGAATGCATTCCCCGTAGGTCTCAGGTGGGCCAAGGGAGGGGCAAGCCAAAAGTTGTGGATGGGCCAAGGAATGCATGCACCATAGCCCTCAGGTGGGCCTGTCACATCCTGAAACTTTCCTGACCCATCTGACATACTTCCAGCCCCTTATGATCAAACCCCAAGCCCTGAGCCCTGGACTTTACCTTAGAAAAATTTCCCCTTCATCTGATATCCTGAATCCAGTATTTCCAGTCTTGGACTTTCGCATTCTCATCCTGCACTTTCATACCCCTATCTTGGCTATCTCTTGACATATATTTCTTTCCTTTGACATCCCTTGACATTTACAGTTCCTATCAATAATTCCCTTTCCCCCTGCTTCACAATTATTGCACCACCATCCTCAGTTATTATTCCATCATTCTGATGCCATTACAATTTATCCTCTTACTTTGCTCCAGAAACCCCAAACCCCAATTTGTCTGATATACTTTAACAGTTTTATATCTTCCAGACTCTTCAGTATATAAACCCAACTTTACTCTGTAATATTTCCTTAGTTTGAATATTGACTAAATCCTGTTCTATCCTCCAAAGTCTCTGCTTCACTCTGAAACCACTCTCAATCCTTAATTTGATCTTAGGATTGTCTTGCGAACTTCTGCCTTGAAATTAAGGGACAGAACTCATACAGGGGCACAGCACATAAGCTGAAGCCAAAGTCCCTTGCCCCTCTGACCCCCTTTGCCTTTCTGCACACTCCGGACTCTCTGGGAATTCTGGGATTGAACCTGGACTTGACAGGGCCAAGCAATGTGACCCCCGAAGGTCTCGGGTGGGCCAAGGAAGGGGCAACCCAAATGTCCCAGATGGGCTGAGGAATGGATGGTCAGTAGGTCTCAGATTGGCTGAGTGAGCAGTGACCCACAGGTTTTGGATGGGCAAAGGGATATTTCAATAGGATTTTGTCAGTAATGGGTGGGCCCCTGGAATGGTGGTGAGTGTGTACCACAGGGATGGGGTGAACCAAGGGATGAGTGATTTCGTAGGTCTCCAGTGGGCCGAGGTATGGGTGACCCATATGTCTTTGGTAGGCTGATGGATGGACAGCCTGAAGGTTTTGGGCGGCCTGTTAGTATCAGATGCACCAAGTAATATCCCAATCTCTATTTCACAACAAATGAGTGGTCCCATTGGACTGGTTGTGACAGTAGGCTGTGTGTATGAGGTGGGCTGAGGCATGGCCCCTAGTTATGGGATTGGCTGAGGCAAAGAGTCCCATCAGCTGCAGAGATCAGGAATCCTTTCATAGTCCATCAGCATTGGCCCAAACAATTTCAAATCAGCTGCCAAGTTGACAGCAGCCCCCTTGGCTGAGTGATCTACATTCCATTCAATCTACCTCTACAATGGACACTCCATAGCATTGGAGACTTCACATGTCTGATATTATTGCCAAATACATGGTCAAATGATTCCTGGAAGCCATCGGCCACCCTGCCTGACCAACTCCTGCACTACCTAATACATGCATTCCTTTACTGGCTCTCTTCCAAGCTGATAGGATAGTTAATTCAATGGCAAGGGCTTATCAGAATCAAAGCAAGTGATCTCTGAGTACATAGATATCTATTAATATGAATATTGTTTCAGGGAGCATCCCCATCAACATCCAAAGGATGGCTGAGATGTTGGTGCCAAAGGAGACTGGAACAAATCCAGAAAGAGAGAAATTCCTAAAGGACAGATTCCCTATGGAGCAGGAAGAGGAGATCTCAGACCTAACCCTTTTATTGGACCAGACTGGGGTACTATCCAAAGAGTTCCAGGTGAGCTCCCCAAGTTGAATTTCCATAGATGCCTCATTGATGACTTTGGTTAGCGGGACTGTTCCCGAAACCTGGAATTGCTATTCCCAGATTTATCCAGGAGTGTCAGCAACTCCAGCTCTTGGAGGACTGACCAGGCTCTATTTGAGGAAGAGATCACGTGTGCGATCAAATTATCTCTGGCTTGGTACCAGCAAGGCCGGGTGGTAAGAACCTTTTGGCTTCGTTCACACTGAAGCCATCCTGATGGAACTAGCCATTTAGACATCAACCCGAGGTATTGGCCCTCCTCAAAGACTCCCATGGTGATTCCAAATGGCTTGGAGCTAGCCCCCTGCAAACCACAGTCCTTTCAGCAGTGCTGCTGCTCATGCATGCTGACCTCTATGCATCTGGAAGGGAGGCCCTGCTGAAACTGGCCAAGTCCACTGAAGACTCAGAAATGAAGGCTGTCCTTTCCAAGTGGTCCTTGGTATATTCAGTAATGTTGGTCATCGTCAATTGGGCCACCCCTTTCCATTGGGATTTCAACTGTGGGGCTCAGTGGTTGGACATGTTGGCTACCATACGGGGGGATCCTGACCTACACATAGATTTGGATAGCATTGGGGTCAGGCTGGGGTATGGGCCTGGCACCCTACTGGAAAGATACTTTGACATGGGGTGCCACATTCAGTTGCTGACAGGGTTTGCCTAGCCTACCATATGAGAGATAATGTCCATGAGGGGGTGGGAGTTCACAGATGTGATTGGGTCAGACAGGGGGACCTCCCTCACTTATTATACAAGTTGGCAGTGTCTATGAACATTGCTACAGAGTAGAACACAAATACCCTACATGAATGGCCACTGGTATCTAGAATTCCTGTCAGAGGATTGGATCTCTGCAAGGATGTCCTCAGGGGACCAATGTTCCTCCATCTGCACTATCCCTTCCATGGTCAACTGCATCTCATCACATACATGGGTGAGCTCCCTGGACAAAGCCATCCTTGTCTCCACAGCCCGCCTGTGTGCTCAATCTGTTGTCAGTCAGTGCAGATTGGTGGAGGGCCTACTGGAGTGATCAAAAGCTAAACAACAGGGAATGAGTCAAGTGGGACAGGGGAACGGACTGGACAGAAAATTACCCCAGCATATTGAGGCATGAATTGAGCATGAAGCTCATGGAGATCATTCCACCAACATTGTCCATAGATCTCCGGAAGTTGTTCCATGTGGTCCAACCACCAAGGCCACGGAAATCCTGGGTTGGTTCTCACCAGCTGATACTCCCGATTGGGGAATGCAGCATCAGCATGTTCAGGACCAATGATCATCTGAACTATATGGGGGATGTCTAATGTCCACCCATGCAGTACCACAGTTGAGATCAGCCGGGTGGCCATGGCCTGGGAGCAGGGGAAGATTGGACAAAAGCATACTAAACCAACACCTATCACTTCTGATGGCAGATTTCTCCTTTGTTGATCAGGGTCAAAGGAGTCGGATTGTGCAGCTCATTGGATAAATTCAAATCTCAGGCCAATGTACTCCAGCATGTCCTGGAAACCTTGTTGGGTTGGGGTGTAGGATGATTGTGGCATTGTGAATGTGATGGGCAAGTAAGAGGATTTGGTCTGGGGTTTTTTATATTGCAAAGATGAACCAGAAACAATATACAGCACAATAACCTGAAAGTTCATTGCAAATACATCCAAATCTGGCTTTTGCTAATTTGGTAACAATTCCTTATAATGATCCCAAAGTCTCTCGAAATCAGCTTGAGTCCTGGCTGCATAGAAAGCATGTCCCACCTGGCCTTGCCTCTCAGAGGCCTGCAATAGGGCATCCCATGACCTTGCCTTGTAATCAATCCAGGCAAAGTCCCTGGCCTTATCATTCTTCTTCCATATTCTATGACCTTCTGCCCAATGGTGTTTATCCCTCTTATCTTTGGTTACCTTTCTCAAACAGTGTCACATCCCGAAACTTCCCTAACCCATCCGGCCCAATTCCGAGCCCCTATGACCAAATCCCGAATCCCGGCCCTCAGACTTTACCTTAGACAATTTCTCTTTCATCGGACATTCCGAACCCTGTACTTCCCATCCCAGACTTTCCACATTCCCGTCCCGGACTTTCCATATTCCCATCCCGGACTTTCATATTCCTATCTCAGTTATCTCTTGACATATGTCACTTTCCTTTGACACTACATAGCTTAACCAGCTATCTCTTGGTCTGAGAACTCACTTCACCAATTGGCCTATAGTCTTCCAGTAAAGACTTCTGATAGATCTTGTCCTGTTCAACAACAGGACTCGTTGGTGTTATCTGATCAAGCTCCCACGATCTCATCAGCATAACAGAAATCAGCCATGACAACCGACAGAGTAGACTGGTCTCACCTATTTGAATCATCTTCTGGAAATTGGAAGCATTGATCTGGAAGTCCAATAGTTCTTGCTGATGGGGAGCCAACATCCCCTGAGCCGAACCTGAAATCACATTGAAGATCACCCACAGAGTCTCTATAATCTCTCCTTCAATTCTACCTGCTCCTTGAATGAACCCAGGAGAGTATCTTGCAAAGCATTCATTCCAGTGGCCATGGACATGCCACAGGCTGATCTCAGTTGGGATGCTCAGATATGAGTTTGAGGATATCCTCTGTCTGAAGCATTTCATATATTGACAATGAATGTCATAGAATGCGAGGACCCTTTGGATCCCTGCCATGTTGTGTCCAAGAGCATGGCTCAGTGCATAGTCCATGTTCACCTGTCTTTGACATGGGGTAAGCGGGTGGTCAGCCAGACCAATTTAGGCATGCTGTATCTTTCTCCTTTGTGGAAGTCTACAAGGGAATGTGGAATGAAACATCCATGCCAGGCACATGCACATCCCCCTATTCCAGTGGCTTCTAACTTATGCCTATGGGCATTGGCCTGGATCACTGCCCAATGGTTATTACAGTCCAACCTCTGCCATCAGTAAGTCAGCACTTTGGCACTTTGGCACTTTGGGCTCAGTCCCTGGTCCTACCTCTGGAGGGTCTTTTGCATCCTTTAAGTATTCATGGTACCTTTCCTGACCCACCATGTAGCCCTTGCCATCCATGAGAAACCTAATCATCTGGCTTCTTGTCATGCATATGCTTAGCCTTGAAGTTTCCATCCATGATGATGGTCTGAGAATATTTCCAGCTACCATGGAAGTGTTAGCTGTGCTTCCTGATTGGTGCTTGGAAGCTTGCCTAGACATATTCTTGTCTATTTCTAGATCCAAATTTACCCCCTTCTGTGGACATTCTGGGCAAAAGAGGACCAGTTGGCCCAATCCAATGGCCCTCACGTCATGCCCAAAGCCATTCCATTTCAGAAGCTTGAGAACTCTCCAGATCCTGGCCACCTGAAGGAGCTCTCTGTAGTGATTCTACTCCCCTATCAGGCCCAAGACATCTAGTACATATATGTAGTGGAAAATCTCACTGGAACCAAGTGAGGGAACACATTGGAAGTGATCCTCTTCAGCTTGCAGAAATAATTCATTGCTGCAGGCCCACATTCCACATTGTTTCAAAGGAAGTCATCCAGTATCTGGAAGGTGAAGACTGTGCTGACAGGAAATAAACCTGCACCAAGTAGCTGGATGTGAGCATCTGGACTTCCTGGACAATTGCAGTATGCCAGGTCACAATAGTGCACCCCGAAGATGTCCACCACCACCAGGGCACCAGGAGAATCTGGAACCCAAAGGTGAGGTGGCCAAGCTGCTGGGTGGGAACCCTCCCATTCCTCATCAGGCACATCCTGAGGCATATCCATGACTCCAGATGGGGACACCCCATCATGTCTCAGATGTAGAGTCAATTTGGCCTATGGGCATCACTTTGATCTGTCACATCCCAAAACTTTCCCTACCCATCTGACACACTTCTGGCCCCTTATGATCAAACCCCAACCCTTCCCCTTGGACTTTACCTTAGAAGATTTTCTCCTTCAACTGAGATCCTGAAGCCCATATTCCCTGTCCCGCACTTTTGCATTCCCATCCCACACTTTTGTACTCCTATCTCAGCTATCTCTTGACATATGTTCCTTTCCTTTGACATCCCTTGACATTTACAGTTCTGTCAAGTCCGGGTTCAATCCCAGAATTCCCGGATAGTCTAGAGCGCGTGGAATGGTGGATGTCGGTCGGGAATCCCTGAAGGGAGTCAGAGGGGCAAGGAACTTTGGCTTCAGCTTATGTGCTGCACCCCTATACAAGTTCTGTTCCTTAATTTCAGGGCAGAGGGTTGGGGACAATCCTAAGGTCAACTTAAGGACTGAAGTGGAGTAGGAGAGAATGGGATTTAGTTGATGTTTGAACTAAGGAAATATCAGAGAGTACAAGTGGGTTTATATACTGAAGAGTCCGGAAGATATAGGGGTGTTAAAGTATGTCAGACAAATCGGAGTTTTGGGTTTCTGGAAGAAAGTAAGGAATGAATTGGAATGGTGTCAGAATGGTGGAATGATGACTGAGGGCAATGGCACAATAATTGTGAAGCAGGGGGAAAGGGAATTATCGATAGGAACTGTAGATGTCAAGAAATGTCAAAGGAAAGAGACATATGTCAAGAGATAGGCGAGATAGGAATATGAAAGTTGGGGACAGGAATATGGGGTTCAGAATATCTGATGAAGGAGAAATCTTCTAAGGTAAAGTCTGAGGCTTGGGATTCGGGAATTGATCATAGGGGGCCGGAATTGGGCTGGATGGGTTAGGAAGGTTTCGGGATGTAACACTTGGCAGCTGTACTAATGTCCTCAATATGTATTCCAGGTGCTCCTGGGATAAGCAGCCTGTGGGCAATGTCCAACTGAAAAAGGCCATTCCAGTAGGAATTGGCCCGAGTTGAATTTCAGGATTGGATGGTTCCAATGAAATCACCCAAGAGGTGCTGGCCAATTCCACATTGGAAATGAATGGTGGGCTGGGAAGCAGACTGTCCTCGAGCATGGGTGGAGTTGGCAGTTCCGGACTGCTATCAGGGATGACTGGAGGTCTCAGAAACCTCAGATCATCAGATGCTGTGGACTTGGCACTTAGGTGGCTAGGAACCTTGGGGGGCTCAAATGATTGAGAAAATGAAAATGGGAGATTGATAGAGGAACCTCGGGGGGTTGAGAAGTCCCAAGAGAAAGACTAGGAAGGAATGGATGGGGCTAAGAATAAATCTGAGGAAGATAGTGGTTTAATCTCCATCAGTTCATCTGCAAGATAATGGTTGGTTTGGGTGAGCAAAATGAATTTGTAGGCTTACCATTGAATCTGACCCAGCCAGGGGCATTACCTTGGGCTTGTGTCTTGGACATGATCAATGTTAATATGGGTGATTTGGTGGGAAATGGTGTGAAATGGTGTGCAAAGGGATGCCTAGACTCATGTCTTGTTGATATTCTACTCCTGGACCAAATCGGTCTTTGTGCTCAGGCAATGCTGTCGGTACACAGTTTATCATTTAAACCCAACCCAGGCTTTGAAATCATTTCACCCCTCTGCTCACATCCACCCAACCTGTCTGTCAAACATTTACTGATTCAATAAAAATGTCTTCATCTACAAACAACAATATTTCCAAGTTTGAGTCTTTTGCTGAGAAAGCAGCTCAGCTGATCCAAAGTGGGGTTGCAAAACTTTGAGGGAAGGTGGGAGTGCATGAATGGAAGCAGGTAGTTAACACTGTCAATGAGATATTGGTAGGTGGACAGTGCATGCCATTAGGTGGGGAGCTAATGATGGATATAGGGTCAAGTGAGGGAACACCATGTGGTTGGGGCCAGGGTGCCTCCCATGGTGATGTATCACATGGCTGAGGTCATCACCTGAGGATGGCCAAAGATCAGTTTGATCTTGAAACGTGGCCCCAAAATCAGTGGCCACCCATGGTCACATCCCCCAAAGCCAATCTTGAAGGGAAAGGGGGGGAGTCATTGTTTCTGATGGGAAAAAGGGGGAAGGAGCACAAGGAAGGTAAGAGTTTAAAGGATGGGGGGAAGAAGAATTGGGAGGAGAAGGAAAAGAAAAAGGAGCAGGAGGAGCAGGAGGAAGCTGGAGGCCATTGAGAAAAGGTCGGCTCAGGGAAAGGTAGGCTTGGATAGAGCTGGGGAGGAAGATGAAACTCAGGGGAGAAGCTGGGAGAGGAGGTCAAAGAACCAGCCAAAATGTCAGTCTCGGTCCTGTGCCATCAAATCATTGGAATTCATCTCCAATGAGGACAAAGAACTGGAACCCTCAACATCCCATCCCAACACTACTGACACTCCCCCTCCATCCCCAAAGGCTGCTTCCAAAGTCTGCAAGAGCTGTGCCCAAAAAGCGCAGCCTTGCACCTGAACCATCAAGGGCAATATCACAGTCAGTGCATGCCAGCCATGTAACTGATTGAGATTGAAGATTGCTTGCAGCTTCAAGAAAGCGGTCAAATGCACCTGTCAGGAATCCAGTGGCCCAAGCAAGGTGGCATTGAGGGCCCCTTCTCATCAACTGCTTAGGGCCATGACGGTTTCAACCACCACCCCCACCAATCGTGCCCCAAGTCTGGCACCCAGTCCTTCTCTAAGGAAGAAGGTCAAACATTCAGCATCAAAGCCATGGCCCAAGACCCCCGCCTACAAAGCTGGCCCAAGCACAGCCCTCTTGTGGCTTAAGTGTTAAACTGAAACTTGGCAAGTTTGATAGTCTACATATGTTTCTATTTCCAACTGATATTGATAGTTTTTGATGGTGTAGTGATCCCAAAATGGTGTCCATCCCACCCCAACCCATTCTGCTCCATCAGCCAGGCCTTTCAATACCCCGCCTCTCCCAGCCTCTGTCCCCACTGCCCACCTAACCGATGATTCAAGGGATGCAGTCATTACTGCCCTTAAAAGTGGGGTTTCCCCTCTTGAAAGGGAGCTGGAACAGATTCCTGTTCTTGAGCAACAGCTCAGCACTTTGGTTCATGCAGTCGAGGCCCTTTGGGAAAGGGTTCAAGAGCAAGGCTTGGTCAGATCAAAACCAGGTCCTCTCCCAAGGACAGTATCAGTTTCGCATCGCATGCAAATGCTCAACCTGGAGGGTTCTGGCTCCCTTCCTCCCACTGTCATTCAGGCCAAACCCAAACATTCCCTGAATCTCGGCCTCCAATTGTGTGGCCCATCCTTGGAGGGCACCAGGGCAATACCATCCCCACTCCATCTAGACAGCATGGAGACAAATGAGGGTCAGTTGGATGGCTTTTTAGCTCCCCCTGTGCTGGTTCTTCCCCTGGGCCTCCCTACAACATCAGATCAATCAGACACAGTCAGAATGGATGCCAATACACAGAACCACAACATGTTAACCCACACATCACTCAAAATACCCTTACTGAAATAACCCCTCAGATGACTCATATCACATGGGATTTATATTACATCTTGGCCCATCCATGCCCTATGAGTGCAACTCATAGGTTGGCCAACAATCAGCTGGCCTATGAGTCATGGCTATGTGTCAACCTCGGCTGTCCATATACTGCGGTACCAAAGCACTATATGGGCTCAACTGGTTTTGAAGGAAGAGTACTCTATGTGAGTGCTCCCTTACACCTGGTGAAGAATATTTCATTGAAGTCACAGAAAGGGCACCTGTGTGTCAAGTCCAGATTCAATCCTGGAATTTCCGGAGAGTCTGGAGCATGGGGAAAGGTATAAGGAGTCAGGAATCCCCGAAGGGGGTCGGAGGGGCAAGGGACTTTGCCTTCAACTTATGTGCTGTGCCCCTGTATGAGTTCTGTCCCTTAATTTTGAGGCAGAGGTTCAGAAGACAATCCTAAGTTCAACTTAAGGACTGAGAGAGGTTTTAGAGTGAAGCAAAGACTTTGCAGGATAGAACAGGATTTAGTTGATATTCAAAATATTACAGAGTAAGGGCGGGTTCATATACTGAAGAGTCTGGAAGATATAAAACTGTTAAAGCATATCAGATGAATCGGGGTTCCAGGTTTTCAGAGTATAGTAAGAGGATGAATTGAAATGGCATCAGATGATATAATGATAACTAAGCACAATAGCACAATAATTGTAATTGTGAAGTAGGTGGAAAGGCAATTATCAATAGGAACTGTAAATGTCAAGGAATGTCAAAGGAAAGGAACATATGTCAAGAGATAGCTGAGATAGGAGTGTGAAAGTCTGGGACAGGAAATATGGGATTTGGGATATCAAGTGAAGGGGAAAATCTTCTAAGGTAAAGTCCAGGGCTCAGGGTTTGTGGTTTGATTACAAGGGGCCAGAAGTGTGTCGTATGGGTAGGGAAAGTTTCAGGATGTGACACTGTGACCAACATCTATTTTTCAAGATTCCCCACAGGAACTATATGATACATTGTCAGGAGCATGAAGCTCACCTTTGATTTGAGGCCTTAGTCAAGCAAGAGGAAGAAGCTGAAGTTACAGCACTTCTAAGACAGAGTTGGATATGCTGCCAAGATTGATGGTAGGATGGATGGTGACCTTTACCTTCAAATTTTGAAGGATGAACTTCACGATTCCCTGAGGTATTATGGTCTAAATCCTCCTGACATCATCTTTTAGCAGGACAATGACCCCAAGCACACATGCAAGAAGGTCAAAGAGTGGCTAGAGGAGCAGGATTTCAGGACCATGGTATGGCCTGTACAGTCTTCAGACCTTCACCCCATAGAACATGCCTGGGGTTGCCTCAAAAGAAAGCTTGCAGAGTATAAACACCCTCCTAAAGGAATGGAGGAATTGTGGGAGAGAGTTCAGGTGGAGTGGGAGAGTGTCACATCCCAAAACTTCCCTAACCCATCTGGCGCAATTCTGACCCCCTATGATCAAATCCTGAATCCCAAGCCTTGGACTTTACCTTAGATGATTTCTCTTTCATCAGACATTCTGAACCCCATACTTCGCATCCCGGACTTTTGCATTCCCGTCCTGGACTTTCCACATTCCCGTCCTGGACTTTTGTATTCCTATCTCGGCTATCTCTTGACATATGTCTCTTTCCTTTGACACTTCTTGACATCTACAGTTCCTATTGATAATTCCCTTCCCCCTTGCTTCATAATTATTGTGCCATTGCATTCAGTCATTATTCCACCATTCTGACGCCATTCCGACTCATTCCTTATTTTCTTCTGGAAACCTGAAACTCCAAGTCGTCCAACATACTTTAACATCTTTATACCTTCCGGACTCTTCAGTATATAAACCCACGTGTACTCTCTGATATTTCCTGAGTTCGAATATCAACTAAATCCCGTTCCTTCCTGATCCCCTATACTCTGAACCTCCTCAGTCCTTAAGTTGTTGACCTTAGGATTGATCTCCGACCCTCCGCTTCGAAATCAAGGAACAGAACTCATACAGGGGCACAGCACATAAGCTGACGCTGAAGTTCCTTACACCTCTGACCCCCCTCAGGCATTCCCGCCAAACTCCGCCCTTCCGCATGCTCCGGACTATCCAGGAATTCCGGGATTGAACCCAGACTTGACAGTATATTTGAACTCAAACCTCTACGAGTTTGCTAACATCATATCTTTACCACATGTCTAGAACTATCCAGACTCGTGCCCAAACATGCAGTATGCAAAGCATCAATGCAGCTCAGTCAGAGGCAGCCCGAGAAGACGCCATGCACTCCCTGATGACCTCATGTCAAGGCCCCAATGTTGCCAAACAATTCCGAAGCTTTTCCGCTCGTCATACATCAACCTCCATCTCAAATCATTCTCACCCCTACTCCTGCAGGTCATCACCCCTCCAGGGGCACCCCAGACCCCTCTGATGACAGGAACGGCAGTGACAACAACCCCAACCCCTCAGATGACAACAATCCCACCAAACCCCATCATTGTGCTTGCCAATGCAGTTCACGGGCTTGCTGAGTTATCACGCCGCGACTGCAAATCCAAAAACTCCTCATCTCTGTGTATGAAGGTGTGGGAACCCGACACCTTCAACGGGACTGATCCGTGCAAGCTGCAAGCCTTCCAGGTCCAATGCGAGCTGAACTGCCAGGACCGTCCCCACACAAAAGTCACCTTCGCCCAGTCTTACCTAAAAGGTATGGCCCTTGAATGGTTTGAGCCTGACCTCCTCCAGATGGATGATCCAGACTGGACGGACAATTATCAGGAATTTGTCCTTGAGCTCCAGACCAACTTCGGCCCCCACGACCCTGTCAATGATGCCGAACACCAACTCGACCACCTATCCATGAAAGACTCCCAGCATATCAACAAATACGTGGTAAAATTTAATTGCCTAGCCTCCCAGGTCTGGGGTTACGGCGAGGGAGCCCTCCAACATCACTTCTACAATGGACTTCTGGATCACATCAAAGATGAGCTTTCCTGCATCAGAAAATTCCGCTCCCTAGGAGAACTCCAGACTCTCTCCCAGACTATTGACGGGAGATATTGATATTGGGAACACAAGTCCAAAGTCGCTCGCCAAATCTGACCCTCCGGAAACCAGTCCTCCACTTCCAGAAGTACTCTGTTACGCTGATGAGGTCATGAGAACTCTTCAGATAACAATCAGGTGTCCTAGGGTCGAGTAGGACTAGATCTATCAGAAGTCTTCAAAGGCAGACTATAGGCCGATCAATGAAGAGAGTTCTAAGACCAAGAGATAGCTTGTTAAGCTATATATTGCGTAGATCTAACTTGGGTTGTAACCAAGTAGAGTACAGGTCTTTATACTACTAAGGATGGCGCACGGACCAAGCTATCCAAAGTAGGTATTGTCCAAGAAAAGTAACTAACAATAAGAGAGGAATATGCCATTGGGCGGAACATTGTGGAACTTCATAGAAAATAGAAGAAGAGAGATAAGGTCAGGGACTTTGCCTGGAGCCACTGGTTGTACAACGAGACTATAAAATGAAAAAGAGAGGTCATGTGATATACAGAGTCACGTGAATAGGGGAAAAGCCGGTTTACCATAACATTACCCCGTGTTTAGACAAAAGATCACTGATCTTTTATAAATCTCTATATCCGGCCCCGGGTGAACTGGTCATATTAGCAAGGGCGGAATCATCAAATACGTCATCCCCATGGAGGACATCTTCCTCCCAGGTGTCTGGTTCCCAAGTCGCCCTCCAAGAGCAAGTTCATTGAGTATGTCCGGAAGCATTGTGAAGGCAGTGGGGACATTCATAGTACTGGCAATTAATATGAATATGACCTTGATGACGACATTCGAAACAGGCTCGATGATAATTGGGATGGGTAGGAAGGAGTGCGATGGACATGATGGTTTGGGTACAAGCCCTGCAAGATCGACGACGTGGAGGGGGAACAGGGAGTGAAGTTGAGGATTGGGCTGACGAGGTGGAGGATGAGGATGTGGAAGAAGAGGGGGGAGGGTGTCGTCCAGCTTCTTCTATATTGAAAACAAGGTCATCAAGACCTAATTGATGGAGCGTATTCATCAAAAGACGTTCTTGTTCCTCTTGAATGTGACAGAGGATAGTTCTGACAAGTTCGACGTTGGGTTGAGGATGATGATTGAGATGGTCAAGGAGACTAGTAAGACGGAAGTTTTGAAGAATGGCGCGGTGGGAGCTGTCTAATGAAGAATTGGAATCAACATTCCTGATGATGGTGGCGACATGGTGGGAATCCTGGAGGAAGGTTCTGTATAGTCTGGTGGTAGTTTCATTAGGAGGGAGGCGTCTTTGAGCAGCAAAGGGAAGAATCCTGGCACTGAAGGAATCTCGACGGATGAGGTGTTGACGAGGCATTTTAGATAGAAGTCTTTTGTTTCTTGTTTCTGAGGATAGTGCGAATGAGATGAGGAAAATCTTGCGGACGAGATATCTTATATTCATATAATTTTGAAGCGGAGTTTCGAAAATTGGACTCCGGTTCCCAAGAGTTTTCAGAGGAGGGGTATCCCTTCCAAGCAACGAGATACTGGTGGCGATTGGGGGAACCACAGTGTGATAGGATCTTTTCGATTTCGTATTCTTCTTCCGATCCGATAAGATCCGGTGGAGGTCTAGAGTAATTCGGGCCATGTTCCGATGTTTCCCAATAGGACGATAAGAGGGAAGCATGAAAGACGTCATGGATCTTCCACGTGAAAGGAATCTTCAGTCGATAAGAGATAGGTGATAAGACCTGAAGGATTTCGAATGGGCCTTCTCATTTAGGGGCCAGCTTCCGTGATGGATATCCAAATTTGAGATTGCGGGCTTCTAACCAAACTTTGTCTCCAATGTTCCAGGGTTTGAACTTTGAAGATATCCATTCTCTCATTACACGTTGAGCTATTTTGTGTGCTGCTAGGGCTTCTTCTCGGGCATCAGCGAGAGAAGAGAGTCGTTCTTTGATGGAGGGAAGAGGTGACCTTTGGGAGATAGAGGGGTAGGAGCGTGGTTCATATCCGAGGATTAAAGAGAAGAGGGATTTCTTAGTGACCGAATGTTCTGGTGAATTGTGGGCAAACTCGGCAGTAGGTAGGAGTCGTGCCCATTCATTGTGTTTTCCGTTGCAGAATATACGGAGGTACGTTTCGACTTCCTGGTTGACTCGTTTGGTTTCTCCATCAGATTGCGGATGGTAGGCGGAGGATAGAGAGACATTGTAATTAAGGAGTCGCCCTAGTTCTTTAGCAAAGGCGGAGGCAAACTGAGGGCCTCAATCAGAGATAATTTTGTCGTGGAGTCCAAACCTTGTGAACACATTTTTCAGAAAAAGGTCCGCTACCCCCGCCGCATCGATTGTTTTGTGACAAGGAGATAGAATTACCCCCTTTGTAAGCCCATGGTCAACCACGACCATCAAAGAATCAAAGCCGTCGGAAACAGGGAGATCTGTGACAAGATCAACGGAAACCTGCTGGAAGGGGCGGGTACACGTAGAGGGGATCGGGGATAGAGCGGGGACAGTAGGATGGGTGTTGACTTTCATGGACTGGCATGTCGCACAGCCCTGGACAAACTTCCGGACAAATGTGGATAAACCCGGCCACCAAAAGTCCCTAGAAACAAGGGCAGTGGTGTGTGTGATACCGGGATGACCTGAGGAAACGGACTCATGCACAGAGCGCACAATCTGAGCACGGTGATCTGCGGGAATATACAATCGGTGTTTGAAAAACAGATTGGCTCTGTCGTAATCCCAATCAGAGGGGGAGGACCGGGGAAAAAGGGATTCCCCCAATTCCATGGCGCGGGTAGCAGTAAGGACAAGGGGATCATCAGGGGTGGAAGATTTGATTTTGTTCACCAGTTCTAAGTCAATGGTGTTTATGAATAGCCCTTCGGGTAGAAGGGTGACATCTTGGTTGTCGGATGATGTATCAGGGCAATTGGCACGTGAGAGTGCGTCGGCGGGTGCCATTTGAGTTCCGGGAGTGTGTTGGAACTGCAAATCGTAATCGGAGAGGGTAAGCATCCAGTGTGCTTGACGTCGGGATAACTTCTGGGGTGAGCGGAAGTATGTCAGATTTTTGTGGTCGGTGAGTATGGTTATGGGATGGGATGTTCCTTGGAGGTAATGTCGCCAAGAAGTCAATGCTCGTATAACTGCAAGCAGTTCGCAGTCGTATATATCATAATTCCGTTCTGTGGGAGAGAATGTTTCGGAGAGATAGGCGCAGGGATGAAGGTCGCCGTTCACATCTTTCTGCATAAGGACTCCTCCTGTGGCATGGAGAGAGGCGTCAGTCATGACAAAGAACAGCTTGTCAACGTTGGGCATAGATAGGACAGGTCGTTGCATATATAAGTGTTGAAGACGTCGGAAAGCGGCTTCACATTCAGGGGACCAATCCCAAGGAGATGATTTCCGGGTCAGATCGGTGAGGGGTTTTGTAATTGTAAAGAAGGAGGGGATGAATTGTCGGTAGAAATTGCAGAAACCTAGGAAAGAACAGACTTGTTTGACCCCAGTTGGGGTCTGCCATTTAGCAATAGCGTCAAGCTTGATGGGGTCCATCTTTACTGCGCCTTCTTGGATGATGAGGCCGAGGAAATCCACTTCATCAGTGGCGAACTTGCATTTTTCTAATTTCAAGTAGAGGTCATTTTCTTTCAACCATCTAAGGACTTTCAGGGTCCGTTCTCGATGGAGGGTGGCGTCGGAGGAGTGAATGAGGATATCGTCCATATAGATGATCAGCCATCCTTCTGTGATGAAGTCGGGAAAGACATGGTTCATGAAGGCCTGGAATGTCAGAGGAGAATTGCATAATCCAAACATGACATTTGGTTCAAACAATGCGAATGGAGTGATGAATGCTGCCTTCCATCTATCGGATGGTTTGATCTGGACATTGTTATATCCCCACCTAATGTCCATTTTAGTGAAGATCTTTGACCCTTTCAATTTCTCGACGAGGTCGGAGACGAGAGGAAGGGGGTACGCGTTCTTGATGGTATGAGAGTTTAGATACCGGTAATCCTGACAAGGACGTAGAGATCCGTCTTTCTTTGGGACGAAGAAAAACAGTGAGGCTTGTGGTGATTGTGAGAGGGAAATCTTGCCAGTTTCAAGATGTTCCTTGATAAACTCCTTGCACGCTTCCTCTTCTTTCGGATTCAAGTGGTAGGTCTTGGCCACTTTAGGGACAAAAGAGTCGTCAAGGTCAATGGTATGGTCAAAAGGTCGTGAAGGCGGTACGTGGTCAGTTGCCTTTTTATCAAAAACGTTGGTGAATTCGGCGAATTCAGGAGGAAGGACCGGTTTCTGCTTCTTTTTCTCAGCGTCTTTCTGAGCAAGCTCAGTTGCGAGAGTGACTTTTCGGAAGTCAAGAGTCATTGAGTCAATCTTTTTCTTCAAAGCCTGAGCGAGGCGGGTGTCTGGGTCAACTTCGAGATATCGGAGGAGATATCTTTGGGTGATGGTGTCAGGAGTATCGTGTCGGAGGGAGTTCTTTTTGTCAGGGAAAGAAATGGTTCTGGCTTCCCAGTCAACAATTGGGTTATGTTGACAAAGCCAAGGGAGTCCCAAGATGATGTTTCTTTTCCATGGTTGGTTACATAGAGTTCCTGTTCCATCTCCTTTTCTCCGATTCGAAGGGTGAGGGTAGTGGAGAATTTGATTAACCCTGCAACATTGGGTGATCTGTCGGCATTATAGGGTTTCAGAGGAATGGGGAGTCGTTTCATTTGGAATCGATTTCTCAAGGTGAAATGCTGGTCGATGATGGAGGCAGCTGCTCCAGAATCTAAGAGGGTGTTTGTGTCGACGATTTTTCCTGTTTTAGTAGCGAAAATGGCAGTAGGAATGCGCATTAATTTAGAAGTCTGCTCAGCTACAATTACAGGGGTATTTCTAGGAGATATCCACGTTGATTCGGGTCTCCTTTCTAAAAATCCCTTCCATCGAATCCGATCTTTGAGATGGGTAAGGCATCTGGGAGCTCTTGCTTTGGATTCTCAAAGCAAACTTTGAGAACGTCCAACATCTCATTCTCAGAGACATTGTTCTTGCGTAATTCATTGATATACTTTTCCGTAGGGGAAACTGTCTTTCCTGGGATTTCTATGGTTTTGATAGAAGTAGGTCGGGGAGTGGAGGTTCTTTGAGAGAATTGGTTCTTCTTGTGATCAGTGGAGCGATGTCCAGATTTTCCGCAGGTGAAGCAGAGTCCTTTTCTCATGTATTCTGCTCGTTTAATGGGTGTGAGTCTGACTGAATTGACATCCATGGCGTTGGAGTCGTGGATTGGGGTGGAGTTGGTGGATCGCGATGTGAATGGAGTTCTGTTCTGAAGTGTTCTGATGCGCTGATTCTGGACGTGGAAGTGTTCGGCTTTCGCCATCCATTTGTTGAGAGTATCGGGGATTGTATCCATGCTAAGGATTCTGGTTGTGAGGTTTCGGTCTAATCCATTGGTGTACCATGCAATGAGGGCGGACTCATCGGTGACACCGGATTGACTTTTCAGGAGTCGGAATTCAGAGTTGAACTTGTCGAGAGAACCGCTCTGTCGTTGGGTTAGGGTGGTCAGCTTGGCAAGAGCAGTTCCCTTGATGTCATTGATCGCAAAAGCAATTCTGAACTTCTTTATAAAATCTTCCCAGGTTCCCCATCCTTTAGCAATGGCTTCTTCAGAGTATGCCTCGGCCCAAGAGGCGGCAGTCCCTTTGTTAAGAAAACTTAGGGCTGCGATCGTCTTTTTCTTGTCATCATTATAGATGGTATCATTGAGTTCGAAGTAAGCTGCAACTGAGTACATCCATTGTGCAGCGTCGTTGGGGTTTCCGTCATAGTGAGAGGGAGTTCCAATCTTCATTTCAGGGAGTCTGGTTTCGGGGGCTTCGTCTGACATAGTTTGTCGGCTTCTGGTTGTGCAAAGGCAAGATCGGGGAATAGGCTTTTCAGAAGGCTATCTTCGTGGTTCTAGGCAGAGACCACGTCGTATCAGCTACCAAGAGGTAGAATCGGGTGATAGGCTGCGTTAGAGCAGTATCAAATAAGAAGTTAGATCTTTTGTTATGCTGATGAGGTTGTGAGAACTCTTCAGATAACAATCAGGTGTCCTAGGGTCGAGTAGGACTAGATCTATCAGAAGTCTTTAAAGGCAGACTATAGGCCGATCAATGAAGAGAGTTCTAAGACCAAGAGATAGCTTGTTAAGCTATATATTGCGTAGATCTAACTTGGGTTGTAACCAAGTAGAGTACAGGTCTTTATACTACTAAGGATGGCGCACGGACCAAGCTATCCAAAGTAGGTATTGTCCAAGAAAAGTAACTAACAATAAGAGAGGAATATGCCATTGGGCGGAACATTGTGGAACTTCATAGAAAATAGAAGAAGAGAGATAAGGTCAGGGACTTTGCCTGGAACCACTGGTTGTACAACGAGACTATAAAAGGAAAAAGAGAGGTCATGTGATATACAGAGTCACGTGAATAGGGGAACAGCCAGTTTACCGTAACATACTCCCACCACCTCATCTCCAAAACCCGCCACTTTGTCCAACACTTCCACATCCTCGTCGGCAAAGTCCTCCGCCCCTATCCCGAACTCCACATCTGACCTCTCCAGCAAACTTGGGAAGGACGGATACCTCACCTGCGAGGAACACAAACGCTGCTTTGATCTCAAGCTGTGCATGTTCTGCGGAGCCGCTGGACATGTAGCTAAGGATTGCCAGAAATCCACTTCCCGCAAATCCAAAGCCCATGCAGCAAAGGAAGCCAAACTGGAGGCCGCTACCCCTGAGGCAAAAAATTAGGGCGCAGCCTTCCGGACTCCGCACAGGAAGGAGGCTGCGTTGAATCCCACCGTGCACTTACGGAGACCCATCTCAACATGTCTGCTCTTTATGATCCCAAGGCCCTTATGCCTCTTGTTTCTCTTCCCGACTTTTCCGAAATTTCCGCTTTTCCCGCTTTGTTAGATTGTGGTTCTACTGATTGCTTCATTGATACTACTTTCGTTGACAAGCATCATATTCTGTTCCTCCTTTTTCATTAAAACTTTTTGACAGTACTTCCAATTCTATGATTACCCATGCTGTTGACCTTTCTGTTCATTTCCCTTCTGGCTTTGTCACCTCCAATACATTTTATGTTACTCCATTGGATTCATCTTGTTCCCTTGTTCTAGGACATAACTGGCTCACCCGCTACAATCTGTTGATTGACTGGGTACTGGGCAGTATTACTTTCCGAATGCTGGTTCAAGACTTGCCAATGCCCCCAACGTCACCTCCAGAGATCCCGGACCCTGGACCCCTATCTCACTCCGACACTCCCGACAAGCCACCTCACAAAGCTCCTTGCATTTCGTTTGTCAATGCTGCTGCCTTTGTGTGCGCGTGCAAACTCAATGGTTCCAAGCAGTTCAGGATTCACCTCCATCCCCAGGCCTCCAAACTCCATTCCATATCCTGGGACTCTGGGATTTCTGAAACTCCCGAAGAAATCGATCTGTCCTCTGTCCCTCTGGACTATCACGATTTCCCCAATGTCTTCAGTAAGTGCAAGGCTGACACCCTCACACCCAACAGGGAATTCAATCTCAAGATTGACTTAGAGGAAGGTGCTTCCCCTCCTCTCAGGACTGTTGACCCGGTTTCCACTACAGAACTTGAGTCCCTCTGGGAATTCATAGACGAACACCTCAACTATGGCTTCATCCGCCAGTCCAAATGTGCCCATGGCACTCCCATCCTCTTTGTCTGCAAGAAGGACAGATCCCTCTGCCTCTCTGTTGATTTCCGAGGACTCGACAAAATCATGAAAAAAGACCACTATCCCCTACCCCTGATCTCTGACCTCCTTGATTGCCCTAGCCGCGCCAGGGTATACACAGACGTCTGTGTCGTGGTCTACCAGGATGACATCCCATTTATTCCAACGACATGGCTTCTCCCAAGGAACATGTCTGGGAAGTCCTCCGGCATCTCCGGAAACACGGACTTTACGCCAAACCGGACAAATGTGAGTGGCACTCAGACTCTGTCAAATACCTGGGCTACCATCTCTCCCCCCAGGGATTGACTATGTCCCCGGAGAAAGTCCAGGCAGTCCGAAATTGGCCCGAACCCCGGAAGGTCAAGGACATTCAGTCCTTCCTCAGGTTCGCCAACTTCTATCATCGTTTCATCTTCAACTACTCCGATATTGTTGTTCCACTCACCCAACTCACTTGGAAAAGTGCCCCCTGGAACTTCAACAATTCCTGCCGCTCCGCCTTCACCCGAGCCCCTATCCTTACTCACTGGATTCCGGAATGTCCTATCACAGTCGAAACCGACACTTCAGACTATACTATTGCGGGAATCCTCTCGATGCGGTGCCCGGACGAGGAATTCCACGCCGTCACGTTCTACTCCCATACCCTGACAGCCCCGGAACTCAACTATGACACTCATGATAAGGAACTCCTAGCTATCCATGAAGCTTTCCGGCATTGGCATCACTACCTTGAAGGTTTCGGCACCCCTATCGACGTCGTTACCAACCACAAAAATCTGGAATATTCCTCCACCTCCAAAGTTCTGACCTGCCGGCAAGCCCACTGGTTGGAATTCCTATCCCAGTTCAACCTCATCATTTACTTAGGAGCTAAGCCCGACTCCCTCACTAGACGCTGGGACGTCTACCCACAAGAGGGGGATAAGGACTATGCTCACATCAACCGCCACAACCTCCGTCTGGGGTTCACTCAGGGACAGCTTGCCTCATCCCAACGAGCCACTATCCTACTTGCCCCGGTCCTCCAGGCCTTGTCCCTGCTTGACATCAAAGACATTCATAAGGACATCCTAGATTCCCTGTCCTCCAACCCCATAGCTTCCCTCCATCTTTTGGACTTGTCGGCTTCCTGGTGGGCTGTCAACCCTGAAGGTTTCCTGACGCTTGATAATCACATCTTTGTCCCGGAAGCTAAGGACCTCCATCTTTGCATCCTCTGATACAAGCACGACCACCCCCTGTCTGGACATTTCAGGCAAAACAGGACATTAGAGCTTGTTTGCCGGGAATACACTTGGCCAGGACTCTGCACCTTTGTCAAGAACTATGTCACTTTCTGCACTTTCTATGCCCAAGCTAAAACTCCTAGACACTGCCCCTATGGAATGCTCAAGCAGCTCCCAATCCCCAAAAAGCCCTGGAACTCCATTTCCATGGACTTCATCGAACAACCCCATGGTGATTCCAGACTTCAGGAATGGCTCGGAGCTAGCTCCCTGCAAACCACAGTCCTTTTGGCAGTGCTGCTGGTCATGCATCCCGACCTTTATGCATCTAGAAGGGAGGCCCTGCTGAAACTGGCTGAGTCCACTGAAGACACAGAAATGAAGGCTGTCCTTTCCCAGTGGTCCTCAGTATATTCAGCAATGTTGGTCATCATCAATTGGGCCACCCCTTTCCATCAGGATCTCAACTGTAGGGCTCAGTCATTGCACATGTTGGCTACCATAGGGGGTGATCCTGACCTACCCATAGATTTGGATAGCATTGGGGTCAGGCTGGGGCATGGGCCTGGAACCCTACTGAGAATTTCCAGAAAGGTACTTCGGCATGGGGTGCCACATTTGGTTTCTGACAGGGTTTGCCTAGCCTACCATATGAGAGATAATGTCCATGAGGGGGTGGGAGTTCACAAATGTGATTGGGTTAGACAGGGGGACCACCCTCACTTATTATATAAGTTGGAAGTGTCTATGAACATTGCTACAGAGTAGTATACAAATTCCCTACATGAATGGCCACTGCTATCTAGAATTCCTGTCAGAGGATTGGATCTCTGCAAGGATGTCCTCAGAAGACCAATGTTCCTCCATCTGCACTATCCTTTCCATGGACAACCACATCTCATCACATACATGGGTGAGCTCTCTGGACAAAGCCATCCTTTTCTCCACAGCCCAGCTCTGAGCCAGCTCAATCTGTTGTTGGTTGGTGCAGATTGGTGGAGTGCCTATTGGAGTGATCAAAAGTGTCAAGTCTGGGTTCAATCCTGGAATTCCTGGATAGTCCAGAGCATGCAGAACGGCAGGGTCAGTCAGGAATCCCTGAGGGGGGTCAGAGGGGCAAGGAACTTTGTCTTCAGCTTATGTGCTGCACCCCTGTATGAGTTCTGTGTCTCAATTTCAAGGCAGAGGGTCAGAAGACAATCCTAAGGTTAACTTAAGGACTGAAGTGGGTTTCAGAGTGAAGTGGAGACTTCACAGGATAGAACAGGATTTAGTTGATATTCAAACTAAGGAAATATCAGAGAGTACAAGTGGATTTATATACTGAAGAGTCCAGAAGATATAAAGCTGTTAAAGTATGTTGGACGAATCGGGGTTTTGGGTTTCTGGAACAAAGTAGGGGATGAATTGGAATGGCATCAGAAATGTGGAATAATAACTGGGGGTGGTGGCACAATGTTTGTGGGGCAGGGGGAAATGGAATTATCAATAGGAACTGTAGATGTCAAGGAATGTCAAAGGTAAGAGACATATGTCAAGAGATAGCCGAGATAGGAATATGAAAGTCTGGGATGGGAATGCAAAAGTCCAGGATGGCAAAAAAAAAGCGAAAGTCCAGCACAGGGAATATGGGATGTGGAATGTCCAATGAAGGAGAAATCTTCTAAGGTAAAGTCTGAGGCTCAGGATTTGGGATTTGATCAAGGGGGGCCAGAATTGGGCCGGATGGGTTAGAAAAGTTTTGGGATGTGACAACAACAGGGAATGAGTCAAGTGGGACAGGGGAATGGACTGAATGGAAACTTACCCTAGCATATTGAGCATGAAGCTCATGGTGATCATTCCACCAACATTGTACATAGATCTCCAGAAGGTGTTCCATGTGGTTGGACCACCAAGGCCATGGAAAGCCTGGGTTGGTTCTCACCAGCTGATACTCCCAATTGGGGAATGCGGCATCAGCATGTTCAGGATCAACAATCATCTGAACTGTGTGGGGGATGTCTAATGTCCACCCATGCATTACTGCAGTGGAGATTAGCCAGGTGGCCATGGCATGGTAGCAGGGCAAGATCAGAAAAAAGTACTAAACCAACACCTACCACTTCCAATGGCAGATTTCTCCTTCATTGATCAGGGTCAAAGGAGTCAGATTGTAAGGTCTGTCACATATACTTGAATCTCAGGCCAATGTACTTCAGCATGTCCTGGAAGCCTTGTTGGGTTGGGGTGTAGGATGATTGTGAATGTGATGGGCAAGTAAGAGGATTTGGTCTGGGGTTTTTTATATTGGAAAGATGAACCAGAAACAATTTACAGCACAATAACCTGACAGTTCATTGCAAATACATCCAAATCTGGCTTCTGCCAATCTTGTAACAACTCCTTACAATGATCTGAAGTCTCTTGAAATTAGCTTGAGTCCTGGCTGCATAAAAAGCATGTCCCACCCAGCCTTGCCTCTCACAGGCCTGCAATAGGGCATCCCATGACCTTGCCTTGTAATCAAATAAGTTACTTGTCCATTGCCCCTTTGCTCTGAGGAGCTCTACTTCCTCTTCCCATTGGTCCTTAAGAGTTTTTGCTCTGAGCCAATGACCCCAATCAACTGAAGTACCTGAAAGTGGTAACTTGGTCCATGAGCAACCAAACATTAAGTTCGAAACATATATTCAGACATCCAATCATTCAGTTCTGCATCCCTTTGTACATCCATGGTTCAGAACCAGGCCAAAGTGGAGTCCAGATTGCCCTGGGCATTTGGGTCAGATACTGTGGTACTAACCTTGAGGTGCTCAGGCTCAAGCGGCCTATACCGGATCAGAGTGTCTTTTTCAGCTTCCAGTGATATCATGGCTCTTCAGCATGCCCTATAGGTGGCAGCATGCCTTTTCACAGTTAGCTCTATGGAATTGATCTTGCCCCATGCCTGAGTTGTGTGGATCTGGCCAGTGGCATGCTAAAGCTTGGTCCAGAAGAGAACCGACTCCTCAGATGATGCAGGCAGTCATTGGCTTGACCTTTTCTGAGTTCCAGTTCTTCCTCTGCCAACCATCCATACCTAAGTCTTTGCAAGCCTCTCTACCCATGGAGGATGGGAAGGGGAGATGAGCTTCTTTGGTGTGGTGAGGATCAAGGTTTCCAAAGGCTACTTTGGCATCATCATCAGATCCTATGTCATCAATCCAGTCTTCCTTGTCATGGTTGGCTGCATCAGATCCCTGAGTGTTGATTCTACCTATGAATGAAGCAGCATCCAAGACAAAGCTGTGGATTTCTGTCCCTAGCTGATCCCTCTTCCTTGCCAGGGCCAGCCTTTGAGCTTCTGTGGACTGATGACCAGAAGAACAGGCCTTTGACTCTAGCTGGACCTGTGATTGCTGGATTTGCAACCCCTGAGCAAGCCAAGTACTGGAACCTCTTCAGCTCAAAGTCATGGAGTGAGATCCCGATAGCATGGCAAGCTCAATGCTTTTCATGGTCAGGGCTGGAGAAGCTTCTTTAGCTAGCTGACATGCAGATGCAAAGAAGAATTACCAGAGTCCAATCTGATCTCATAAACATCCATGGCTGCAGGGTTTTCTTCTCTTTCATTCATGGCCTTTCTCTCCTGCTTCACCAACTGCCTCTTCCTATCCTCTGGCAATCCTTCATCCAGAGCTTGTAAGGCACCTGCTGCCTTTTCCTTGCTGGTCAATGCCATCTTGAGTTTGCAATGAATGCTTCCAGCTAACAGAAATTGAAATATGGTCTGATCACAAAAACCTTCAATACTTTATGTCTTCCCAGGACTTAAACAGGAAGCAGGCTGGATGGGCTCCCTATCTGAGCCAGTTCAACTTTAAATTAATCCACAAAGCTAGGGCATCTATGGGAAAAGCCAATGCCTTAAGTCATTGCGTAGATCATGTGAAAGGCATAGACTTGGACAACAAGGTGGTGACCCTGATAAAACCAGAATGGATAGGCACTGCAAGGAAGGCAGTGTATATCGAAGCTTACAAAAAGGACCTTATTGCAAAAATTAGAGAAAAATCCAAAAACATTACCCTGGCGGTAATTGAGCAATATGACCTTATAGAACTTCATGGATTATACTTGCAAGATGGCAAGATATTTGTTCCAGATGACAACTCTTTACATTTATTTATAATGGAAAAGCACCACAACATGTATGTGGCAGGACATCCTGGTGAAGCAAAAACTGCGGAGTTGCTTAAATGGTCATTCACATGGCCAAAACTATTAAATTATGTAAAAGACTATGTATCTTGATGTGAGAGATGTCCCAGGTTTAAAGGAATCAATAAGGCACTGGCTGGCAAGCTTATGCTGCTTCTGATTCCAGAAGGACCCTGGATGGATATCTCCATTGATTTCACAATGGACCTACCAACCTTGAACAGTTATGACACTATCCTAGTAGTAATAGACCATTTCTCCAAAGAGGGAATATTTATCCCATGCATCAAGGCTATCTCGGCACTCGAGACAGCAAAACTCTATTTACACCACATTTGGAAGTACCATGGCCTTCCAACATCCATGGTCTTGGATCGTGGACCACAATTCACATCCAAAGTATCTAAGAAGTTGGGGGAAGTGCTGGGTATCAATTTGAAATTGAGTACTGCTTATCACCCACACACACACAGACAAATGGAGAGGCTCAATCAAGATCTCCAACAGTATTTACAACTATTCACAGCAGAGAAACAGGAAGAATGGTCCAACTGGCTGCCCATAGCGCAGTTCAGTTATAACAGCAAAGCTCAGTCTGTGACTGGGAAGTCCCCTTTCGAGATTACAAAGACATATTGTCTGAGGATGGGAATTGAACCCATTAATACCAAATTCCGGCTCTTGACAACTTCCTCACCAAAATAAGAGACATGCTGCAGGACACAAGGGACCATTTAACTAAATCTCAGGACCATATGAAATCCCAAGTGGACAAACAAAGATCTGATGCACCTACTTACAAGATAGGCAATGGAGTGTGGCTCAGCACTTCAAATCTTAAATTAGATGACCCCTCTCGAAAGCTTACCAAGAGATGGCTCAGATCTTATGTGATCATATCTATTCATGGAAACAACACAGTTAAATTGAAATTATCCAATAGAATGAAGATTCACCCAGTTGTGAATGTCTCAAGGGTAAAGCCACAAAAGGAGAAGTTATTGGGACAGAATTCCAATAAACCTGGCCTGGTGCTAGTTACCGAAGATGGACAGGAAGAGTTCAAAGTGGACTTCATTTCAGATTCCCGCTTGACACATGGAAAACTCAAGTTCTTATGCCAGTTGTTAAGTCCGGGTTTGTTCCCGGAATTCCCAGATTGTCCGGAGTGTGGAGAAGGCGGAGATTGGCAGGAATTCCTGAGGGGGGTTGGAGTTGTAAGGAACATCGGCTTCAGCTTATGTGCTGCGCCCCTGTATGAGTTCTGTTCCTTGATTTCGGAGCGGAGGGTCAGAGATAAATCCTAAGATCAACTTAAGGACTGAGGAGGTTCAGAGTGAAGAGGATCAGGAAAGAACGGGATTTAGTTGATATTCAAACTAAGGAAATATCAGAGAGTACATGCAGGTTTATATACTGAAGAGTCCAGAAGATATAAAGATGTTAAAAGTATGTCAGATGAATCAGAGTTTCAGGTTTCCGGAAGAAGGTAAGGAATGAATTGGAATGGCATCAGAATGGTAGAATAATGACTGAAGGCAATGGCGCAATAATTGCGAGGCAAGGGGGAAGGGAATTATTGATAGGAACTGTAAATGTCAAGAAGTGTCAAAGGAAAGTGACATATGTCAAGAGATAACCGAGATATGAATATGAAAGTCCGGGACGGGAATATGGAAGTCCGGGACAGGAATGCAGAAAGTCTGGGACGGGAATGTGAAAGTCCGGGGTTCGGAATGTCCGATGAAAGAGAAATTGTCTAAGGTAAAGTCCAGGGCCCAGGATTCGGAATTTGATCATAGGGGTTTGGAATTGGGCCGGATGGGTTAGGGGAGTTTCGGGATGTGACACCAGTGGAAAGGATTTTCTGATGATGAAGACATGTGGGAACCAGAGTCCCATCTTGACAATGCAAAAGACATTGTCTGTGACTTCTATAAAAAGAAGCCCAATGCTCCTAAATGCCTATGTATGGCTTAGGATTCTTTTAACGTGCTCTTTTCAGCTTACAAAAACATGACAACATCTAATTCTATTTGGTCTCACCTGGAAGTTGAGCCCTAGATGGGGGGTAGTGTTATGAATCTTATATTTTATTCCTTTTTCTTTTCTTCTATGACCACATGACCAGTCACATGACACATGACTGCTTTTGACTTTTATCACATAACTTTCTACTATGACATCATACCTTATGTTCTCCTCATGTCCTATGTATGCACACTCTAGTTCATTCTAGTTTGTTCTATATGACTTCATATGTTCTTATATGTTCTATCACATTCTTTCTCACTTCACTATGATATCATACTTTCCTTTTCTATCTAGTAAGTAGTATAGCCTCTTTGTCTGCAGCTTGGTCTGTGCACATCCATGTAAACCTATATAAAGCTGCAATATAGTGACCAAGGAACTCCAGTTTAGTTCACTTGGGTCTTCTCCTACAGACTATGAGTTCGGGCTCCTCTCATCTTTCTCTCTCAAGTATTGCTGCCTTGCAGACTGCTACTCTAGGCCTTTTATCTTTCTTGTTTTAAGTGTTGTTCCTAAGATGTCGCTTTGTGAGTCATCTGTGATGCTTCAGCCCTGGCTGGCTTTGGGCCTCTGACAGTCGGCTTCAGCCTTGATGTCCAAGGTTGCTCACTCAGCTTCCTTGCTGCTTGCCTTGTTTCAACTTGGATGGCATCAGGTTGTGGTCTGGTAGCTTTCTGGGTTTTTGCCTTAGGTGCAGTGGTCAGCTGTACTTCTATCTCAGCTATCTCTTGACATATGTTCCTTTCCTTTGACATCCCTTGACACTTAGAGTTCCTATCAATAATTCCCTTCCCCCTGCTTCACAATTATTGCAGCATAGTCCTTAGTAATCATTCCATCTTCTGACACCATTCCAGTTCACCCTTACTATACTCCAGAAACTGGAAACCGCAATTCATCTGATATACTTTAACAGTTTTATATCTTCTGGACTCTTTAGTATATAAACCCACCTGTACTCTGTAATATTTCCTTAGTTCACATATCAACTAAATCCTGTTCTATCTTCCAAAGTCTTTGCTTCACTCTGAAACCCCTTTCAGTCCTTAATTTGAACTTAGGATTGTCTTCTGAACCTCTGCCTGGAAATTAAGGGACAGAACTTATACAGGGGCACAGCACATAAGCTGAAGCCAAAGTCCCTTACCCCTCTGACACCCTCTCAGGGATTCCCAACCCTTACACCATTCCCCGCCTTGGGACTTTCTGGGAATTCCAGGATTGAACCCAGACTTGACACCCGAGCACAGTCTTCTCCTTCCAGGTACTGGATGACTTCCTTTAGAACAATGTGGAATGTGGGACTGCAGCAATGAATTATTTCAGCAAGCTAAGGAGGGTCACTTCCAATGTGTTCCCTCACTTGGTTTTGGTGAGATTCTCTGCTACATATATGTACTACATGTCTCAGGCCTGATAGGGGAGTAGGATCAGTACAGAGAGCTCCTTCAGGTGGCCAGGATCTGGAGAGTTCTCAACCTTCTGAGATGAAATGGCTTTGGGCATGACCTGAGGGCCATTGGATTGGGCCAATTGGTTCTCTTTTGCCCAGCATGTCCACAGAAGGGGGTAAATTTGGATTCAGACATAGAAATGAATATGTCTAGGCAAGCTTCCAAGCATCAATCAGGAAGCACAGCTAACACTTCCATGGTAGCTGGAAATATTCTCAGACCATCATCATGGATGGAAACTTCAAGGCTAAGCATATGCATGACAAGAAGCCAGATGATTAGGTTTCTCATGGATGGCAAGGGCTACATGGTGGGTCAGGAAAGGTACCATGAATACTTAAAGGATGCAAAAGACCCTCCAGAGGTAGGACCAGGGACTGAGCCCAAAGTGCCAAAGTGCCAAAGTGCTGACTTACTGATGGCAGAGGTTGGACTGTAATAACCATTGGGCAGTGATCCAGGCCAATGCCCATAGGCATAAGTTAGAAGCCACTGGAATAGGGGGATGTGCATGTGCCTGGCATGGATGTTTCATTCCACATTCCCTTGTAGACTTCCACAAAGGAGAAAGATACAGCATGCCTAAATTGGTCTGGCTGACCACCCGCTTACCCCATGTCAAAGACAGGTGAACATGGACTATGCACTGAGCCATGCTCTTGGACACAACATGGCAGGGATCCAAAGGGTCCTCGCATTCTATGACATTCATTGTCAATATATGAAATGCTTCAGACAGAGGATATCCTCAAACTCATATCTGAGCATCCCAACTGAGATCAGCCTGTGGCATGTCCATGGCCACTGGAATGAATGCTTTGCAAGATACTCTCCTGGGTTCATTCAAGGAGCAGGTAGAATTGAAGGAGAGATTATAGAGACTCTGTGGGTGATCTTCAATGTGATTTCAGGTTCGGCTCAGGGGATGTTGGCTCCCCATCAGCAAGAACTATTGGACTTCCAGATCAATGCTTCCAATTTCCAGAAGATGATTCAAATAGGTGAGACCAGTCTACTCTGTCGGTTGTCATGGCTGATTTCTGTTATGCTGATGAGATCGTGGGAGCTTGATCAGATAACACCAACGAGTCCTGTTGTTGAACAGGACAAGATCTATCAGAAGTCTTTACTGGAAGACTATAGGCCAATTGGTGAAGTGAGTTCTCAGACCAAGAGATAGCTGGTTAAGCTATGTATTGTGTAGATCTAACTTGGGTTGTAACCAACTAGAGTACAGGTCTTACACGGGTTTATATACTGAAGGGTCCGGAAGATATAAAGATGTTAAGGTACTATCGGGCGAATCGGAGTTTCGGGTTTCCAGAGGAAAGGAAGGAATGAGTCGGAATGGCGTCAGAATGGTAGAATGATGACTGAAGGCAATGGCGCAATAATTGCGAAGCAAGAGGGAAGGGCATTATCGATAGGAACTGTAAATGTCAAGAAGTGTCAAAGGAGAGTGACATATGTCAAGCGATAACAGAGATAGGGATACAAAAGTCCGGGACGGGAATGCGGAAAGTCCGGGACAGGAAGTACAGGGTTCAGAATGTCCGATGAAAGAGAAATTGTCTAAGGTAAAGTATGAGGGTCGGGGTTCGGAATTAGGCCGGATTGGTTAGGGAAGTTTTGGGATGTGACAGGTCTTGTGATTGTGGCAAAGCCTTTGATGAAACGACAGTAGAAATTGGCTTCTGTTTGAGGCCTAAAAAAGCCTTTGATCTCAGGTTTGAGATCCTTCCATTCCGGCCATTCTTCTCTTTTGGCTAGGCAGTTACCCATTTGGGTTTCTACATATTGCCCAGCTATCAGACCCTTCATGCAGCTCCATACCACACAACATATCTCCATGTTTGTCTCCATGCCATCCCAATTGGCATTTATCCAGATCTGCATCTTTGTCCACCACTCATTGAATTTGGCCTTGTCACCCTCGTACTGTCCTGGATCTGCCACAAGTTCAAACTTCTTATTGAACTTTAGCTCCTTCTTCCCCTTGATTTCTCAGAGCTTGTCCATTTCTTCGTACATTGAGACTAATCACTGTTGCTGCAACAGTGGCATTAAGGTTTGTGATAATCTCTGAGTAATCCATCTTTACTTAGGGTGCTTTTTTGCATGAGGCTTGGTGGCAATGTGAGCCGATCATCTGGTAGCAAATTCTTGTGGGAAATTCCTTCTTCTTAAGGAAAGGTGTTCTTGAATGATAGAGGGGGTTCTTTCCCTTGAAACTGGTGGTAGATTGTTCTGATCTGTCACATCCTGAAACTTTCCCTACCCATACGACACACTTCCGGCCCCTTATGATTAAACCCCAAGCCCTGGACTTTACCCTAGAAGATTGCCCTTCACTTGATATCCTGAATCCTGTATTTGCCATCCTAGACTTTTGTACTCCTATCTTGGCTATCTCTTGACATATGTTCCTTTCCTTTGACTGTCAAGTCTGGGTCCAATTCTGGAATTCCTGGATAGTTCCGGAGCGCGTGGAAGGGCGGAGGCAGTCGGGAATCCCTGAGGGGGGTCAGAGGGGTAAGGAACTTTGGCTTCAGCTTATGTGCTGCACCCCTGTACGAGTTCTGTTCCTTGATTTTGGAGCAGAGGGTCAGAGATCAATCCTAAGATCAACTTAAGGACTGAGGAGGTTCAGAGTGGAGTGGATCAGGAAAGAACGGGATTTAGTTGATATTCAAACTAAGGAAATATCAGAGAGTACAAGTGGGTTTATATACTGAAGAGTATGGAAGATATAAAACTGTTAAAATATGTTGGACAAGTTGGGGTTTTGGGTTTTCAGAACAAAGTAAGGAATGAATCGGAATGGCGTCATAATGGTGGAATAATAACTGAGGGTAATGGCGCAATAATTGCGAAGCAGGGGGGAAGAGGATTATTGATAGGAACTGTAGATGTCAAGGAATGTCAAAGGAAAGTGACATATGTCAAGAGATAGCCGAGATAGGAATACGGAAGTCTGGGACAGGAATGCGAAAGTCTGGGACAGGAAATATGGGGTTCAAAATATCTGATGAAGGAGAAATCTTCTAATGTAAAGTTCAAGGCTTGGGATTTGGGATGTGATCATAGGGGGCCAGAATTGGGTCAGATGGGTTGGGAAAGTTTCGGGATGTGACATTTACAGTTCCTATCAATAATTCCCTTTCCCCCTGCTTCACAATTATTGCACGATTGTCCTCAGTTATCATTTCATCATTCTGATGCCATTCCAATTCATCTTCTTACTATACTCCAGAAACCCAAAATTCTAATTTGTCCAATATACTTTAACAGTTTTATATCTTCCAGACTCTTCAGTATATAAACCCACCTTTACTCTATAATATTTCCTTAGTTTGAATATCGGCTAAATCCTGTTCTATCCTCCCAAGTCTTTACTTCACTCTGAACTTCTCTCAGTCGTTAAGTTGAACTTAGGATTGTCTTCTGAACCTCTGCCTGGAAATTAAGGGAAAGAACTCATACAGGGGTGCAGCACATAAGCTGAAGCCAAAGTCCCTTGCACCTCCGACCCCCCCTCAGGGATTCCCAACTCCTTATGCCTTCCCCATGCTCCAGACTCTGGGAATTCTGGGATTGAACCCAGACTTGACAGTATATTCAGACTCAAACCTCTATGAGTTTGCTAACATCACTTCTTTACCAAATGTCCAGAACTATTCAGACTCATGCACAAACACGCAGTATGCAAAGCATTGATGGAGCTCAGTCATGACAAAAACTATAAGAGGGCAGTGATTGCCTGGACTACTAAGGATTAGCTAGGAGTAGTAAATAGATATAAGTAAACTCACCTCAGCCACTGCCAAAGAGGGGCAAAGAATGACTGAGAAATCCGAAGTGAAAACTAAGTATATATATAAAACAGAGTGGGCAGAGAAGCACTCACTAATGATAATCAGGGAATAGGAACAGGAACAAGAGGAATTGGGATTAAGCAATGTAAGGAAGTGATGTAGCATCCCTGGAGGCTCAGGAATGATGACAAGCAAAGGATGATGGAATACAATAAGGCTTCGCACGTCTGCACAAGTTCTGGATCAATTCCAAGCAGATACTGAGATTCCGAGCAGGGGTAGGGATTCTGCCATTTCAGACATGTGGAGGTGCAGACTCCGATGTTCCAGTTCCAGAGTTCACTGTATTTTGTTGCTATCGCATCTTTGTCCCGGAAGCTAAGGACCTATGTCTCTGCATCCTCCAATACAAGCACGACCACCTGTCAAGTATGGGTTCAATCCCGGAATTCCCAGATAGTCCGGAGCACATGGATGGCGGATGTTGGTCGGGAATCCCTGAGGGGGGTTGGAGGGGCAAGGAACTTTGGCTTCAGCTTATGTGCTGTGCCTCTGTACAAGTTCTGTTCCTTAATTTCAGGGCAGAGGGTCAGAAGACAATCCCAAGGTCAACTTAAGGACTGAAGTGGTTTTCAGAGTGAAGCAGAGCAGGAGAGAACAGGATTTAGTTGATATTTGAACTAAGAAAATATTGGAGGGTACAAGCGGGTTTATATACTGAGGAGTCTGGAAGATATAAAGGTGTTCAAGTATGTCGGACGAATCAGAGTTTCAGGTTTCCGGAAGAAAGTAAGGAATGAATTGGAATGGTGTCAGAATGGTGGAATAATGACTGAGGGTAATGGTGCAATAATTGCAAAGCAGGGGGAAAGGGAATTATTGATAGGAACCGTAGATGTCAAGAAATGTCAAAGGAAAGTGACATATGTCAAGAGATAGCCGAGATAGGAATGTGAAAGTCTGGGATGGGAAATATGGGGTTTGGAATGTCCGATGAAAGAGAAATCTTCTAAGGTAAACTACAAGGCTTTGGATTTGGGATTTGATCATAGGAGGCCGGAATTGGGCCACATGGGTTAGGAAAGTTTCAGGATGTGACACCACCCCCTATCTGGACACTTTGGGCAAAACAGGACACTAGAGCTCATCTATCAGGAATGTACTTGGCCAGGACTCCACACCTTTGTCAAAGACTACATCAGTTCTTGCACTTCCTGTGCCTGAGCTTACACTCCTAGACACTGCCCCTACGGAATGCTCAAGCAGCTTCCAATCCATGAAAAACTCTGAAACTCCATTTCCATGGACTTCATTGAGCAACTCCCCTCTTCCTGCAGGTATACTGCAATCCTAGTAGTCATTGACCACCTTTCCAAGCAAGCCATATTCATTCCCACTCATGACACTATTGACTCTCCGAGCCTCATGAAACTGTTCCTTCTTCACATGTTTTGCAAGCACCGAGTTCCCTCCCACATAACTTCTGACTGTGGTTCCAAGTTCATCTCCCACTTCTTCTGTTCCCTTGGCAAAGCCCTCAACATCTGCCTTCACTGTGGGATATTATTCCAAAGGCAACAGGCAAACAGAATGAGCAAACCAGACCCTTGAGCAGTACCTCAGGATCTACTGCAATTACCAACAGGACAACTGGTCGGAACTCCTACCCCTAGCAGAATTCGCATACAATAATGCCCCTAGCACTACCACAGGAGTATCCCCATTCTTTGCTAACAAAGACTATCATCCCAGCATCTTGGTCTACCCCAAAATGGATTTGACCTCATCCCAAGCTTGTGAATATGCAGTCAACTTACAGGAACTTCACCGATTCCTATGCATGGAAATGGCCCATGCTCAAAAATGCTACCAAGGATCTGCAGATTCCCGATGACTTCCTGCACTGAACCTCCACATTGGAGACCAAGTGTTCATCAAGGCGAAGTAATTCTGCTCCACTTGCCCTTCCAAGAAACTCTTGGAAAAGAACCTTGGCCCCTATCCCATCATCACTTCTTATACTTCACCCTCCGACTTCTGGACTCCATGTGCACCGTCCACCCTGTCTTCCATGTTTCCCAGCTGGAACCCACAACTCTGAATGTAATCCCAAATTGGGTCCAACCCCCCCTCCCCCAGTTGAAGTTGATGGAGAACCCAAACATGAAATCTGCAAAATCCTAGACTCCAAGATCGACCAACAATGCAGGAATTGCCAACTCCTGTACCTGGTAAAGTGGGCAGGCTACAAAGGGACTGACAAAGAAGCATCCTGGATCCTTGTGACCGAACATGCTCACACATTGGAACTTGTCTCGGACTTCCACTCTGCATATGCCGCAAAGTCCAGACCCCTTAAATCCCTCAGATGATGGTGGAAAAACATTGTACAATTCATCAAACAAAAAATCTCTTATGATCAAACCCCAAACCCTGGACATTACCTTAGATTTAGAGTGAAGTAGAGACTTCACAGGATAGAACAGGATTTAGTTGATATTCAAACTAAGGAAATATCAGAGAGTACAAGCAGGTTTACATACTGAAGAGTCTGGAACATATAAAACTGTTAAAGTATGTCGGACGAATTGGGGTTTTGGGTGTCCGGAATAAAGTAGGGGGATGAATCGGAATGGCATCCAGATGATGGAATAATAACTGAGGGCAATTGCGCAATAATTGTGAAGCAGGGGGAAAGGGAATTATCAATAGGAACTGTAAATGTCAAGGGATGTCAAAGGAAAGGAACATATGTCAAGAGATAGCCAAGATAGGAATACGAAAGTCCGGGATGGGAATGCAAAAGTTTGGGATGGTGAATACAGGATTCAGAATATCAGATGAAGGAGAAATCTTCTAAGGTAAAGTCTGAGGCTTGGGATTTGGGATTTGGGATTTGATCATAGGGGCCAGAATTGGGTCAGATGGGTTGGGAAAGTTTTGGGATGTGACACACCATTCCGATTCATCCTCTTACTATACTCTGGAAACCCGAAACCCCGATTTGTCTGATATACTTTAGTATCTTCCGGACTCTTCAGTATATAAATGCCTATACTCAGTGATATTTCCTCAGTTCGAATATTGCCTAAATCCTGTTCTATCTTCTGAAGTCTTTGCTTCACTCTGAACTCTCTCAGTCCTTAAGTTGAACTTAGGATTGTCTTCTGAACCTCTGCCTCAAAATTAAGGGACAGAACTCATACAGGGGCACAGCACATAAGCTGAAGCCATGCCTCTCTGACCCCCCCTCAGGGATTCCTGACTCCTTATGCCTTCCCCAAGCCCTGGACTCTCCAGGAATTCTGGGATTGAACCCAGACTTGACATAAGGTCAAGTTAGGGAACACCATGTGGCTGGGGCCAAGGTTCCTATGTTCCTGTAGATGATAATGAAGGTAGTAGGTTATTGGGTCAACCCACTGGTTCCATAACACTGATTTCCCACCTAGTACCCATAGGCGCCGGAACTGGCAGCTCACCAATACATAATGATCTGACAACAGGATCTGAAGATGGTAAGTGTCAGAAATTGTCATGATAAATCACGAAATGCTGACTAGATGTTCTACTAGTAGAACCAGATGTTGTCCTGCTTCTAGTTTCTGGAATAATCAATATGGATATGTCCACAATGACAGCAAGTGAGCTAATGGCTTGGGGTCTTTCACACCTGTGGAAAGAAGGAAGGGAGAAGGGTTATGTAGTACAGCATGGGTGACATCCTGTCAACAACTTTGAGTGGCCACACCAAAACAATCAGTCAGAGGCAGGAGAAGTGGAACAAAATCAGCCAAACTTTTTCAAAAAGGCATATCCTTGTCTCTTTCCATATGGCAAAGGAGGGATAGAGGGCCAATGTTCAGTTCCAGTCAACTTTGGGGATCATGTCAGATGTGACAAAAACTATAAGATGGCAGTGATTGCCCGGACTCAGCCGCTGCCAAAGAGGGGGCAAAGAACGACTATATTCACCTATAAGAGGGCAGTGATTGCCTGGACTACTAGGGATTAGGTAGGAGTAGCAAATAGGTATAAGTAAACTCACCTCAGCCACTGCCAAAGAGGGGGCAAAGAACCACTGAGGAATCCAAAGTAAAAACTAAGTATATATGTATAACAGAGTGGGCAGAGAAGCGCTCGCTAATGATAATCAGGGAATAGGAACAGGAACAAGAGGAATTTGGAATTAAGCGATGTAAGGAAGTGATGGAGTGTCCCTGGAGGCTTGGGAATGATGACAAGTAAAGGATGATGCAATACAATAAGGCTTTGCATGTCTACATGAATTCCGGATTGATTCCAAGTGGATTCCGAGATTCCAAGAGGTTCCGCCTGGCAGTGGAGCAGAGGTAGGCATTCCGGCATTCTGGACATGCGGAATGCGGAATGCGACGTTCCGGAAATGCAGGGTTCGTTGTTCTGGTTCCGGAGTTCACTGTATTTTGTCACTCCCACTCGAGCACATTCGTAGTCCCATACCTCGAACAAATTTTCAGTGTTGTTCACAAATGAGAGGTTTTGTAAGGATGTCTGCTACCATGTCATCTCTGGGAATGTAGTGGATGATGGCTTCTCCCTTTCCAACAAGGTCGTCTCGGACAAAGTGGTACTTCCACTGGATATGTTTAGTCCGTGCCCGGAATTGAGGATTGCGGCCTGGTTGTCACAGTGGAGGACAGTTGGCCCCTTTTGTGGGTGTCCAATCTCTTCAAAAAAGCTCCAAAGCCATGCCAGATTTTGTCCGGCAAGACTGAGTCTGATGTACTCCGACTCCGTGGTGGAAAGTGCAACCATGCTCTGCTGTTTGCTTGACCAGGAGATAGCTCCGCGATTGCTGAGGAAAAGGAATCCGGAGGTGGAGCGGGAGTTGTCTGGGTCCTGAGACCAACCTGCATTGGAGTACCCCTCAAAATCCATGTCCATAGATACCTCAGAGCCATCAAAGCGGAGTTCCATGTCCTTGGTGGCTTGGATGTACCGGAATATATGTTTCACTGCTTCCCAGTGCATCCTTTTTGGTGCAGCACTGAAACGGCTGAGTGTTCCAACTGCATATGCAATGTCCGGATGTGTTCCAAGCATGAGATACATCAATGAGCCAATGACTGTGAGATAGGAGACTTTCCAGCCTTCAATGACCATCTCCAGAAGGATTCGATCATTTTCCGGATCTGCAGCGGAGAGTTGTAAGTTATGTGCCATTGGAGTCCAGATGGGTTTGCATGTGGTCATTCCGACACAGTCTAGGATAGTGCAGGAGTATTGGCATTGTGACAAGGAGATACTCCGGAGTTTCCGGTCCTGGTTGATTTTGATTCCGAGGATGTATTTTGCTTCTCCAAGATCACGCATTTTGAAGGCCGCTGAGAGTTTGGTTTTGATAGAGTTCATGAACTGTCTGGAAGAAGCTGCTAGGAGTAGGTCGTCCACATACACAACTAGGAAACAAACTTGCCCATCCTTCTGGAAGACATAAAGGCATGTCTCCACATTGAGGCAAACAAATCCGAGTTCTCTGAGTTTCTTGTCTAGTGTCTTGTTCCAAGTCTGCCTGGCTTGCTTAAGTTCGTAGGGTCAGTGCCGGAGTTTCCAGCAATACCCGGGTTGGATAGGGACACCATCTGGAGGAAGCAGGTAGAGATCCTCCTCCAATTCTCCATTGAGGTAAGCAGTGGAAACATCCATTTGGTCGAGCTCCAAGTCATGTTTTGCAGCAAGGGCAATAAGAATCCGGATGGAATCCAGGTTTGCTACAGGGGCAAATACTTCCTGATAGTCAATTCCTTACTTTTGAGTGAAACCCCACGTGACAATGTGAACTTTGTAGCGCTCAACATTTCCAGTGTGGTCACGCTTGATACGGAAGACAGGTTTGGAGGTTATTGGAGTGATACCTTTCAGAATGGGGACGTTTTATACACATGATTGGAATTTAGGTTTAGGAGTTCTTCCTCAACTGCGGATTTCCAGTGTTCGGCATCAGGCAATGCATAGGCTTCCCAGATTGTTCGACGCTCCACGTCCAGGAGCTTGTAGGCTTGTTGACCATAGGTGTAACCGATTATGATGCACTTTCGTCCGTGTGAACGGAATTTCCCCCTGCATTGTTCCTTTGGTATGTGAGCATAGGCAGGGCAACCGAAGGGGCAGAAAATGGTAGGATCAACACGTCGGCAGAATAGCATTCGATAGGGGTTTTCTCCATGGAGTGCGGATGTCGGACTTTGTGCAGTGATATAGGCGGCTGTCACCATGGTGTCTGCCCAGACAGACTCCTCCAGCATGGCATTTGCAAGGAGGGTTAGAGTCTGGTTCATCCGCTCCGCTAACCTGTTTTGTTCCGGAGTGTATGGAGCGGAGGTCTCATGTAGGGTTCCATCTTTTCAGAGTTGCTCTCGGAAGGCATCATTGATATATTCCCCTCCTCCGTCACTCCGGATGAAATCCACATAGGTGTTGGAGAATTTTTCCTGCCCGACCTCTGTGCAGAAGAGTGTCTGGACGTCACCTTTCCAGCGGATGTAGATCTGCAGTGCTTCCATTTTGTGTTTCATGAAGTATATCCAAGGAAAGCGGCAGAAGTCGTCTACAATGATGATCCAGTACTTATACCCTTCCTGGGATTGAGGAGTTATCGGACGTCCAACATCTGTGTGAACTATTTGGAGTGCTTGGGTTGCACGAGGTTCCTCTAGAAGTTCAAAAGGGAGCTTTTTCATCTTTCCGAGGATGCAGGCCTCACAGAAGAATGGAGTTCCGGTGAGGACGTTGATCCCCTGGAGCTGTCCCCACTTGATCATGTGTTCAATCCGTGCTATGGAGATATGTCCCATGTGTTGATGCAGAAGGTTTATGTCCACTGCAGCGTGTGCTGCTTCCTTTGGGCATTCCGGAATGGTGTTTGCATGATATAGTCCCTGTCAATGAGCTCCAATGAGGACCGGAGTTCTTCCCTTTTGGATGTAGCATGTGCTGGAGCTGGCTGGAAAGACAGTGGAGAGTCCAGCAGTGGAGAGGTGGGTTATGGAGATTAAGGAAATCCGGAAGTCCGGAATGAATAGGACATTGGTTAGGACAATTTCATACTTCTTTCCGGAGATGGTGGAGAACAGTGCAATGGTTCCGATTCCGATGGTGGAGGTGGTGGTGTTGTCTCCAAAAGCGACAGGGCGAGGTGGAACCAGTGGGGAGTAAGTCCGGAACGAGGATCAGTGTGGGACCATGTGGGATGTAGCTCCGGAATCAATGACAATAGTGTTTTTCCCACTGGCCTTGGGTTCAGACGACAGGTAGGCAAGAACACATGCCATTAAAGATTTGGATACACCTTCGGTAATTATGTTTGCAATCTGCGGAGTTTTAGGGGTAACTTCCGGAGCGTCCTCTGTTGCATTAGCTTTCTCCCTCATTTCTTTCCTCCTCCCCCTGTTCTCAGCTCCTTTGTCCAATGCTAGTAAGCATAGCAGTCATTGGAGTTGTGTCCGGATTGTTGGTGGTGCTCACACCAGGCGGTGGAGTTGGGTGGACGAGCGGAGGACTTGTTGGACACCTTGAGGGCGGAGTCTGAGGGTCCGAAGGGTTTAGGCACGCCTCTTCTGAGGTGATCCGGGTTTCCACGGCGTCAAAGGTGAGTTTGCTGTCTTCAACAGTGTTGACAATGGAGGAGGTAAACATATTCTATCGCTTGACATATGTCACTCTCCTTTGACACTTCTTGACATTTACAGTTCCTATCAATAATTCCCTTCCCTCTTGCTTCACAATTATTGTGCCATTGCCTTCAGTCATCATTCTACCATTCTGACGCCATTCTGATTCATTCCTTCCTTTCCTCCAGAAACCTGAAACTCTGATTCGCCCGATAGTACTTTAACATCTTTATATCTTCCGGACCCTTCAGTATATCAACCCGCGTGTACTCTCTGATATTTCCTCAGTTCAAATATCAACTAAATCCTGTTCCTTCCTGATCCTCTCCCTTCCGATTCTCTAAGTCCTTAAGTTGACCTTAGGACCAGCCTCCGACCCTCCGCCTCTTAAATTAAGGAACCAAACTCGTACAGGGGCGCAGCACATAAGCTGAAGCCGCAGTTCCTTACCCCTCCGACCCCTCTCAGGAATTCCCGCAAAACCCCGCCTCCTCCGCAACTCCAGACTATCTGGGAATTCCGGGAAAGAACCAGGACTTGACAGTATATTCGAACTCAAACCTCTACGAGTTCGCTAACATCATATCTTATCCGCATGTCTAGAACTATCCAGACTCGTTCCCAAACACGCAGTATGCAAAGCATCGACACAGCTCAGTCGGAGGCAGCCCGGGAAGACGCGCTGCACTCCCTGATGACCTCACATTGAGGCCCCAATGTTGCCAAACAATTCCGAAGCTTCTCCGCTCGTCGTTCATCAAACTCTGCCTCTCAGGCCAGACCTCCGTCTCAAATTGTCTCCACCCCTACCCCTGCAGGTTGTCACCCCTCCGGGGGTGCCCTGGACCCCTCTGACGATGGGAACGGCGACGGCGACGACCCTGAACCCTCTGATGATGACAACCCCTTCGACGACAACCCCGATAATGCAATCCCGCCTAACCCTATCATGGCGCTTGCAAACGCAGTTTGCGGCCTTGCTGAATTATCGCGCCACGACCGCAAATCCAAAAACTCCTCATCTCTGCATACAAAGGTGTGGGAACCCAACACCTTCAATGGGACCGACCCTCGCAAGCTGTGGGCCTTCTTGGTCCAATGCGAGCTGAACTTCCAGGATTGCCCCCGCGTGTTCCGGACTGACCGCATGAAAGTCACCTTCGCTCAGTCTTACCTAAAAGGTATGGCCCTCGAATGGTTTGAGCCCGACCTCCTCCAGATGGACAGACAACTATCGGGAATTTGTCCTCAAGCTCCAGATGAACTTCGGCCCCCATGACCCCGTCAGTGATGCCGAACACCAACTCGACCACCTATCCATGAAAGACTCCCAGCATATCAACAAATACGTGGTAGAATTCAATCGCCTAGCCTCCCAGGTCTGGGGTTATGGCGAGGGAGCCCTCCGACACCACTTCTACAACGGACTTCCAGACCGCATCAAAGATGAGCTTTCCCGCATCGGAAAACCACGTTCCCTAGGAGAGCTCCGGACACTCTCCCAGACTATCGATGTAAGATATTGGGAATGCAAATCTGAAGTCGCTCGCCAAGTCCGACCCTCTGGAAACCAGTCCTCCACTTCCAAAAGTACTCTGATCACCCCATCTCCGAAACCCGCCACTGCATCCAACACTTCCGTGTCCTCGTTGGCAAAGTCCTCCGCCCCTAAAGCCGCATCCGACCTCTCCAGTAAACTCGGGAAGGATGGATGCCTCACCTCCGAGGAATGCAAACACTGCTTTGACCTCAAGCTGTGCATGTTCTGCGGAGCCGCCGGACATGTAGCTAAGGATTGCCAGAAGTCCACTTCCCGCGCGTCCAAGGCCCGCGCAGCAACAACCTCCCCCACTCCAGAAGCCAAACCGGAGGCCTCCACCCCTGAGGCAAAAAATTAGGGCGCAGCCTTCCGGACTCCGCACGGGAAGGAGGCTGCATTGAATCCCACTGTGCACTTACGGAGACCTGTCTCAACGCATCCGCTCTTTATGATCCCAAGGCCCTTATGCCTCTTGTTTCCCTTTCCGAATTTTCCGAATTTTCTGCTTTCCCCGCTTTGTTAGACTGTGGTTCTACTGACTGTTTCATTGATACTACTTTTGTTGACAAGCATCATTTCCCGATGTAGTCCGTCCCTCCTATTTCTTTGAAACTCTTTGATGGTACTTCCAATTCTATGACTACCCGTGCTGTTGACCTTTCCGTTCGTTTCCCTTCCGGCTTTGTCACCTCCAATACATATTATGTTACTCTGTTGGATTCCTCTTGTTCCCTTGTTCTAGGACACAACTGGCTCACCTGCTACAATCCATTGATTGACTGGGTACTGGGCAGTATCACTTTCCGAACGCCGGCTCAAGACCTGCCAATGCCTCCGATGTCACCTCCGGAGATTCTGGTCCCCGGTCCCCTATCTCACTCCGACACTCCCGACAAGCCGCCTCGTGAAGCCCCTCACATCTCATTTGTCAATGCTGCCGCCTTTGTGCGCGTGTGCAAACTCAATGGCTTCAAGCAGTTCAGCATTCACCTCCGTCCCCAGGACTCCAAACTCCGGGATTCCCGAAAGCCCCAAAGAAGTCGACCTTTCCTCCATCCCTCCGGACTATCACAATTTCCCCAATGTCTTCAGTAAGCGCAAGGCTGATACCCTTCCGCCCCACAGGGAATTTGACCTCAATATTGAATTAGAGGAGGGTGCTTCCCCCCCTCTCAGGACTGTTTACCTGGTTTCCGCTACAGAACTTGAGTCCCTCCAGGATTTCATAGATGAACACCTCAACTACAGCTTCATCCGTCAGTCCAATTCTGCCCACAGCGCTCCCGTCCTCTTTTTCCACAAGAAGGACGGATCCCTCCACCTCTGTGTTGATTTCCGAGGTCTCAACAAACTCACGAAGAAAGACCACTATCCACTGCCCCTGATCTCCGACCTCCTTGATTCCCCTAGCCACGCCAAGGTATATATGAAGATCGACCTTCGTCATGCATACCACCTTGTCCGCGTTGCTTCCGGAGATGAATGGAAAACCACCTTCCGGACTCGCTATGGCTCGTACGAGTGGCTGGTGATGCCTTTCGGGCTCACCAATGCCCCGGCGGCCTTCCAGCAGTTTGTCAATAGCATCTTTGCAGACCTTCTAGACGTCTATGTTGTGGTTTACCTCAACGACATCCTCATCTATTCCAATGACATGGCTTCTCCCAAAGAACATGTCCAGGAAGTCCTCTGGCGTCTCCGGAAACACGGACTTCATTCCAAACCGGAAAAATGTGAGTGGCACTTGGACTCCATTGAATACCTGGGCTATCGTCTCTCTCCCCAGGGGCTTACCATGTCCCCGGAGAAAGTCCAGGCAGTCCGAGATTGGCCCGAACCCTGGAAGGTCAAGGACATCCAGTCCTTCCTCGGGTTTGCCAACTTCTATCGTTGTTTCATCTTCAACTACTCCAATATTGTTGTTCCGCTCACCCGACTCACTCGGAAAAAAACCTCTTAGAACTTCAATGACTCCTGCCGCTCCACCTTCACCCAACTCAAGGACGCTTTCACCCGAGCCCCTATCCTTACTCACTGGATTCCGGACTGCCCTATCACGGTGAAGACCGACGCTTTGGACTACGCTATCATGGGAATCCTCTCGATCCGGTGTCCGGACAAGGAATTCCGCCCCGTTGTGTTCTACTCCCGCACCTTGACAGCCCCAGAACTCAACTACGACACTCATGATAAGGAGCTCCTCACTATCCATGAAGCCTTCCGGCATTGGCATCATTACCTCGAAGGTTCTGGCACCCCTATCGACGTCATTACCGACCACAAAAATCTGGAATATTTTTCCACCTCCAAAGTCCTGACCCGCCGGCAAGCCCACTGGTCGGAATTCTTGTCCCAGTTCAACCTCATCATCCGCTTCCGCCCCGGACGCTTTGGAGCTAAACCTGACTCCCTCACTAGACGCTGGGACGTCTACCCCAAAGAGGGGGATAAGGACTATGCTCGCATCAATCCTCATAACCTCTGACCGGTGTTCACTCAAGAACAGCTCGCCTCGTCCCTACGAGCCACTGTCCTACTCGCCCCGGTCCTCCGGGCCTTGTCCCTACTTGACATCGAAGACATCCACAAGGACATCCTAGATTCCCTGTCCTCCAACCCCATAGCTTCCCTCCATCTTCCGGACTCGTTGGACTCCGGGTGGGCCGTCAACCCCAAAGGTTTCCTGACCCTCGACAATCGCATCTTTGTCCCGGAAGCTCAGGCCCTCTGTCTTTGCATTCTCCGGTACAAGCACGACCACCCCGTATCCGGACATTTCGGGCAAAACAGGACATTAGAGCTCGTCCGCCGGGAATACACTTGGCCAGGCCTCCGTACCTTTGTCAAGGACTATGTCAGTTCCTGCACTTCCTGTGCCCGCGCTAAAACTCCGAGACACCACCCCTACGGAATGCTCAAGCAACTCCCAATCCCTGAAAAACCCTGGAACTCCATTTCCATGGACTTCATTGAACAACTCCCGTGCTCCGGCGGATATACCGCAATCCTCGTAGTCATTGACCGCCTTTCCAAACAATCCATATTCATTCCCACTCATGACACTATCGACTCTCCAAGCCTTGCGAGATTATTCCTGCTCCACATGTTTTCCAAGCACGGAGTTCCCTCCCATATCACCTCCAACCAGGGTTCTGAGTTCGTCTCTCACTTCTTCTGTTCCCTCAGGAAAGCCCTTGACATCCGACTTCACTTCACTTCAGGATACCATCCCGGAGGCGACGGGCAAACGGAACGGGCGAACCAGACCCTTGAGCAGTATCTCCGAATCTACTTCAACTATCAACAGGACAATTGGTTGGAATTCGCCTACAATAATGCCCCTAGCGCTACCACAGGAGTATCCCCGTTCTTTGCTAATAAAGGCTACCACCCTAATGTCTTGGTCTATCCCGAAAGGGACCTGACCTCATCCCGCGCCCATGAATATGCAGTCGACCTACAGGAACTCCACGAATTCCTACGCACGGAGATGGCTTGTGCCCAGCAACACTACCAAAGACCCGCGGATTCCTGACGACTTCCAGATTGGAGACCAAGCATTCGTCAAGGTGAAGTATTTCCGTTCCACTCGCCCTTCCAAGAAACTCTCGGAAAAGAACCTTGGCCCCTATCCCATCATTGCCCAAGCCGGACCCCTGTCCTTCACCCTCTGACTCCTGGACTCCATGGGTGCTGTCCATCCCGTTTTCCACGTCTCCCAGTTAGAACCTGCAACTCCAAACACCATCCTGAATTGAATCCAACCCCCACCTCCCCCAGTCAAAGTCGACGGAGAACCCGAATATGAAATCTCTGAAATCCTAGACTACAAAATCGACTGCCGACGGAGGAATTGCAAACTCCTGTACCTGGTAAGGTGGGCGGGTTACGAAGGGACTGATGAAGAAATGTCTTGGATCCTTGCGACCGAGCTCGCTCATGCATCGGAACTCGTCTCGGACTTTCACTCTGCATATCCCAGAAAGTCCGGACCCCTTAGTTCACCCGGATGAGGCCGAAAATACGGTTTTCGATATACAAAAAACAAAACCATACTACTTGTACAAGAGGAAGGCAATGGGATGCTATGCTACTGCCCCATCCCTGTTCTCCTCACCCTCACCCTCCTCCTCATCCCCATCCTCCCCATCTGTCTCCTGACCTTCCTCCCCATCATCCCTCTCCTTCCCCTTCCACTCCAACGCCCCCTAGCTTCCTCCGGAATCTCCGAATCGGGACCCCTGAGCCACCAGGAAGGCTGCCAGATCCCCGATAGTTGGGCCACAACGGCCCCCTGGAACGCCTTGTTGGCCCGCCTCTGGGCCTCGTAGGACTCTGTCAGGGCCCTGAGCACGTCTCGGCGCTCCTCGTCCTCCTCATCCTCCCCTGTGCTCTCCTCCCGGACCTCCGGACTTTTCTTCCTCCACCTCTTTTGGCCCTTTCCCCTGCACGGCAACGCCACTTCCATGGCCACCCATTTCCCCGCTCCGACCTCCTGGCACGATGAGTGCGCCTGTGCGCACCTCACGCACGTCCACGACCTCCCGGTTTTTGGGCCCGGACATGGTACCCCCGCCCTCACGCAGGCCGCACAGGGAGTATTAGCCCCGGGCCTTCCCACACTCACCTGCAAAGGCCCTGCCTCGGACCCCCTCAAGGAGCCACTCGCCCCGCGCCTCTGCGACTCTTGCGACCCCTGCCGCAATCTTTCGCCAGGTTCAATCCCAGAATTCACAGAGAGTCCAGAGCACAGGGAAAGGTGAAAGGGGTCAGAAATCCCTGAGGGGGGGTTGGAGGGACAAGGGACTTTGGCTTCAGCTTATGTGCTGTGCCCCTGTATGAGTTCTGTCCCTTAATTTCGAGGCAGAGGTTCAGAAGACAATCCTAATTTCAACTCAAGGATTGAGAGAGGTTTTGGAGTGAAGCAAAGACTTTGGAAGATAGAACAGGATTTAGTTGATATTTGAACTAAGGAAATATTACAGAGTAAAGGCGGGTTTATATACTGAAGAGTCCGGAAGATATAAAACTGTTAAGGTATATTGGACGAATTGGGGGTTTGGGTTGTCTGGAGTATAGTAAGAGGATTAATTGGAATGATAACTGAGGATGGCACAATAATTGTGAAGCAGGGGGAAGGGAATTATCCATAGGAACTATAAGTGTCAAGGGATGTCAAAGGAAAGGAACATATGTCAAGAGATAGCTGAGATAGAAGTGTGAAAGTCCAGGACAGGAAATATGGGATTTGGGATATCAGGTGAAGGTGAAAATCTTCTAAGGTAAAGTCCAGGGCTCAGGGTTCGGGGTTTGATCATAAGGGGCCAGAAGTGTGTCATATGTGTAGGGAAAGTTTCAGGATGTGACAGAAATCTGCAGAGGACTTCATTCATGAGGATGGTCAGTGGGGGATGAAGCGTGTATATGAGTTCATGAATGCCTGTCACATCCTGAAACTTTCCCTACCCATATAACACGTTTCCAACCCCTTATGATCAAATCCCAAACCCTGTACTATACCTTAGAGGATTTTCACCTCAACCTCATATACCAAACCTCAAATCCTGTATTCCCCGTCCTGGACTTTTGTATTCCTATCTTGGCTATCTCTTGACATATGTTCCTTTCCTTTGACATCCCTTGACACTTATAGTTCCCATTGATGATTCCCTTCCCCCTGCTTCACAATTATTGTGCCATTGTCCTTAGTTGTCATTCCATCATTCTGACACCATTCCAATTCATCCCCTTACTATACTCCGGAAACCCAAAACCCCAACTTGTCCAACACCTTAACAGTTTTATATCTTCCGGACTCTTCAGTATATAAACCCACTTGTACTCTGTGATATTTCCTCAGTTAAAATATTGACTAAATCCTGTTCTATCCTTCAAAGTCTTTACTTCACTCTGAAACCTCTCTCAGTCCTTAAAGTTGAACTTAGGATTGTCTTCTGAACCTCTGTCTTGAAATTAAGGGATAGGACTCATACAGGGGTGCAGTACATAAGCTGAAGCCAATGTCCCTTACCCCTCCAACCCCCCTCACGGATTCCCAACCCCTTATGCCTTTCCCCACCCTTGGGACCTTTCAGGAATTCCAGGATTGAACCCAGACTTGACAATGCCTGGATTCCAGGACTCACAGTCAATGCATGTTGTAACAATGATGGACAACTTTTGACAAACTCACAAGAGATGACTAACATATCATTCTATGTGACAGCATACCAAAGAAAAAAAACAAGGGAGAAACCACGCTATGTCAGCAATCTTAGCCAAAGGATTTGCATATCAATGCAGACCACATACCTGAACAGTCTTTGTGATCAACAGAGGCTGCTCCTATTCCTCCTGGTGCATGCTATCAACTGCAAGCAAGAGTTAGCAGCACCAATGGTTATGTCCTACTTGATGGGATGGGGAGATACATGCTGTTCACATCATTACGTGCCCATTTATTGGTCATTGTTTGTGAGTGCACTCATAAAGACCTATCCAGAGCTTCAGAAACAAGCTTTTGTGGGTGAAGATGCAGAGGGATCTGGAGATAGGGTGGACAGAAGGTTAGTCATTTATCAAATGACGAACCAACAAAGACCAGTAAGACTCACTACCATAGTATCAGTAGTGATGACAACCCAACCATGGAGTCAGCAACACCGATAGGACATCAGGTGGCCACAGGCCCAGGAGAAAATGAAGGTGGGGTATGATTATTCTTATCAGATGTTTCCCTAATAGTCAGCTGAAATTTTAGCAGGACTCTGAAGCACTTGCTGAATCCAACATCATTAAATTTTTCATCAACTCTTACAAGGGTGATATTGACCCAGGATCAAGATCTGCAACTGTTGCTCCAATCCATGTAGATGGCAATGACAAATATAATCTCAATTGTGCACCAAGACAGCATGGTTTGGTTGACCCTGCCATGAGTCAGTCCTATATCTTCCCATACATCCACAGTATAACTGGAAACAGTGCATTGTCCAAGGTCAAGGTCACAACAATCTACCCAATTTCATTGGACGTTATTTTCCACAGCATGATGATCCAGATCAGTACCCATTTTATTGTGCATCCATGCTCATGCTTCTCAAGCCATGGAGGAATCTTGACTCTGACCTTAAATCCCCTTCTGTCACATCCCAAAACTCTCCTCACCCATCCGGCCCAATTCCGGCCAAATCCCGGCCCAATTCCGGCCCAATTCCGGATACTGTCACATCCCGAAACTTCCTTAACCCATCTGGCCCAATTACGAACCCCTATGACCAAATCCCAAATCCCAAATCCCGGGCCTTGGACTTTACCTTAGACAATTTCTCTTTCATTGGACATTCCGAGCCCCGTACTTCCCGTCCTGGACTTTTGCATTCCCATCCCAGACTTTCTGCATTCCCGTCCCAGACTTTCCATATTCCTATCTTGGTTATCTCTTGACATATGTCTCTTTCCTTTGACACTTCTTGACATCTACAGTTCCTAGCAAAAATTCCCTTTCCCCTTGCCTTGCAATTATTGCGCCATTGCCTTCAGTCATTATTCTACCATTCTGACGGCATTCCATTTCATTCCTTACCTTCTTCCAGAAACCCAAAACTCCGAGTTGTCTGACATACTTTAACATCTTTATATCTTCCGGACTCTTCAGTATATACACCCGTGTGTACTCTCTGATAATTCCTTAGTTTGAATATCAACTAAATCCCGTTCCTTCATGATCCACTTCACTCTGAACCTCCTCAGTCCTTAAGTTGACCTTAGGATTGATCTCCAACCCTCCGCTCCGAAATCAAGGAACAGAACTCGTACAGGGGCGCAGCACATAAGCTGAAGCCGAAGTTCCTTACAACTCTGACCCCCCTCAGGAATTCCCACCAAACTCTGCCTTCTGCGCACTCCAGACTATCCGGGAATTCTGGGAACGAACCCGGACTTGACACCTTCTCAGACTGGGAATCAGCATTTGAGACTTTCATCTCTACTACACCATGGTGGATCCACCATATCATCTCTGGCATCCAATATTTCCATGAGTGCAAGTCATCCGCACAGCAACACTCTGTTGACAATGTCTCCACTTCCCAGCCCACTGAATTGCATAGTGCAGAATCTGGGGAGTTTGACTTAGGCAAGGACCATGAGACTGAAACAAGTGGCCAGCCTGCACTGTCAGAAGAAGGCCTCGCACAGCTTATTGCTTCCCAGGTCAACTGGTGGGAAGATATCCATGGACATCTGGCTGTTGAAGCTGCAAAGGTTACCAAAGTATTCGATGATAGTGATCACTCAACACCATGGACTGCAGCTATCCAACCAAGTCTCACCAGTGACACCAGTGACACCAAAAACAGTCTAATTTGGGGCCAGTCAAAAGCATTAGGGGCTTGTAATGCTGGGAATGGAGACCTGCAAAATTTGCTTTCATGAAAGCAACAAATGGTGCAAGACATAAATAAGCAAAATCCTGCAATGGTCGTGACTCAGCACCATGATGCAGACAATGATAACACAGGCAGAGATGTTACCCCACTTACCAACACACCAAACAGTGGAGGGCTACCAAGCATCTAGTACCTGCATTCTACTGAGACATCAGAGGCCTCTCTGACCCCAGTAGATCCATCACAATTCCGCTATGACCAATTTCATGCATATGACATTGACATTGTCACAAGGCACCTCAACCAGATGTTGGCTGGATGCAAACCCCCTCTGCTGAGAATGTTGGTTCATGGTGAGGGTGGGAGTGGTAAATCTAAAGTCATTCAAACCATTACCAAGTATTTCATGCAGAGAGGGTCCAAGCATATGCTATTGAAAGTGGTGTACATGGGAGTTTCTGCATCCTTAATTGATGGGAAAACCACTCACACAATTATGATCTCCCATGCTGATGAAACAACAATGGGTGCAGAAACACAGGGCAAGTTACAAGCATTCTGGAAATACATTCTCTACCTCATCATAGATGAAATGTCAATGATTGGAAAGATTTTCTGGCAAAGTGATGATGCAACATCAGTATCAGCAAGATGGTTGAGGGGACACAGGCACAGTTCTAAAGGAGTAGATGTGCATAACAGACAGAGTCTGGCGTGTTTCTTTGCAGCACCTCCATTATGGCCAAGAGCATCACATTGACATGCTTTGCACACTTCTTGTCACCAACATGGACTGCGCCAAAACGGACTTTTCCATTGAGCCTTGGGATGACGTCTCATTGCATTGGTGACACCTCGTCATGCAGTTCAGCAACACTGGAATGAGGCAGCACTGCAGAAACACAGTCAACAGGCACATCACATTATTCAGCACATAAGCTGAAGCCAAAGTCCCTTGCCCCTCCAACCCCCCTCAGGGATTGCCAACCCTTCACACCATCCCCACACTCCGGACTCTCTGGGAATTCTGGGATTTAACCTGGACTTGACAGTCACCCAGAACATTGAAACCAATTTTGACATCACTAATGGAGCACAGGGTACAATCATTGACATCTTGCTAGGCCCAGACAAGCCCACCATCTTAGAGATCAAACCCATCACAAAGCTCCAACATTTACCCATTTATATCCTTGTCAAACTCACACACACTTGAGCAACACAGGTCAAAGACCTTGAAGACTCCATTATTCCAGTTGAACCAGTGTTGAAGACATCTCAAATCAAGTGCAAGTCATCTGATGGCAAAATTATCACACAAACTGTCCACTGGCAAGAATTCCCAATGACTGCCACTTACGCCTTCACGGATGACTGTTTGCAAGGCCAGACCATACCCCACATACTGGTCAATATTGCAAGCCCACCAAGTGAAGCATTAAATCTATTTAATCTTTACGTCACACTGTCAAGGAGTTCAAGCCGTTTGACAATCCGACTCTCACAAGACTTTGAAGACAAGGCTTTTCAGGCATTGCACTCACCAGAACTGCCGGCAGAGAATGACAAGCTTCAAAAGCTGGATATGAAGATGAAGAGATGGTGGCAACACATGGGACATGATATGAGGACTGTGCAAGATTGATGCAAAAGATATGACTGTCTTGATTTACAGTAGTCTTGATGTATAGTGACAAAGATTATATGAGTGTCACTAACTAAGTACTAAGTACAAGGAAAACAGAGCGTTCTGAGGAGTTCAGATGTCTCTGGTAGGACAGGGGTTGTACATTCCCATGATTTTTGAGGCTGGTAGAAACCTTGTCAAGCAAGGTGATATAACTCTCTTCCATTGTGTCAAGTCTGGGTTCAATCCCGGAATTCATGGATAGTCCAGAGCGCGCGGAATGGCCGGGTTGGTCGAGAATCCATGAGGGGGGTCGGAGGGGCAAGGAACTTTGGCTTCAGCTTATGTGCTGCGCCCCTGTATGAGTTCTGTTCCTCGATTTCGGAGCGGAGGGTTGGAGATCAATCCTAAGGTCAACTTAAGGACTGAGGAGGTTCAGAGTGAAGGGGATCAGGAAGGAACGGGATTTAATTGATATTCAAACTAAGGAATTATCAGAGATTACACGCGGGTTTATATACTGAAGAGTCCGGAAGATATAAAGATGTTAAAGTATGTCAGACGACTCGGAGTTTTGGGTTTCCAGAAGAAAATAAGGAATGAGTCGGGATGGCATCAGAATGGGAGAATAATGACTGAAGGCAATGGCACAATAATTGCGAGGCAAGGGGAAAGGGAATTATTGCTAGGAACTGTAGATGTCAAGAAGTGTCAAAGGAAAGAGACATATGTCAAGAGATAACTGAGATAGGAATATGAAAGTCCAGGATGGGAATACGGAAGTCCGGGACGGGAATGCAGAAAGTCCAGGATGGGAAGTATGGGGTTTGGAATGTCCAATGAAAGAGAAATCTTCTAAGGTAAAGTCTGAGGCTCGGGATTCGGGATTTGATCATAGGGGTTCGGAATTGGGCCGGATGGGTTAGGGAAGTTTCGGGATGTGACAGCAGGATAGAATGGGATTTAGTTGATATTCGAACTAAGGAAATATTGGAGAGTACAAGCAGGTTTATATACTGAAGAGTCCAGAAGATGTAAAGCTGTTAAAGTATGTCAGACGAATCAGGGTTTTGGGTTTCTGGAACAAAGTAAGGGATAAATCAGAATGGCATCAGAATGATAGAATAATAACTGAGGGCAATGGCGCAATAATTGTCAAGCAGGGGGAAAGGGAATTATTGATAAGAACTGTAGATGTCAAGGAATGTCAAAGGAAAGAGATATATGTCAAGAGATAGCCAAGATAGGAATACCAAAGTCTGGGATGGGAAATACAGGGTTCGAAATGTCCGATGAAGGAGAAATCTTCTAAGGTAAAGTCCAAGGCTCAGGATTCAGGATTGATCATAGGGGGTCAGAATTGGGCCAGATGGGTTGGGAAAGTTTCATGATATGACAGCCAGGACACTCTCAGCCCATCTGTACCCTACAAGTGCCAGTTATAGGTCAGCCGATGATTGGCTGGCTTGTGAGCCATGGCTATTTGTCAACCTCTGTGTTGAACACAGCACTGTATAGCCGCAGTGTGTCACATCTTACATATAACATATGTAATGTATGTAAGCAGTTAGACCGTCACATCAGTGACATGTCACATTTATTGTAGTATATAAACCCAGCGCTGTATTAGTGCTCAATAGATCCTCTCTTACTCTCAAATTATATCCTCTGTAAGAACCCAAGCTCTACAAGCTCAGGTGAGTATAAGGAGTCTTCCTCCCTGCATTCACATGCCTGTTCATCACTCTGCTGTCTGTATACTACGGTGTCACATCCCAAAACTTTCCTAACCCATCCAGCCCAATTCCGGCCTCCTATGATCAAATCCTGAATCCTGAGCCTTGGACTTTACCTTAGAAGATTTCTCCTTCATTGGACATTCCAAACCCTGTATTTCCCATCCTAGACTTTCGCATTCCTGTCCTGGACTTTCGTATTCCTATCTCGGCTATCTCTTGACATATGTCACTTTCCTTTGACATTTCTTGACATCTACAGTTCCTATCAATCATTCCCTTTCCCCCTGTTTCACAATTATTGCGCCATTGCCCTCAGTTATTATTCCATCATTCTGATGCCATTCCAATTGATCCACTTACTTTGTTCTGGAAACCTGAAACCCTAGTTCATCCGACATACTTTAACATCTTTATATCTTCCAGACTCTTCAGTATATAAATCTGCTTGTACTCTCTGACATTTCCTTAGTTCAAATATCAACTAAATCCCATTCTCTCCTGCTCCACTTCCCTCTGAAAACCAATTCAATCCTTAAGTTGACCTTAGGATTGTCTTCTGACCCTCTGCCCTGAAATTAAGGAACAGAACTTGTACAGGGGTGCAGCACATAAGCTGAAGCCAAATTTCCTTGCCCCTCTGACCCCCCTCAGGGATTCCTGACCAACCCCGCTGTTCCATGCGCTCCAGACTATCTGGGAATTCCAGGATTGAACCTGGACTTGACATATGGTAACAAAGCACTACATTACATTATGTGTGGATTTGTGATAGTTGTTTTGACAATTCAGAGTAGAGGATGTGTTTGTAAGCTGAGCTGGCTGTGGCCGATGAATGATGCCAAAGCCAGGTCAACTTACAAACTCATATTACTCATGATCAAACAGGGGGCATAGCCCCCTGGCATGTGTAGCACACCCTGCACAAAGCCTGCTAGCCTGAATGCATGTTGTGACTGTGTCGTAACAGGTTATGGCTAGTATGTTATATCAGGTCAGGTCAGTATTGGATACCTACATCACAGCCGCCACTTGCCTGGGAGACATGAGGTCGGACAAGATGTCACCACAGTCACTATCTTTGCTTTGTGCGATATCAGCGACATCAGATAGTCTGCTTGTCTTCTATCCTACCAAGTCATTAAGTGCTGGTGAGTACGCCTCCATGATCACCCATGAACTCAAGGTCGACTCAGTTGCTGCTGTGGGTTCAGTATCGATCAGAGTAAGGCACCGGTGCAATCACTACTGCCTCACCGAGACAGGTTATTAGTCGGATTTCAGGCAGAAAAACACTCTTGCTTCAAGAGTCACCAAGTTCACGGACCAGATTCACCATGGTCACCTCCACGTCTTCCTCCCAATCGATGCGGGAGCGCATGACTGAATACATCACCAATTTACAAGACAGCATTATTGCCAAATTGGAGATGTACAGTCCAGCATCCAAGTTTAGACGTGAATCGTGGACTCGTGAAGAGGGTGGAGGTGGTCTCTCGTGCACATTTCCGCCCTTAGATATACCTCCCGTCGACGGTATGTTCCTGCCCAACTCCTAAATGCTCGTGCAGCTGATTCAAGACCGCCTTGCTTTCTGACTCTATCGCACATGACCCACATGGATGGACTTGATAGATCGTCCGATCGAGAAGGCCGGCGTGAATATCTCAACTATTCACGGAATCCTTCCACCCGCGGCCATAAAGCAGATGAGCACCGCTCACGCCGCCCTCAAAGACATTGATCGAAGTCTCCCTTTCTTTACAACCGGTCTCAGTCTCGTTTTGCACCCACGCAACCCCCGTGCGCCCGGCGTCCACGCGAACCATCGACACTTCGAAGTTCTGGATGGGCCGCTCCCTCCTCGTGATCCAACGAAGTCTGGTGAAACCCCAGACCCACAACCGAAAGTCCTAGCATGGTGGTTTGGTGTCGTTATCGATATGACCCCCTTCTACGTTAACAAGGAAGACTTTCGTGATTTCCATACTACTCTCAAGGCGGCCTGCGACAAGTGGAGCAACTTCGACGAAACAAACATATCAGTCTACTCACAATTCAAGAAATCATGCGACGACTACCTTTTCATCACTCACAGAAAAGAACACCGAGGAATCGGTGGCGTGCGTTTTGACGACATGGACTCTGATGCGATGCGTGCGTTGCTTGTCGAGGGCCCAGGCATCTCACGGGAAACTGTCGCACATTTGAGCTCCCAAGAGTCACTCTTTGGACTTGTTGAGTCCCTTGGGAACAGCTTCCTTTCGTCCTTTGAAGTTATTCTGGAAAGACGCAGGGACGACCCTCTGATTCCTTCTGAGAGACGATGGCAGCTTTTGCGCCGCGGACGTAGCGTGGAATTCAATTTGGTTGTCGACAGAGGAACCAAGTTTGGTCTCGCTGTACCTGGCGTGATGGCAGAAAACGTGCTCATGGGCATGCCTCCGGAGGCCAGATGGGAGTACTGCAGTGATCTTGGGAGCAAGAACCAGGGTGGAAAAGAAGCGGAAATGATGAAAATACTGAAGGCACCAAGGGACTGGGCAGAGTGGCAAGATGATGTGAGTGCGCTTTAGCGAAGTCTCATTGGTATTGTGAATTGTGCTGACTTAGCCAACGTAGTCCAGCTCCTTACAGTAACTATTCTTCGTAGAAAACCCGTCAATTGTGCTGTTGATGTGATTCAGCTGGGACTGTTCTTCATACTCACGTCTACATTCTACCAGCGCATACGATCCACTAGCTCGACGTCCGAGGCCCCCCCTGGTCGTCGTTACTTCTCCAAATAGCAGCCCAGCAAAAGTGTCCACATCCAGCTGCACACAAATGTCCCGCCATACTTCTTTCTCCAGCCCTATCAGATAGTGCCCGTCCTTCGGCCTCGCTCTCACCATCTTGGTCTCTCTGTAGCTGTCGACCTCGTACGATCGAGGGAACTGGAAGATCAGCCATGGGTCGTTCCATGGAGTATCGTCTATAGCACTCCTGATGGCCTCCATGCGAACATACCGAGCATTGGAAGAGGAGGGTGCGGACAGGAAGATGACTTCGATGTCCATCTGCGTATCAGCATTCTCGCCGTGGGGGCACGTCCGAACCACGTACCATATCGAACATCTCACCACTGGCTCTTTGCAGGCAGTGCATATCGCATGAGTTCCTTTCATGAGCGAATGTCGAGAACGGATAGCTATCACGGCTTTCCGGCATTTTCCACATGCGGTATAGATGACAGTCTCAAGCTGTTTGAGATAAGCGGTTGGATGGGAAGAATCGCAGACTTGTTCGAGGGCACGCACCTTCGTCGTCTTCTGTACATCCTCGACTCGGGCGTACTTCCGAAGGTATGCTGCAGAAGCGTGAAGTCTATATCTCATCAACATGTCTAGTGAAACCAGTTAGACGTGTGTTCAATAATTTGGCCGTAGCTACTGACCAACATAAGCTTCTACGAACTGTGTCGTTCGTCCTAATTGGATGTGAAGTTCTTCGGGAGCCACCAGCGATAGCATCGCACACATTTGGACGTCACCCTAGGTAGCCATATTTCCTCAGTTTTCTCACTTGGCTTTGGGTACAGGGAGTAACAGACCTCATTAGCATACTCCTCGAGAGCGTCTCGCAGTGCACGCCAGCCTGCATCTCGCAGCTGATACTCTTCCTCAGTGACTGCGACTTTTCTCCCCGTGCTCATCTCAGCCCAGCTTGGAAAATCTTTCCCCCCACCGGAGTTCCTCTGCAAGTTTTGAGCAGTCACATTATCTTGATCACGGATAGATACAGCAATGACAGTCTGGATGCTGCTCTGACTGCCCCTCCGAGTGACATCTTCGTTGTGCTGTGAAGAGACCGGAGTACCACTGGCACCGGGTGACGAGAAACTGGGGGAAAGCAAAGGAGCAGCAAGCGATGCAACCGTGGAGCTACGGCTCCGACTTTTTATCCGCCTCGCATTCGAGTTTTTCCTCGACCTCGACCTCGTCACCGAATGGGATTTCACTCTGACGGTCCGTTGTCTAGCATCTGAATCTGACTCCTCTTCGCTACGCTCGCCATCGGTGTCCGTGGACACTGGAGAAGGACTTGCTTCGTCGTCCTCGTCACGACCTTTGCCTTGTTCTCCTTCGTCCTCTGTCCAGCGCTGTTGGCCCGCGAGCCTCGACAACGGACTCGGATGTGCAGGCCCCGCTCTTCCTGAGCTCAAACTTCTGGTTTTAGACATTACCGACCTTGCATGTACTGGGACGACTTCCGCATGGTCAATCTCACTGACATGGTCATCATCAACGCTGTCGCTCGCGACTCCTTCTGAGGAATCGGAATCGTCGAGCGCACCCTCTCCTACGTGTCGGAGGCTCTTGTCGCTTGTAGCGCTTGGGCTTTCGCTGTGCGTGCTTGGAACTGCAGACACATGGTTGTAGATTGAAGGCCTTCGTGCGTGAGAATGAGCGAGCGAGGCGGTCGAGACGAGTATGGATGGCCTCCTCTGTGTCATAGTCGCCGGGGTCATTGTAGTTGTAGGGGGGAGTGCTGGCATTGGAGAGAGAACAATGGGAGCGTGGCGCGGAGATGAGGATGCTGAGGATGTGGGGGTCAAATTCCGCGAGTTTGGAGGTGGCTTTATTGGTGGGGGTGGTTGAGCATCGGAACGGTGTCGTCGATGTTTATGGCCTTCATCGGATGCAGACGCAGGAGCTCTTGTGCTGTTATTCGATGCGCAACGTGGTTGGATCTGTGAACTGATAGAATTACCGTTGCGGGATTGAGATGGAGAGTGAAGTGGAGATTGGGCTGGGTGAAAGGGACGGGCGGCGGAATCCGCGGACATCGCGCGATTTGAGGTTGGTTTTGAGGTTGACCCAGAGGCATGTGAACTTGGACTTTCGGCTAAAGGGAGAGCAGCGGGTGCCGAGATGGAGTGGATGAGCGGGATTGGTTGGGTGATTTTCGCTAGTGTTGGCAGCGAAGCGGTGATCAATTCCGGGATGATATCTGTCAAGAGAGAACTCAGTAGTATCCATGCCTGAGCAGCATGAATATCGCCGGCTTGTAAAGCAACCTAAGAAATTGGATGAGATCATCAGGCTATCGTATGACCGGGTCATTTAAGCAGTATATCCACCTCAGCGTTCAAGGAACACACTTCCTTCCTCTGAGTTGGATTTTCGGGAACGACGTAACCCTTGGCAAGGCTCACGAACAGAGCTGGTGCATTGCTGTCGTGTAGTGGTGTGCGAACATATGTGCCCATATTCTGTAGACCTGGAATGTGGATCTTGTCGCCTAGCGCCTTGAACTTCAGCTTTCGTTCGGGGAGTAAGGAGCGCTTCTGAGGATGGCTATCGACGAGAAGCCATAAGTCTTGGGCGTGGTAAAGTGCGCAATGAGCTCACATATCGTCGTAGGGTACCTCCCACTTCCGAATTTTGTCAACTACGAAAGCAAGTGCCCCGTCGGTGCCATCGACAGTGTTCCAAGACAGTGCGACTCTTGATACAGTGTCGATAGGGCGAGCGGAGTGTCTAAGGTCGATCTGGGCAAATATCCCAGAGGAATATTGAACCAAGAGCGCATGAGAATCGCGAAATGCAGCATCTACACGCATAGCTTGAGTATGGGCGTGTTGCAAACATACAAAATAGATGAATACATACCAGTGACTCCACCTTCGGAGATGCTCGCATCGACTGTCCATTTAGCAATCCACCCACGACGAACGTCCCAAATCTCGACGGCATCTCCACCCAAACCAGCCCGACCCTCCTTATCTTTGATTTCAAGCACTGGAGCAGCGGCTGAGATGAAGGCTGGCACAGAGTTTTGCATTCGGGGGCTTGCCAATAGCTCTGCGCCACTCCCACCTCCGAATTCCGCATTTGAGACCAAGGCAAGTTCGCAAGGGTACTCGGGCCGCCAAAGGACACGGCGGACGGGATAAGAGGGATGAAGTATGTACGTCGGCTTATGTGCAATATGTGATGATGTACTCGACTCCGGGAGATCCCAAACCTTTCGACCGTCAGGCACGACATGCATGGCGTAGAGCACGGAATCCACATACCTTTACTGTGTGGTCAAGCCCACCGCTCACGATCCAACTCCTGTCCACCGGTGGCCCAGCACCGTCTGCACGCCTGCACGGCCCTGACGTGCTGCACCAGTCCAGGGCGAGGATTGTGCCGGCATGAGCAACAGGCAAGCGATCAAGCTGGCCACGTTGGCCCATTTGCAGGTTCCAACGGTATATGGAACCATTGTCAAGACCGACTACAGCTTGCAAGGGATGTGAAAGGGATGGTGAAAAGACAAGGGACCGAACTGAAGTTGGATGATAAATCTTCATCACGGAACGAGACATATCCCGCAAATCCTGGAAAGAGTCGGCACAACAACTAAATAGATAGAAGGAAGGTCGTACCCAAACGCGCATATCACCATCTGCAGAGCCAGTGATACAGCAGTACGGAAGTATCAATGAACACGAGAGTTTGTGGATTGAGCGAATATGATCCTTCGTCTTTCTTTCTGTAGGCAAGTTAGCCTTGAAAGTAGACACTGAGGGGCACGCACCATACTTCGTATTCCCAGACTGGTTCAAGTCCCACATGATGAGATCGCCGTTCCTAGCACTTGTTAGTATCTTGTTGTTGTAGTCTGCTGAGTTGTTATTACAGTGGCTGCGTTGACCGGGCGCGAGCACGTACTTCCGCTACACCATGCAACATCAGTGCTTGCACTGTCAATCTTGAGGCCACTTCCGTCCCAGAGGTTTCGTGACGAATCGATACGATGTCCGCCACGCCCAATAGCCGATTTGTGTTGCGTGGCTGATGTCTCGTCTGGATCCGACAAACGCAGAATGCGCAGCGCTAGGCGTCACGCCGTCAACTTATTGAATGGAAAATGAGCGACGGAGACTCACATTCTCTTCCTGCAACCACACATCTCACACCATCTTCACTTTTCGCCATTGTACCTCCTCCGCTGGTTGTTGCGCGATGAAACCGTGCATTGCGAGTAGGTCCATGGTACCCGTGCCAACGCGAGTCCGAGAACAGATCACCAGTGAGGCCGTTCAAGGAGGTCGGCGCAGTTCCGTTGAGCGTCGAGGAACGTCTGTGAATTGTAGTCTGCATGGGTCGAGGTCGTCGTCCGGGGCTTCGCCGCTCGCCAGCACACGCCCAAATTAGGTTGACAGAAATCTAACATTTGACGGAAATTCTGCTTACTATGTATTGCAACATTAAAGCAAGTTTTGTAAATAACTCACTTGTTACTGCGAAGTTAGAGAGAGAAAAAATATTCAGCTCTGGGGAAATGAGCGTAGAACAAGATCCAGTAGATAGAACAATGAACGAAGGGGAAGTGATTCTGCCAGAGAGATGCCGGCGCAAAGAGTGGAAAAGAGGACAGAGTTGCAAAATCTCTCCCAGCGTAAATGCGTGGTGTCACACAATGTCACAGAGGCAAATTGGAACCCCGACACGGCACCTTGCATCTTCTGCTCATTTCTGAGCTTCTGAACCTTTGATCTACAGACATGAGCACGATGTGCTGGCATACAATGCTGTAGTGTGCATCCGGGGACCGGCACTCAAAGTAAACGTACTTTGCCGTGGCCTGCCGAGCAGCCGAGTACTCAAATAGGATGCTCCGCTCAAAGTTGTCACACTTGGGTGAGTTCTGACCATCATGGTTGCATCATCGATAACAACAGCAACTCTGTTGTAAACCCTTCCAAAAAAAATGGAGGAGATGGATAATAGTATATAGTACCTCAGTACAAAATAGCAAATTTTTATGTTATGATCTGCATTGTCCCCTGACCACTTCGCATGGAAAACAATGGTTTTGGGTGATAGATTCAAGGCCAAGTGTGCAACCACAGAATTTTTTGAATTAAAAAAAGTACAGAGCCATCAATCTATCATACAATGACCTACATCCAGCTGCAATAGGCTTCAATCGTGATGTTTTGTGTGCTACGAGGCATTTTGCAACTCTGTCCTATTTTGCAACACCGGCACAACGATAGTATATGTCAGAGGCTGTGAGTGTGCGTGTGACAGGTCACGAACATTGTCCTAAAATGTCTGGTGGAGGTCACCAAGTGAATAGTGGTATTCAGGGTGTCTCAGTTCAGGCTGTGGAAACTCCCCATGGACCATTGGCAGCTCGGCGTCGGAGTTCAAATGACATGCCTCCCCTTCGCCCCCAGCTATGACGGTCAAAGCATCTTCAAAACTTGCAAAAGAACTTCGCCAGGATTCCTATATGCATACAGGCCTCTGATATGTCAGGACGAGGACGAGGCCGTGGCTGTGGCACAAGCTCTAGGGACGAAACCCATGCTGCAAGCTCTGGGGCAACTCTTCGTGTCACCTGGGAGACAGCTATGAGTTCTGGCCGCACTAGCAAGCTGGTGATGTGGCTTACTGATCATCCAGTTGATTGTATTGTGCTGTTTTCTGATGATAAAAGTGCACCATGCCCTCAGGAAGGACGAAGCAAGAGATATGTGCAGTTATTGCTGATTGGGGTCAAGCCTTCAGTACATACCCTGCAAAATTTGCAAAGGTTATTCAAGATCGCCTTGGCATGTAAGTCATTGTCGATCTGTGCAATATTTGATCAATGCATAACCTCTTCTACTCAGACTTAAAAAAAACTATTGCGACCAAGCCATGAAGTTTATGCAAACGGGAAATGGAGTTGCACTCAATGCAGAGGGACATAGCAATCTTCTTCGTAAGATTTCTAATCTTTTCTGACTGTCCACAGAGGCTGTGGAAAAGGAGTTTCCATGGTACTCTCACCTTCATGGCCTCTGGAAGGGAATCCCCTTGTATACCCCAAAGTCCGTTGTCAACTCAACACCTGGTGTGTCTCAAGGCACCCAACTACTCACTCTTGTCCAGCCAAAGAACTTGCCGGTTGCCTCCTCCTCATCCCAGACCATCCCGTCAGCCCCCACTGTCCCACCCACTCCGCTATCTAGTCCCACTGCCCTGCTGTTTGGCTCCACTGTCCCATCTGGTCCCCCCCCATCTGGTCCTTCTGCCCTCACAGTTCCAACCGGCACCTCGACTTCTTCCTCTGCTGAGCTCTGCTCTGGGGGGAGGTCAAGAAAAAGGAACACAGCGGGCAGAGGCACCAATCGAAGACAAACCATTTGAACCAGATGTGGATATGAACTTGGATGATTTTGAGGGCGACTACAACATGAATGAGGATTCAGAGCCAGAAGTCGAGTCTGCAAGAGGGCACAAACATTCTGTAAGTTTTAAAAACTATTCTATTATATCTTGCATGCTCACTGGCTATAGGCGTCAGCACGAGCATGATCACCCCCTCCCCTCTTGGCCTTTGCATATCCATGGAAAGATGCTATGCCAGAGATTGACAACCGCTCCGCCTTTCACTTTGGATCCCCTGCTTCTCAAGCCTCTTCAGGATCTTGTGGCTGCCAGAGTCGTCGCACTCCCAATCCTTCCTATGGCAGCTCATCTGTCACCTCATTGGCAAGCACTCGTGCTCCATTCTCCTCTCCTAGCAAATCACCTGTCACCACACAAAGCGCTACATTAAAGCGATCCAAGACTGTGGTGCCAATGAGAGATAGCATCCAGGAAATCCTTGACAAAGGCATGGCAGCCATCGACGATGATAAGAACCAATCTTCCAGTGCAAAGCTTGTGAGGTTGAGCTTAAAGCTCAATCATGCACACTTTGCTGACGAGCATGCATTTGAGAGGGAACAGCATAATTTGGAGCTTGCAAATGCTGCAATTGTCCATCAGTGCTCACAGGAAATTGTCAAGTCTCAGATCAGACTGAAACACGCTGAGTCCAAGGCGTACAAACACCAGACAAGGATGCTTGCACCGGCTGAGTTGATGAAGTTGCAACTGAGTATGGGGGGGAAGTCAGATGTCTAATTTTTGTTTCAAAATATCAAAGCTTGCACTTGCTAATGATACACTTCACTGTTGTCCTACGTCATGTACATGTACTACCTATGTTCCTACCTACTATTCATCATGTGAAACAACTGTAGTGAATGGAGATTCAAACAGTAAGTGTCAAAGGAAAGTGACATATGTCAAGAGATAACCGAGATAGGAATATGAAAGTCCAGGACGGGAATGCAAAAGTCCGGGATGGGAGGTATGGGGTTTGGAATGTCTGATGAAAGAGAAATTGTCTAAGGTAAGGTCTGAGGCCCGGGATTCAGGATTTGATCATAGGGGTTTGGAATTGGGCCGGATGGGTTAAGGAAGTTTTGGGATGAGACAGTATCTGGAATTGGGCCAGATGGGTGAGGAGAGTTTCAGGATGTGACACTGATCACCAATAGGTCCATTGCCATCTGGCTCATCTGTTCCCCTGCCTTCTTCATCTGGATATTCAGTTTGGGCCCAGTAAGTGGTATTCCTATCTGGATCAAGGTGATCCCCTGAAGGTCCATACCGCCTCTCCTCAAATCGAATAATCATGTTATGCAGAATAAGGCAGCAGTTTACCCAATGGATAACATATTGCAACTCTTGTTCATTCCGAATGGGGTGGCGGAGCTCACATAGGGACTGGAAATGTCCTTTCAAGGCAGCAAATGCATGCTCAACCCGGACACGGATCTAGAACAAAATAAATACATCAATCTTTATACAGCTCAAAAAGTGTGAGGGACAATTTACTGTTGAAAGGTACTGGTTGAAATTAT
>MU127445.1:0-11242 GCA_014904945.1 Gyrodon lividus
TATTCCTATCTCAGTTATCTCTTGACATATGTCACTCTCCTTTGACACTTCTTGACATTTACAGTTCCTATCGATAATTCCCTTTCCCCTTGCTTCGCAATTATTGCACCATTGCCTTCAGTCATTATTCTCCCATCCTGACGCCATTCCGATTCATTCCTTCCTTTCTTCTGGAAACCTGAAACTCCGATTTGTCCAACATACTTTAAACATCTTTATATCTTCTGGACTCTTCAGTATATAAACCCACGTGTACTCTCTAATATTTCCTTAGTTCGAATATCAACTAAATCCTGTTCCTTCCTGATCCTCTCCCTTCCGATTCTCTAAGTCCTTAAGTTGACCTTAGGACCAGCCTCCGACCCTCCGCTCTTAAATTAAGGAACAGAACTCGTACAGGGGCGCAGCACATAAGCTGAAGCCAAAGTTCCTTACCCCTCCGACCCCCCTCAGAAATTTGCGCAAACCCCGCCTTCTCCGCACTCCGGACAATCCAGGAATTCCGGGAATGAACCTGGACTTAACATGTTAGCTGTGAGATGAACCTATATTCTTCAGATCAAGAAAAGCAACAGTCAAGGCTGAAGCAGAGTTAAAAGGCATCAAGCCAATTCCATGAGGAAAGCCCCGAGGGTAGAGCTGTTTACAAAAGGTGGAAATAAGTTTTGGATTGTAATACTAAGTACTCACTCATCATTTATAGACAAAGTTGATACAATAAAATAATCTATGTATATACAGTTACTTTACTCCATCCTTGCCAGCACATTGTCCAGGTGGCTAATAGCATCATCAAGCCTTTGAACCTCGGTTGAGATCTCCACATGTTGGTCAGTCAGCTACATGAACCTATCCACATAGTGGACATAGGCCATGATCAGAAATCTGTCATGGTGCCAGCTCAATGGATGATTCTGTGCAAGATGTTGTTGTTGCTGCCGATACCCATCAAACATCAGCCAATCTGCATATGTATATAGAGGTTGAGATGCATGACCAGCAGCACTGCTGAGGACTGCAGTTTGCAGGGAGCTAGCTCCAAGCCATTCCCAAGGTCCAGAATTCCCATGGGAGTCTTTGGGTTGATGTCTGAAGGGCTAGTACCATCAAGATCCCTTTGGTGTGCATGAAACCAAAAGGTTCTTACCACTCGACCTTGTTGATACCAAGCTGGGGATAATTCAATGGCACCTGTGATCCGTCCAGAGAACAGGGCCTGGTCAGTCCTCCAACTGACACTCCTAGATAAATCTAGGAACAGCAATTCAATTATAGGTTTCTGGAACAGTCCCACTATCCAAAGTCATCGAATTTCTCTCTTTCTGGATTAGTTCCAGTCTCCTTTGGCCCTAACATCTTGGCCATCCTTCAGATGTCAATGGAGAAGCTCCCTGAGACAATATTAATATATATCTATGTACTTGGAGATCACTTACTTTGATTCTGATAAGCCCTTGCCATTGAATTAACTATTGTATCTGCTTGAAAGAGAGCCAGTAAAGGAATGCATGTATCAGGTAGTGCAGGAGTTGGTTGGGTAGGGTGACCGATGGCTTCCAGGAATCACTTGACCATGTATTTGGCAATAATATCAGACGTGTGAAGTCTCCAATTAGATGGAATGTCCACTGTAGAGGTGGATTGAATGGAATGTAAATGATGATACATAGGCATATGTGGGACATTCACCTGGAGATTCCTTCCCTCAGCCCATCCCATACCTAGGAGCCAGCCCACCTCATACACATGGCACACCCTCACAACCAGCCAATGGGACCACCCATTGCTTGTGATGCAGATTGGGATATTACTTGGCCCATCCTATACCAACAGGCCACCCATCCCTCAGGCCACCCAACACCTACAGGTCACCTACCCCTTGGCCCACCTAAGACCTACAGGTCACCCATCCCTTGGCCCACCTAAGACCTACAGGTCACCCATCCCTTGGCCCACTTATATCATATGAAACCAACTTATATTGACCCACCCATCCCTTGAAATACCCTTACTAAATTATCCTCTCAGCCCACTCATATCACACAGTATTTTTATTCCATCTCAGCCCATCCATGCCCTATGAATGCAAGTTGTAGGTTAGCCAGCAATTGGCTGGCTCATGAGCTGTGGCTATTTGTCAACCTTGGCTGTCCATATACTATGGTACCAAAGCACTACATGGGCTTGTTATGGGATGTATCAGTATTCCCCCCTTAGCCACAAACCCTTGAGTGCCTGAGAGAAATGATGTAATGCAAAGGTGGAAATATGTCACACACCAGCATTTCCAGGAGCTTTTTGGTATGTTATGGCCATGAGCATGTGAAAATAAAAGTTGAGATGTGTAACTGTCCCTATAAATGCCCTTGAAATGTCAGAAACAGAATCCCTGATGTCATTGAAAATGACGTAATGCATGTGTGTCAGGACATAGTATATGGAAATTTCACAGTTCTACACTTTTTGTGATATCAGTACATTTCCCATCGGGGATGAAAACAAGGTCCAGGTGAAATAGTTTGGCCCGCCTAGCCTGTAAAAGTATAAAGGAAGCACTACATCTAAACCGACTCACCTCGCAGGTTTCTGTGGTTTGTTCTTGGTAGTGTGATTTCATTCCCCATTTTGAGTACAGTACACTCTTTTTGAAATCACTTAAAAGTTGTTTGACCAATGGGGTACACAACAACGTAAATTGACGCTCTTTCAGATGTAGTACCGAAGATACAAAGGCCGGAAATGGCGAGAATCACACGAAACCTAATGTAGAGAAAGTACGAGGCAGGCTACGCAAGCGTGGCAAACCCAACCCGCGCATTGCCAACATCGAAGACAGTGTAAACGTGACTGAGGAAAACGGTGCCGACAACCCAAAACGCTGGATGTCCAACGTCATCAGCATACGAGCTGTGACAACCCGAGAGCAGATCAGAGACTTACGTTCATGCCCTGCCACGATGGCACCATAGCACTCGTTTTGGTCTTCGTCGCTGCGGGCAAAGACGAAGGACTCAGCTGAGATGGGGAAGGATCTGCCCCCGAAGGTGAAGCTGACGCTCGGGACATCATCGCAACGGACTGCGAGGGTGTTGATAAAGGGTCGCATATGAAATAGGCTGGAAACTTACAGGCGTAGAAATTAGGGTTTTCGGGTACAGGAGTACCGCCAATGGTCCCGTAAAAGATCGCCACATCCACAGGGTGACCGTGGATGAGCTCGCTGCCCGTATCCATGATACAGTCAACATTGGTCAGCAAGACTCCCCCGTTGACCATTACATTTTCCAAGTTAACCTGCCAATAACCCTAGATACGCCGTATCAACCACCGTCGGGGCAGCGTTAGATGACTTACCTGTTCTGTGACCTGAGTGTAGGTGAAGTCGCCAGTGTACATGTCCGGATTGGTACCACCGAGGTATAGCTCCGGCCGGGGGCCTGCACAATTGAATGCAAACACGGGCTCGTCTGTCTGACCCTGAGTGATGAGAGTCTGGAAAGCAGAGCTCTGATGAAATTCAGAGATAGATTGAAAGGCCATTCCCATCACACCATCCGCGGTGAACCTCTCCCGTCGGAAACCCCCAGAGTAGCGCGATGCCACACCGAAGGTTTGATGAGTAGCCTGTTTCAACGTTAGGACCGATAACGTTGTGACCACCATCACACGTACCGTGAGTCCGATAATCGTGACATTATCGGTGTGCTGTTGGCCGAATACAGTGTCACCGCTCCCGTACAGAAGGATAAAGGGCTCGTCAAGGTTGACGGAAGTCGAAGACGATGCGGGATCATAGAGGGCGTGGCCATTGCAGCTGGCGTCACAGTCGACACCTGGTAAAATAAAATCGCTGTAATAAATGTTAGTGAGAGGCTCACATCTATATACACCAGATAAGAAATACGTGCCTCGAGCCAGTATCAAACACAACTGTTGGAGTACGTGAGGTGCGCATTCGCTGCGAGGTCGGTGCGAACGTACCGGTGTAGATTTGAGGAGGTGTACCAACGGTAATACTGCCGAACCAGATGTTGATGTTTGCGATGTCGAAGGGATCTAAGGGTAGTCCGCCGGATGCGCGCTTCCGACCGAGTTTCACAGCAGACGGATGCGAGGCGCCGGCGTTCTCCTCAAAGCTATCAAAGCCACGAAGACCCTTACTGTACATTTTGGTCAACGCAAAGGAGGGCGATAAAATGGGAACGAACGCCCTGGTTGACGCAACATAGGAGTTGACTACTTCGGAGTTGACATTCTTGTCTGAACTGACCAGCGACGAACGCTTGGATAGTGGCACCGCCACTCCCCCCTGTTTGGCACGCTGAGGAGTCGCCCCGACAAATAAAAGCAGGGCAGCGATGGCCGTTGCGAGAGTGAAGTCCATAGTAAATAGGGATATTTTCTATGGAGGACAACTGAGAAGGAGAAAGGAGTCGTTGCTTTAGGATGCCTGCCTTTAAACGTGATGGACCAGTGGCCAAGGTGTCACAATCAATCGGTTTTCCCCACTCGGACCTCATGCTGCACTGTTCCGGGAAGCTCCTTGTTGCTTTCACCAGTATGTGGACGTATGGAATGGCGGAACGTGTTGTCCGTTTGTCACACTTACTCCTATTTTTCTCTTAAAATAACGGATTTGAACAATCGACAGGTTGATTCTGACAGGAAAATCGCCCTACCATTGCTATTCCCGTGACGAACGGGTACTGATCGCTCTCTCCAAAGGGGAGTTTACTAGGGATCGGCTGAACTTGTGTTACCTCGGTTCTAGATGGCCTGTCTTCCAGGTAATAATTGTTGAAATCACACCAACTCTCTTGTAGCTGGATTGACGAACCATTGCCTCATACTATTTGAATGCAGTGAACCGAGTTTACGTCACTTCGCGTCGTACGAGAGCTATGGCTAAAGCTCATCAATACGAGAACGGTGTCGGGCCAATTGCTGAACAAACTCGCGCCTTGAAGCCCTCCATCGTCTACGGTGACATGATGGAATCACCGCGGTTCTAAGGGTGCCTATTTTTTGTTACGGCGAAACTGGTCTTTCTAGTAGCCCACGTGGGAAAGAGACAAATTCTTCAGGTTTCAATGACAAGAACGACGATGGTTTCTCTCACCGCAATAAAACCGTTTTTCGTGACGACGGGCTACCAGTAAGGGGACGACGTTTAACTTCCCATGGTGCGTCCCACCTCAATTAATGGTCACGGTACTCCGTCGTATGTGCCATTTCGCCGTCGTCGTCTTGATATGGCTTCGGCATGACATGTGATTGTAGAGTAGCCCTCGATCGATCGACTGTGGTGAGCCTGACTGTGTCGACCTGGATGTAGTCAACTGGTCGCGACAAGAAGCCGAAATAGAGGCAAGTACGTGCGCCATCAGAGGAATGTAGCCGTGCCTGCCCACGCTAGGCTCCTCGATGTCCCGCTTTGTACGCTATGCCCACCTCAATGGGTCACTTGGTGATCTGCACAATATCACCTTCAACTTCCTCCCGGACGGAGAATAGATCACACGCCTAAGATGACGAGCACCCTCTGTAAACTCGTGTACGCGCTAGTTCGCCAACAGGATCTCATTTTTGGTCATCATCCGAGTCATGCTTCCGTTTCGATAGATTGAAATGTTGCACGAACCGGGTTTATTGGCACCATCAGCGCCGGATGAACACGGCTGTTGCGTGCTTCCTTTGATACCCGTAATCACCACCCTGCGGGATCTATTTCTATTTCAAAGCAGTGCATCATCGAGGATCCCCTGCAGTCCCTCAAGCTCGGTGGCTTCTGGGTTGATGGACACGTGTACGTTGCACAACTCCCAGCGTGTTGGCGACCATGTACAAGTAACGAGGTGTGATGGGTGAAAGTGTGTGAACAGAATTTTGAAATTGCATCTGGTGCACATGGGTGACCGTACATGCCCAATTGCCAACGCTTTACCCAGTCTCGAGCCGTTATAAGAAATTCGGGTGTGAACTACCTGAAGACGAGGGGATCGAGTGACAACTCACACATGTCACACTTTAGGATTAAATCCTAAAAACTAAACTGGCATAGAATCTACCTCAGTGTCCTCCTCGTCACCACTAATACTCTCGATGAGCTGCAGGATGGTTCTGCTATATAATATCTAACACCAGATGGACCAAGATCCTATGCATTCCTTTCTTCCCAACAAACTAATACACCAGGATACTGCTCTGAGACCACTCGTCACTCATTCTCTGTGATTTGCAAGGCACAAACTGGCTGTAAACCATCATCAGGAAAATGGTGAAGAAAAGGGTTAGCCATATATAGTATTATCCTTTATAAATACCCTACAATTAACATCAGAATGACACACACCTAGCTCATGTCAGATAATCTAGGACTGGGATGAGAGCATAGATCAAAACCTATCAGTTATATTGTACAGTTAACATAAATCTATATGATTGGTTTAGATCATCAATATCTGCAGTGTCATAAGCAGCACTCTGATTGTGTTTTCATGCATGATCTGTTTCAAAAGGCTTGCAAAAATTATCCAGTACTACAGTTGAATTGCTCATAATGCAAGAGGTTGCAATGCATAAATGTCATTTTGCATTGACTTATCATAGATCCCACTGTGGGCGGCGGGAAAATTGTAAATTTTTGCATAATGCATAATGCAATGGGCCGCATGACAGATATACATTATGACATGAGCATTTTGGTGGGTAGGACTTGGTGTATACAGGCGCTAACACAAGGTCAAGTGTAAATGCATTGTTCAAAATCACATTGTTTTGTTGGGACATATATATTACGCCTTCATAATCTAAAATAATATACAAACTACCTTAACAATGCCTTCAGAGAAGTGTAAACCACAAGGCAAACCTGCCCAATACAACCAGCCTGCGAAGAAACAGAAGACAGCACACAAAGTTTCTGCCACTTCCACTCAGCCACCAGTAGCCCAGTTCACTACACGATCAAATCTCACACTCAGCGACTGGATGACGGTCTTTGCCTATGTCGACTCTCACCCAACTCTACCACAAAACAGTATTGTTGAGCACTTTCAGACCCTGAAATCAGGGGCTCTCATCTTCACCCAATCAACCCTTTGTCGCAAACTCCAGGATCGGGAGGCATTAGAAGTCCGTGTTCATGACAACCCTAATGCATTCTCTTTGAAGCGCCCTCACATTGTAACCAGGCCAGACATCGAACGAGCACTTGTTCTCTGGGTGCAGCAAATGGAGAACAAAGGGGAAACAGTGTCAGGACCCATGCTTCAGGAGAAGCGAAGTAGGTTTGAGGAGGAATTTGATGTGCCAGAGAATGAGAGGTTGCCTGGGGATGGATGGATTGCATCTTTCTGCAAAGCATATGGGATTCAAGAGCACAAGAGACATGGAGAAGCTGGCTCTGTTGATACAGATGCAGTTGAAGAAGAACACATTCGATGTTGTCAGATCTTAGCTAAGTTCGCTCCAACGGACCGCTTTAATTTTGATGAGACTGGCTTCTTCCCTTTGTAAGTCGCATGGCCTATACCTCATCAGTTGAATCACTAATTAAAAACTTACAAGTGCACCCCCAGGTCGAGGTCTTGCGACTAAGAAGATGAGTGGTAAAAAGAAGGAAAAGACACGCATTACCATTGGCGTAGCATGTAATGCAGATGGCAGCGAGAAGTTAGAACTGTTTTTTATTGGGAAAGCACAAAAGCCATGCTGCTTCAAGAAAAAGACCCCTGAGCAGCGAGGATTTTATTATCATAACAATGAGACAGCATGGATGACGGCCATACTTTTTGAGAAGTAAGTCCACTATCCTATCATCATTAACATACCTGATTCATATTTTATTTAGATGGGTAAAGAAATAAATTTGATATCAAAATGAAACAGCAAAACCAATATGTTTTGTTAATCATAGACAATTTCTCCAGCCACACAATTCCCTATGAGCCCACAAACATCCAATTAGAATTTTTCAAACCAAATTTAACGCCATTCGTACAACCTTGCAACGCAGGAATTATATGCTACTTCAAAGCTATTTACCACTGCAAACTTTCCATTCACGCCATTGATCTCGATGAAGCGGGCGAGCCAGAGATTTACACAATTAATCTACTTGAGGCAATGTTAACGGCCAAGTCAGCTTGGGATGCAGTCTCGCTGGAGACAATCAAGCATTGCTAGGACCACACACAAATCCAGCCATGAGTTATCTGACGCTGATCATGTTTTGCAACATCACTAAAACTCATTTGATTTTGACACTAGAGATAGTACTACAAACTCATCTGCATCACCTTCAAGTTTGCATCCACCCCATGCTGACCCCATTGGGTGGCAAATTGTGCGTGAATTTGCCACTACAGAAATGAACTTGCCCAATACAGAAGCTCGTTTGGCGGCTCATCTTGGGCATCACTATGTCAACACGGATTGGCGGCCAGCCCTCAGGGCTGTCATGGACGCTGAAGGAGATGTTGCCATAGCTATGAAGGCTATAGAACCACTTGCCAAAGCTGCCACTCATCAAACAGGCCTCAAAATTCGGATTCCCACAGCAAATCCACCACCTCAGTTATCTGATGCCGAGAAGATGCTAATGACATCCGTCAGCGCCCTCCATGAACGCAACCGTATTTTTGGAAAGCCACTAACACTTGAGGAGATCCTAGACCCTGCTGAGGAACGAGAGACAGGTGATTCTGGCAAGTTTGATCAAACTGACAAGGCCATTGTAGCTTCTGTTCACAAGGAGATTGTGGTTGCCAATGGAGAAGTGATTGAGGTGGACTTGGACAGTGACAATGAAGACTCAAACCCCATTCCCACTTGCCAGGACGTTCTCACACTCTGTCAACAGCTCAAGAGCACCTGTCTGGCATATGGTGATGCTGGATCATCACTCAAGTTGACGAGACAACTCCAGTTATTTCGAGCTCATGTAAGACGGGACGAATCACTTCTTGCTAAACAGACGTCTCTTGATGCATACTTTACTCTATAATTCATAGCTACTACTGCAGTATAATGATTTCATTGAGTCACACTTTTTGCAGGGGTCACAATATGTCACATCGTGGGAAATATGTCGTGTTGCATATCCCTGCTAATGCATAGGATTGGGGGTGGTCCCACTGTGATGCATTATGAGCAATTCAACTGTATCTTCTTTACCAGGGAATATCTTTTGTTCTATTTTTTATATATAAAAGAAATTATTTAACATCACTCATATTTATCCTTGTGTAAAACATAAGATAATTCTTATTTTGAAAACAGTATCATAGACTATCATAGACTACCAGCACTTGTAGACTACAATGTAATCTACAACTACAGACTAAGAAAATAACATGAAACACTTACAGATAATATCACACACTGTCACATCCCAAAACTTTCCCTACCCATACGACACATTTCTGACCCCTTATGATCAAATCCTGAATCCTGGAATTTACCTTAGAGGATTTTCACCTCGACCTCATATCCCAACATCCCGAATCCTGTATTCCCCATCCTGGACTTTTGTACTCCTATCTCAGCTATCTTTTGACACATGTTCCTTTCCTTTGACATCCCTTGACACTTATAGTTACTATCAATAATTCCATTCCCCCTGCTTCACAATTATTGCACCATTGTCCTGAGTTATCATTCCATCATTCTGATGCCATTCCGATTCATCCCCTTACTATACTCTGGAAACCCAAAACCCTGACTCGTCCGACACTTTAACAGTTTTATATCTTCCGGACTTTTCAGTATATAAACCTGCTTGTACTCTGTGATATTTCCTTAGTTCAAATATTGACTAAATCCTGTTCTATCCTTCAAAGTCTTTGCTTCACTCTGAAACCCCTCTCAGTCCTTAAGTTGAACTTATGATTGTCTTCTGAACCTCAGTCTCAAAATTAAGGGACAGGACTCATACAGGGGTGCAGCACATCAGCTGAAGCCAAGGTGCCTTACCCCTCTGACCCCCCCTCATGGATTACCAACCCCTTACGCCTTTCCCCCACCTTAGGACTTTTTGGGAATTCCGGGATTGAACTTATACTTGACACATGGTGAGAATATCGTCAGCACTGCCAGTGCAATCTGCTGGCCCTGCACCCTTCAATTTCTGTTGGACACACCTCTTGCCAATGATGTACCAGTAGACCACTCACCTACATCAGCATCTAAGTTTGAGTCATTGGACTCAGATTATCAAATGAATCTATGAATACTGTCTACTGACAACTACTTCTACAGTTCTACAGAAGCTCTCAAAGCTGCCAACTTCACAATTGTCACCACCTCCTTCCCTCATGTCACAGTGCTGCCAGTTGACCTTGTTGTAACTGTCAAGTCCAGGTTCAATCCTGGAGTTTGTCACATCCCGAAACTTCCCTAACCCATCCGGCCCAATTCCAAACCCCTATGACCAAATCCCGAATCCTGGCCCTGGGACTTTACCTTAGACAATTTCTCTTTCATCGGACATTCCGAACCCCATACATCCCATCCTGGACTTTCCGCATTCCCGTCCTGGACTTTCGTATCCCCGTCCTGGACTTTCATATTCCTATCTCGGTTATCTCTTGACATATGTCAGTCTCCTTTGACACCTCTTGACATTTACAGTTCCTATCAATAATTCCCTTCCCCCTTGCTTCACAATTATTGCGCCATTGTCTTCAGTCATTATTCTCCCATTCTGATGCCATTCTGATTCATTCCTTCCTTTCTTCCGGAAACCCGAAACTCCGATTCGTCCAACATACTTTAACATCTTTATATCTTCCAGACTCTTCAGTATATAAACCCGCGTGTACTCTCTGATATTTCCTTAGTTCAAATATCAACTAAATCCTGTTCCTTCCTGATCCTCTCCCTTCCGATTCTCTAAGTCCTTAAGTTGACCTTAGGACCAGCCTCCGACCCTCTGCTCTTAAATTAAGGAACAGAACTCATACAGGGGTGCAGCACATAAGCTGAAGCCGCAGTTCCTTGCCCCTCCAACCCCCCTCAGGAATGCCTGCAAACCCCACCTTCTCCGCACTCCGGACAATCTGGGAATTCCGGGAACAAACCCAGACTTAACAGAGTTCCCAAAAGTCCTAAGGGGTGGAAGCACGTAGGGGATCAGAAATCCATCAAGGGGGTTGGAGGGGTGAGGGACTTTGGCTTCAACTTATGTGCTGCACCCCTGTATGAGTTCTGTCCCTTGATTTCAAGGCAGAGGCCTAGAGGA
>MU127445.1:12137-26640 GCA_014904945.1 Gyrodon lividus
CATAGCCTGCCCACTTTACCAGGTACAGGAGTTGGCAATTCCTGCATCAATGGTCGATTTTGGAGTCTAGCATTTTGGAGATTTCATACTTGGGTTCTCCATCAACTTCGACTGGGGGAGGTAGGGGTTGGACCCAATTCAGGATGGTATCCGGAGTTGCAGGTTCCAACTGGGAGACGTGGAAGATGGGATGGACAGCACGCATGGAGTCCGGGAGTCAGAGGGTGAAGGACAGGGGTCCGGCTTGAGCGATGATGGGATAGGGGCCAAGGTTCTTTTCCAAGAGTTTCTGGGAAGGGCAAGTGGAATGGAAGTACTTTGCCTTGACGAACACTTGGTCTCTGATCCGGAAGTCTGGTGCAGGGAGTCGTTGGGAATCTGCGGGTCCTTGGTAGCATTGTTGAGCGTGGGCCATTTCCGTGCATAGGAATTCGTGGAGTTCCTGTAGGTCGACTGCATATTCACGGGTGCAGGATGAGGTCAAATCCCTTTCAGGATAGACCAAGATGTTGGGGTGGTAGTCTTTATTAGCAAAGAATGGGGATACTCCTGTGGTAGCGCTAGGGGCATTATTGTAGGCGAATTCCATGAGGGGTAGGAGTTCCAACCAATTGTCCTGTTGGTAGTTGCAGTGGATTTGGGGGTACTGCTCAAGGGTCTGGTTCACTCATTCCATTTGCCCGTTGCCTTTGGGATGATATCCTGAAGTGAAGTGAAGTCAGATGTCGAGGGCTTTCCTGAGGGAATGGAAGAAGTGGGAGACAAACTCGGAACCCCGGTTGGAGGTGATATGGGAGGGAACTCCATGCTTGGAAAACATGTGGAGCAGGAATAATTTTGCAAGGCTTGGAGAGTCGATAGTGTCATGAGTGGGAATGAATATGGATTGCTTGGAAAGGCAGTCAATGACTATGAGGATTGCAGTGTATCTCCCGGAAGAGGGAAGTTGTTCGATGAAGTCCATGGAAATGGAGTTCCAGGGCTTTTTGGGGATTGGATACTGCTTGAGCATTCCATAGGGGCGGTGTCTCAGAGTTTTAGCTCAGGTGCAGGAGGTGCAGGAACTGACATAGTTTTTGACAAAGGTGTGGAGTCCTGGCCAAGTGTATTCCCAGTGGATGAGCTCTAAAGTCCTGTTTTGCCCGAAATGTCCGGACAGGGGGTGGTCGTGCTTGTATCAGAGGATGTGAAGATGGAGGTCCTTCGCTTCCAGGACAAAGATTTGATTGTCGAGTGTCAGGAAACCTTCGTGGTTGACAGCCCACTGGGAGTCCGACGAGTCCGAAAGATGGAGGGAAGCTATGGGGTTGGAGGACAGGGAATTTAGGATGTCCTTGTGAATGTCTTCAATGTCAAGCAGGGATGAGGCCTGGAGGACCGGGGCAAGTAGGATAGTGGCTTGTAGGGATGAGGCGAGCTGTTCCTGAGTAAACACCAGGCGGAGGTTGTGGGGATTGAGATTGACGCGAGCATAGTCATTATCCCCCTCTTTTGGGTAGACATCCCAGTGTCTAGTGAGGGAGTTGGGCTTAGCTCCTAAGCATCCAGGGCAAAAGTGGATGATGAGATTGAACTAGGATAGGAATTCTGACCAGCAGGCTTGCTGGCAGGTCAGAACTTTGGAGGTGGAGCAGTATTCCAGATTTTTGTGGTTGGTAACGACATCAATAGGAGTGCCGGAACCTTTGAGGTAGAACAAAACGGGGTTTGGAGTCCTGGGGATGGAGGTGAATGCTGAACTGCTTGGAGCCATCAAGTTTGCATGCACACACAAAGGCGGCAGTGTTGACAAACAAGATGCAAGGAGCTTTGCGAGGTGGCTTGTCGGGAGTGTTGGAGTGAGATAGGGGAATGGAGTCCAGAATCTCCAGAGGTGACGTTGGGGGCATTGGCAAGTCTTGACCTAGCATTCAGAAAGTAATACTGCCCAGTACCCAGTCAATCGACAGATTGTAGTGGGTGAGCCAGTTGTGTCCTAGAACAAGGGAACAAGATGAATCCAATGGAGTAACATAAAATGTATCGGAGGTGACAAAACCAGAAGGGAAATGAACAGAAAGGTCAACAGCATGGGTAATCATAGAATTGGAAGTACCATCAAAAAGTCTCAAAGAAATAGGAGGCACAGAATATGTCAGAAAATGATGCTTTTCAACAAAAGTAGTATCAATGAAACAATCAGTAGAACCACAATCTAACAAAGCAGGAAAAGCAGAAATTTCAGAAAAGTCGGGAAAAGAAACAAGAGGCATAAGGGCCTTGGGATCATAAAGAGTGGACATGTTGAGACAGGTCTCTGTAAGTGCACGGTGGGATTCAATGCAGCCTCTTTCCGTGCAGAGTTCAGAAGGCTGCACCCTAATTTTTTGCCTCAGGGGTAGAGGCCTCCGGTTTGGCTTCCAGAGTGGGGGAGGTTTTCGCTGCATGGGCTTTGGATGTGTGGGAAGTGGACTTCTGGAAATTCTTAGCTACATGTCCGGCGGCTCTGCAGAACATGCACAGCTTGAGGTCAAAGCGGTGTTTGCATTCCTCGGAGGTGAGGTGTCCGTCCTTCCCGCGTTTGCTGGAGAGGTTGGATGCGGGTTTTGGGATAGGGGCAAAGGACTTTGCCAACGAGGACGTGGAAGTGTTGGACAAAGTGGTGGGTTTTGGAGATGAGGTGATGGGAGTACTTTTGGATGTGGAAGACTGGTTTCCAGAGGGTCTGATCTGGCAAGCGACTTTGGACTTGCGTTCCCAATATCTCCCATTGATAGTCTGGGAGAGAGTCCGGAGTTCTCCTAGGGAGCACGGTTTTCCAATGTGGGAAAGCTCGTCTTTGATGGGATCCAGAAGTCCATTGTAGAAGTGATGTCGGAGGGCTCCCTTGCCATAACCCTGGACCTGGGAGGCTAGGCGATTGAATTCTACCACGTATTTGTTGATATGCTGGGAGTCTTTCATGGATAGGTGGTCAAGTTGGTGTTCAGCATCACCGACAGGGTCATGGGGACCAAAGTTGGTCTGGAGCTCAAGGACAAACTCCTGATAATTGTCCGTCCAGTCTGGATCATCCATCTGGAGGAGGTCGGGCTCGAACCATTCGAGGGCCATACCTTTTAGGTAAGACTGGGCGAAGGTGACTTTCGTGTGGTCAGTCCAGAATGCATGGGGACGGTCCTGGAAGTTCAGCTCGCATTGGACCAGGAAGGCCCACAGCTTGTGAGGGTCAGTCCCATCAAAGGTGTCAGGTTCCCACACCTTCGTGCACGGAGATGAGGAGTTTTTGGATTTGCGGTCGTGGCGCAATAACTCAGCAAGGCCACAAACTGCATTGGCAAGCACCATGATAGGGTTAGGCAGGATTGCATTGTTGGGATTATTGTCAAAGGGGTTGTCATCATCAGAGGGGTCAGGGTCGTTGTCGCCGCCGTTCCCATCATCAAAGGGGTCCAAGGCACCCCCGGAGGGGTGACAACCTGTGGGAGTAGGGGTAGAGATGATTTGAGATGGAGGTTGATGTATGACGAGCGGAGAAGCTTCGGAATTGTTCGGCGACATCGGGGCCTCAATGCAAGGTCATCAGGGAGTGCAGGGCGTCTTCTCGGGCTGCCTCCAACCAAGCTGTGTCGATGCTTTGCATACTGCATGTTTGGGCATGAGTCTGGATAGTTCTAGACATGTGGTAAAGATATGATGTTAGCAAACTTGTAGAGGTTTGAGTTCAAATATACTGTCAAGTCCGGGTTCAATCCCAGAATTCCCAGGTAGTCCAGAGCGCACGGAATGGCGGAGTTGGTCGGGAATCCCTGAGGGGGGTCGGAGGGGTAAGGAACTTTGGCTTTAGCTTATGTGCTGCGCCCCTGTACAAGTTCTGTTCCTTGATTTCAGAGCAGAGGGTCGGAGGTCAATCCTAAGATCAACTTAAGGACTGAAGGGGTTCCAGAGTGAAGCAGAGTAAGAGAGAACAGGATTTAGTTGATATTTGAACTAAGGAAATATCAGAGAGTACAAGTGGGTTTATATACTGAAGAGTCCAGAAGATATAAAGATGTTTAAAGTATGTTGGATGAATCGGAGTTTCCGGTTTCCGGAAGAAAGTAAGGAATGAATCAGAATGGCATCAGAATGGTGGAATAGTGACTGAGGGCAATGGCGCAATAATTGCAAAGCAAGGGGGAAGGGAATTATTGATAGGAACTGTAGATGTCAAGAAGTGTCAAAGGAAAGTGACATATATCAAGAGATAGCCAAGATAGGAATACAAAAGTCCGGGATGGGAATGCGAGAGTCCGGGATGGGAATGCGAAAGTCTGGGATGGGAATGCGGAAGTCCAGGACGGGAATGCAAAAGTCTGGGAGGGGAAGTACAGGGTTTGGAATGTCCAATAAAAGAGAAATTTTCTAAGGTAAAGTCCAAGGCTCAGGATTTGGGATTTGATCATAGGGGTTGGAATTGGCCCAGATGGGTTAGGAAAGTTTCAGGATGTGACACCCAGAAGATATATGACTGTTAAACTATTTGGGTGAATTGGGGATTCGGGTTTTTGGAGTATGGTGAGGGGTAAATCAGAATGGCGACAGAATGGTGAAAAGATAACTAATACAAATGGTGCAATGATTGTGAGATAGAAAGAGACCATGTGGAAAGGAACGGTAAGTGTCAAAGGAGAGGAACAAATAAATAAAAATAAGTGAGATAGGATCAGTAAAAAGTCTGAGGTGGGGATACAGGATATGGGATATGGAATATGAGGTTGGGGTGAAAACCTCCTAAGGTAAAGTCCGGAGTTTGGGATTTGGTTGTGACTGGCCAGGAATGGGTAGGGAAAGGCATGGGATGTGACACCACCAACCAACATTGTGACTGCTAGCAAGGCCACTGATGATCCCAAGGAGGTCATTGAAGACTGTGAACAAACCATTAAAGGCATGCTGGTGGAAAGCAACAGAACAAGCAAGACAACCATGTGGGCTGGAGAAGGCAAAGGCAAGGGCAAAGGCACCATGACAAAGAAAAGACACAAAAGTATGTTTGGCACCCAGGGACAAAAAAGACAGAAGGTAAGCATTTTGAATATTCATAGGGTCAGCTCACTTCAAATTCATGGGCCTGTTGATATAATGTTGTGTGCATTACAATGGCTGAAACAAACTCATGTGGGTGGGAGTGGGACAGAGTTCAAGAACAACTATGACAAGGTTCTGAACCTGAAGCAGCGCAAAGTAAGTGGATCTTTTTTATCCTTCCTGTACTCACAGAATGGTTTGGGCATCTATCATCAACAGGAATACCATGACGAAGCACAAACACTCATTTCTGCCAGCCAATGGAACAGCAACATGGACCTGTACACTGATCACTTCAAGATTTCAGTGCACCTTCACAATGACTCCAAGACTAGCATCACTGCATTTCAATAGCACCATTTTCTAGTCACAACTGTGCTTTTTCTGGAATTGTTTCCCTTGCATCCATGTTCTGTGTTATCTTCTATTGCTCTCCTAAATGCTATTTTGGTGTAATGTGGAGCCCAATACCATTGTTATTGCTGCACATATAGTTGGTCCTAACATGAGAACAGCTTATATCTATGCATATATGGTGATATAGGGTAATACAAGGGGGCAGAACTCGCAGGCATAGTACAATATGAGCAGATATAATTAATTTTCTGATACTCAACATTTTGTGAGATTGGGTAACATACAACAATGCCCCATCAGATGGGAAATTTTGTGAATCACCCACTTTGATAGGGTGAATGTGGCAAGATATAATTTTTTATCATCACACTAAAATCTCACAGCATATGATATGGGAGCATGCTGGACAATGTCTGAAGTTCCCTGGGGTTCAGGTGTGCTGGTTCTGCACTTCAAGTTCTTGTTTTATCTAGTTCAAGTAACTTTCCTTTTTTGTTATAGTGTTCCCCAAATTCAAATCAAAACTGAGTCACTGTTGAGTCAATGATCAATCACAAAGTCATCAAACATTTTTATCAGGATGCTCTTGCTGATGGCTTTATAGTACTAACAGTGAAACATTTCATTTGTGATGTGCACCAGTTTGGCCACCAGGTGAGGCTTGAACTTGTTGATGATCTGACTCCTTGATGCATGCAAACACTCCATGCCCTTTTATGTACGGAGCAAACATCATGTGGATTAGTACATACTCATACAGTCAACTCTGAAATAACCCAATCCTGGACTCATCAGTTTCTCAGATCCAAGTCTTGGACATCATGGTCATATGTCAGCCTTCAGAATTCTCCACAAAAGTCTTGATACCATTCATTCAAGGAAGCAGAGTTGAAAACAACTTTCTCTGGAGGATGCCAAACCTGATATTGGGACTATAGTTGAAGTCCTCATAATGCATGAGTTCGTGATGCATAATTCTAATGATGCATCAGCTCTGGCCACTTCCTGAGTTGGTTAGTAGAGAAATTGCATAATGCTTCATGCATCATGATTTTTGGGGAAATATGCATTTTGAATATGGCAGAAAATGGAGATGAGCCAAATATTCTAGCATATTGTCAGACTCCACAACCAGGTCCAAGGGTAGAAACAAGCCCTGCACTAAAAATTGGTGGATAATTGAAATGATTTGCTTGCAAGAACAGCACACAATGACACAATAGAGTCTATCCTGTGTTTTAAATGCCCTCTGAACATAGCCCACTGAACTCAGGGCAAAAACAGAAGCCCCATACACACCATGCTCTATATAACCTTCAGTCCAACCTACTCTTCCACAGCTTTCCATAGCTGAACAAGACCTTGAAAATGTTGTTAACAACCTCATACAATGTAGACGCATCATCAGGACAGCACCAACATCAGAGGAGATGTTGAATCCTGTTGAAGAGAAGGAAGTGACAAATTTGACCTATGGATTTGAAGGTGGAGATGATGAGATTATCACAAAGGTAAACCATGAGATGGCTGTGAAGCAAGGAGAGATTGTCAAGGTTGAGTCAGATGAGGATGCTGACAGTGGAACTGCAATGGGACTTGGGGAAATGGTTCGAATTACAGAGCAGATGGAGGGGATTTGCATTAGCCACGGGATACAGGATATGATGTTGGACCTGGCTTGATGCTTGCAACAGTTCAGGATTGAGTTGCAAAAGCAGGAGCAGGCAATGTTGAAGCAGCAGACATTGCATAGGTTCTGGGAGTGACACGCAGTCGCATTAGTCATGCTGTGACATGTGTTATATATTTAGTCACGCCTAACTGGCATTGCATATGTCTAATGCTGCATCACCATAGTAGCCTTCCCGGTGTGATGCACTATGAGAACTTCAAGTGTACCTCCAGGAAGCGTCCGCGGAGAGTTGTTTCAACTTCCTAATATGTTTGGTTTCACCATCGATTGTGTGGGATCGCAATTTTAGTCTCGGAGCCGGTTCTATGAATTCCCGGAATGAAAAGTTCAATTCTTACTTCAGTACTTGTGTATCCTTGCATAACCTGGCACCTGATATTGTGATCAAGGATAGCGCCGTAATTGTGTTCAAGCGCGCCGCAAGCTGTGTCGAGCCCGTCGATATCTGCAGTGATGGCGTTGGTATGTCATGACTGTCATCGGTGCCCCAATGATTTCTCTGCCCAAACACCAGCTCTCGAGTCGTCCGAGGAGGATTGAGCTTGTGTACCGACTGGCTCAACGGTGAAAAGATATTCTCTTGTCGAGCAAGAAGACAGGAAGCCTTAAGCATCCGCCAGATCCCTTTGAGACTTTAATCGCATGCCTCGGTGACAATGACAAATTAATCACTTTGATCCCAGAAGTCCTAGGTGATAGTTGGGGATGCGGCCATCAAAGTTGTACCCCGCCCCTGGCTGCAGTTTCCATCTGAAAGGGGCTTGGTAAGATCAATGACCCCGAGGTAGCTACAGTGCGAACTCTGCAAATCCAAGTTCTTCGTCAGAAGTCGCTAAATGCTTAGTTGGTAAGTGGTAGCCGTCCATCGAGTTGAACATGTTACTCTCCAGCAGTGAGCCTACTGTCCGCTTGGCGAGTTAAACTCTTGCCCACTTGTACAGACACAATGTGGGGATCAGTATTTAAGACTGGGAAACACTCACCTACAAAACTAGCCGACTTGAAAGGCTTTGAAATGGTCTTGAACAACGGATATCTATTCTCCATTCAGTACCCGCAAAACCGTCATCAAACTCTATGGTAATTATGGTGTAAATTGGAGTATGGGGCGTTACCTTTTTGTCCTTTCACGAAAATTTTCCACACACTCTTACAAGACGACTTGAAGGGGGAAGAAGCTGTCAACAAGCAAATGAAGAAAAATCCCAGCTGGCTTACATCAGAAGAGGTGGAGACTGTGGTGGAGTATTGCATCAGTTTCGCGATACAAAGTTTCCTACGTGACCACAGAAAGCTCAAGTTTTACGTCAACACACTTCTACAGGTTCGACTCGGTAATTCTTTCCCTGAGATGGGAGTTGGAATGAATTGGACTGCACGTTTTCTTGATCAGCACTCACAGCGCTTGAGCACTTTTTTCCCGTGTGGAAAAGTTGCCTGAACAATAACATTTCGCACAACACATGGTCTCGGCGCAAATCCTACTGCCCTACACAGTATGATGTACGGTGCAATGTATGTAAGCTATAAGTATGTAAGGCACGTCAGCATGGGTCCATAGTCACGCAACACATCGCCCTCACCAATTATCCCGGGACGCTAGTATATAGTAGGTAGTGTCGGAAGTTCCATTGTACGAGGACTATCTTGCTGTTGATCTCGAATAGACTTCCGTGCATTCAACCTACCATAGCGTTGTAGGTCTGTTCAATTCGGGCTCACAGCCTTGCACACAACCGAAGATTAACTTACACAGCGAGCATGGAGTTCACGTATGCTACAATAAGAGTAGTCAGTCAGTCACTACGTCGAACTGATGCAGGGCATTAAAAGGCACGTCAGGAGACTCACTTTTGCCCAATATCATCCCAGGAACAGTAGCCAGGAACGGCCCGAGTTGCTGGTCCTGTATATAAAACTGAAGAGCCGTTTTGGGTATTTGGATGGGAAAGTAGGTATCTGATGGTGCGAATCAACAGACTTACAAGGATCACCATCGCTAGCGCGTTGGTGCTGTACAGCAGGTGAAAGAGGTTTCGTCGAACAAGACCTTGAAGACCCTTGTGACAACTTACAACGAAAGCAGGCCCATCTGCACGAATACCAAATTCAATCGCTTGATGATGTTTCCTTTCCTGGGGTGACACATGAAGATCACTCAACAAGAGGAAGGTATCAAGGTGTTCGTACCGCATGATACCTGTTCTTGCCGGTTGTAAATGATAAAACACAGAAAGCGTGATCACGACGTCGCAGATTGCACTCGCTATTGCCGACAATGCCGTATACTAAAGAGCCTTGTTAGCCCCAAGCACTCCGAAAATGGGAACGTCGCATGGGTAGGCGCACCCTCGAATTAGACAAAGCTTCGAACGTCGGATTGCGTATTCTGCTCAACGCGCGTGAGTCTGTCAAAGGAAAGTCACGATGAGTGGACCCTCACATCTCGGCAATGATCACTGCAGTGGAAAATACTGAGTAAATAGCCAATAAAAGACGCTGATGGAAGGGAACGAACCCGATCCAAACGCTGATGCAATATCTGTGAGTCCACACCTCAAGGAACACATTCATAAACTCACAAAGTTGAGCAGTCGCCAAGGCAATCTGCGAAACTACGCTTTAGTCTGTCTCCAAGGATATATCAAAGATCATAGCACCAGAAACGTGAGGACTCTGTTCTGACCGCTGACTTCGAGGTAAACGTCATGAGTGGCTATATGGACTCAGCCTGACGTCACCTACTTATCCACACTCTGTGAGCGTAAAAGCTGCCAAGGATCGAATTAAATTACATCGACACTCCAAAGGATCTGGACCGTACACCTGGACCATGAAAGTGAGCCAATACTTGAAACAGTCAGTTGTTTCTATCATGCCAGACGGCGAAGGCAGTACGACTCACGACGATAAAAGTGCCCGACTTCAAAACAGTGCCTTTGAGATGTTGCCAATCACGAGAACGATTATGATACTTGCTCACCGTTAATTCCCTAGGTCGCAAGATAACTAGGTCCGTAAGAAACCATCGAAGATAGCGCAGCAACCTACCATGGAAGGTCGACAAAACAGTTCGGGAAGTTATTTATACGACAATGGATGAACAACCGATAGAGAACCGATGTCGCCATGATCATCTGAGTGCTATCCATGATGCTGGTCGAAGATAGTCAAGGGCTGGTTGAATACGGGTGAAATCGGTTACACACAAAACGACCAATACCTGTTTGATAGCTGACATTTCGTGATGAACGATATACAAAATGTTGTGACCCTCACCAGGAATTTAACAATGAGTTTGTCGCATGGAAATGCTCGCACATAAGATATGAACTGCCCGACCGTGACTCCATACGCACTGGTATGAGGTTAATACGTCAGGAGATCTGTGCACAGCAGCAGAAACCACGATAGGCGCACGCTGCTGCAATCGTGAAACCTGCGATGAAATCTAATGAGCTCCAGGCTCGGCGGAGCGGGCAGAACACATACCAATAAACGTAGGACCCCACACTAACGCAAAGGACGTAGTCATTACCGGGCCACGAGAAACACTTGGACACTCAGAAGCAAATGGTGCCAGTGCTATCGGGGGATTGGGGGTGGGGGCTTTCTTTTACCCAGCCTGGAGCCTATCAAGCATGAAGTAAGGTCTTAAGTGTAATGCCAATTCACTAGTGACGGCATGGTTCCTACCTCGTTGAATCAATTTGATTACAGTTGTCTAAAACATACTTATGTACGAACCTTGTTCGTTCGCGACAGCGTTGCATTGTCCGAAGTTCGGCCTCCGGTGCTCACGGCGCGTTCAGCATGCACTTGGTGGATGTTGAATGACGCGAATACATACTGCAGGTACACGGTGAGCGTTGTATGAGCGAATTGAAGACAAGCGAATAAATTATGGTTGGGCACCCCCATGATATGAACATGTGGATTGTTCACTGTCGCCCAGTAAGGTACGATTCAGAAGAAAAAAGTGTTGTTCGACAGCACCAGCTCAGAAACTTTCCTTTTTTGTCAGTGGTGTCCAGCGGGCACAGCAAAGTACAGCCAACAACGTAATAGTGGTACTAAGTGGGTTGAGATTTCGACTCCTGTTCCTCAGGATGGACTGTCATCAGCAACTCGGTGTCGGGGTTTGAAAACCATGCGTCCCCCTATGACACTCAAGGCATCTTCAAAGCATTGAAAAGAATGCCCCAGGAATACCACTTCAGTCACCTATCTGAGGTACATTTTAGGTCCATCTCTTCCTTTAGATGGTTGGATCTAAGAGGTACTTATAGGCAGGGAATTCTTGAAAAAGGGCAAAATGAGTGACCCAACTAGATGGTTTTCCCAAAGCTGTTTCCACAGGAAATTCCCCATTTAAATGGGGTGTTAGGGGTCCTGAGAGCATACTTTATTGCAAATATAATACATGTCATCTAGTGATGGTTCAGAAAGGATTCCTAATAACAAAGTGGTTGAATGATCATCTAAGATCAAGATAACAGGGGAGGGAAACATCATCAATGTTATATTTGGACTTTTAAATTTAGATTCCCAGATTCTGAGCATGGAATGCTATGAATCAGCAATTCTTCAGTCAATGGGTACTAACAAAATGCAGTGAGCTCCAGAACCAGAACACCAACTTCACACTTCCAGAAAGTTGGGTTTCATGCCTCTGCTCCACTGCCAGGTAGACCCACTCAGAGTCTCAATGTCCACTTGGAATTCATATGGAACTTATACAGACTCTTATCATACCCCATCATCCTTTTCTTGTCATCACTCCCAAGTGTTAAGAACTGGGCTCCTCTGGGCTGTCTGGAGTTGTCGGGAGAGCGGAGCAGACTTTGGCTTCAACTTATGGAAGTCCCTCTCTCTACAACTTGAATCCAGTCTTCCTGTCATCACTCCAACCTTCCAACCTCTGACCCTTCTGACTACTCCAATCCAACTAATCCACTCTGCTGCTACTCTGCACCTCTACTAAGTTGAAGCCAACATCTGTTCCACACCTCCAACGACTCTGGACAGCCTGGAGGAACTGGATATTAACAAGTATATACTACATTCACTGTCTTGGTATCATTCTGTCCTGTTGGAAAAGAAATCTTCACATGTCTGGGATTGGTACACCAAGAGAGAGCCACATAAAGCTGTCCATGAGAAAATACTGGGGTATGCAGGTCCAGTCCAACATACTTGACTGACAGAATCTAGAAGAGGGCAGGAGTTTCCCAAAGCTCAGCCACTGTCTAGATGGACGGAAACAACTAGTTTATTTACCTAGAAGAGGGCAGGAGTTGCCCAAAGCTACAGTACATTAGCTAGGAATAAAAACTAAGTAGATATGAACTCACCTCAGCCACTGTCTAGATGGACAGAAACAACTGAGGTGCTGATAGACTAAAGAGAAATATATACTATGGGCGGAGGTATACTCGTATTATGTTACCTGGAATGAACCTGAGGGAAGAATATAAAGTGTAGTAATAGATGCAGTAAATGGAAAGTTAAAAAAGGCTAAGTGAACATAAGGGTTGTGTGGTCATAGTTCCGGTGCTTCCGCTTCCAGAATGAGCGCGAGAATTTCAGCAGCGGTCTCGGAACATAGTGGTTCTGAGGTGATTCCGGCTGGAAACATTTGAACTTATGTTGATGTGGTTCCGAGGCCAGAAGGCCGGAACCATCTGGTACTTAGGGTTGAATACTGACACTCCCACTTGAGTGTAACCATAGTCCCATAGCTTTGATGAACTTCCAGTGTTGATCCTTTGCAAGTGGTTTTGTAAGGATATCTGCCACCATGTCTCCAGTTGGAACATAGCAGACAATTGCTTCTCCTTTGCCAACAAGGTCATCACGAATGAAATGATATTTCTGTCGGATATGTTTGGTTCGCGCTTGGAACTGCGGATCGCGAGATAGGATTATGGCAGCTTGGTTGTCACAGAACAATTGAGTTGGTCCCTTTTGTGGATATCCAATCTCATCAAAAAAGGTTCGAAGCCATGCAAGGTGTTGTCCAGCATTGCTAAGTCCAATGTATTCCGATTGTGTAGTGGAGAGAGCGACCATACTTTGTTGTTTACTGGACCAAGAGATCGGTCCACAGTTGCTGATGAACAGGAAGCCAGAAGTGGACCGGGAGTTATCTGGATCTTGGGACCATCCGGCATTGGTATACCCATGGAAGTCCAAATCCATGGAGAGCTCTGTCCCATCAAATCTGAGTTCCATGTCTTTTGTGGCTTGTATGTATCTGAGTACACGTTTGGCAGCTTCCCAGTGCATTAGCTTGGGTTTGGCACTGAAGCGACTGAGTGTCCCAACTGCATATGCAATATTGGGACAGGTTCTGAGCATGAGGTACATTAAGGATCCAATGATGGTGAGATATGAAACTTGATGACTGTCTATGACCTGCTCTGGAATGATCTGGTCATCCTCTGGATCTGTTATAGAGAGTTGGGAATTGTGTGCCATAGGTGTCCATACAGGCTTGCAGGTAGACATGCCGGTGCGCTCAAGAACTGTGCGGGAATACTGTGATTGGGACAAGGAGATTGTTCGGAGGTTGCAATTTCTCTTGATTTCAATACCTAGAATATACTTGGCCTCTCCAAGATCCCGCATCTTGAAGCTGGCAGAGAGTTTGGCTTTTATGGAGTCCATGAACTTGCGAGTGGTGGCAGCCAAGAGTAGGTCATCAACATAAACGACTAGGAAACAGACCTCTCCATCCTTCCAGAAGACATAGAGGCGGGTCTCTGCGTCTAAACGGATGAAACCTAGCTCTCCGAGCTTCTGATCCAAAGTCTTGTTCCAAGTTCTTCCTGCTTGCTTAAGTCCATACAGGGAACGTCGGAGCTTCCAGCAATGTCCAGGTTGGATGGGAACACCTTCTGGAGGGAGCATGTATAGATCTTCCTCCAGCTCTCCATTCAGGTAGGCTGTTGAGACATCCATCTGATCTAACTCCAGGTTGTGTTTTGCAGCCAAGGCAATGAGAGTGCGAACAGAGTCAAGATTTGCTACTAGAGCAAAGACTTCCTGATAGTTGATGCCTTCCTTTTGGGTGAAACCTCGTGCAACTATTCGAACCTTGTACCATTCCACATTTCCATGTTGGTCATGTTTGATGCAGAAGACAGGCTTCGAGGTAATCAGAGTGACCCCTTTTGGAATAAGAACTGTTTCATAGACATGGTTTGAGTTGAGACTCTGGAGTTCTTCCTCCATGGCTGACTTCCACAGTTCTGCTTCTCCATCAGAGTAAGCTTCCTTGAGTGTGTTAGGAAGGGGTTCATTAGAGTTGGAGTTGGCAGATCCAGCAAATATGAAGTCTTCCATGTCCTCAATGGATGCTGAGAATGCTCCTGGAATGTCAGGTTTGTCTTCCGGTGGTTC
>MU127445.1:49418-63567 GCA_014904945.1 Gyrodon lividus
AGAACAGGATTTAGTTGATATTCAAACTAAGGAAATATCAGAGAGTACACGCGGGTTTATATACTGAAGAGTCCGGAAGATATAAAGATGTTAAAGTATGTCGGACGAATCAGAGTTTTGGGTTTCCGGAAGAAAGGAAGGAATGAATCGGAATGGCGTCAGAATGGGAGAATAATGACTGAAGGCAATGGCGCAATAATTGCGAGGCAAGGGGGAAGGGAATTATTGATAGGAACTGTAAATATCAAGAAGTGTCAAAGGAAAGTGACACATGTCAAGAGATAGCCGAGATAGGAATATGAAAGTCCAGGATGGGAATGCGGAAAGTCCAGGATGGGAATGCGGAAAGTCCAGGACGGGAAGTACGGGGTTCGGAATGTCGGATGAAAGAGAGATTGTCCAAGGTAAAGTCTGAGGGCCGGGATTTGGGATTTGGTCATAGGGGTTCAGAATTGGGCCGGATGGGTTAGGGAAGTTTCGGGATGTGACACATTGTGACAAAATACAGTGAACTCTGGAACCGGAACACCAACTCCACACTTCTGAAATGTTGGAGTTTGTACCTCTGCTCCACCACCAGGCAGAACCACTGGGAGTCTCAGTGTCCACTTGGAATCAATCCAGAACTTGTGTGAATCTGTATTGCACCTCATTATCCTTGTCTCGTCATCACTCCCAAGCCTGCAGGGATGCTCTGTCATTTTCTTACATCACTTAATCCCATCTCCTCTTGCTCCTGTTCCTATTCCCTGATTATTATTAGTGAGCACTTCTCCGCCCACTCCACCACATATATATATATACTTCATTTTCACTTCGGATTCCTCAGTCATGCTTTGCCCCTCTTTGGCAGTGGCTGGGGTGGTGTCAAGTCCAGGTTCAATCCCGGAATTCCCAGATAGTCCGGAGCGTGCAGAGTGGCAGAGTTGGTCAGGAATCCCTGAGGGGGGTTGGAGGTGTAAGGAACTTCAGCTTCAGCTTATGTGCTGCACCCCTGTACGAGTTCTGTTCCTTGATTTCAGAGCAGAGGGTCGGAGGTCAATCCTAAGGTCAACTTAAGGACTGAGGGCGTTCAGAGTGAAGCAGATCAGGAGAGAACGGGATTTAGTTGATATTCGAACTGAGGAAATATCAGAGAGTACAAGCGGGTTTATATACTCAAGAGTCTGGAAGATATAAAGATGTTAAAGTATGTTGGACGAATTGGAGTTTTGGGTTTCCGGAAGAAAGTAAGGAATGAATCGGAATGGCGTCAGAATGGTGGAATAATGACTGAGGGTAATGGTGCAATAATTGCGAAGCAAGGGGACAGGGAATTATCAATAGGAACTGTAGATGTCAAGAAGTGTCAAAGGAAAGTGACATATGTCAAGAGATAGCCGAGATAGGAATACGAAAGTCCGGGACAGGAATGTGAAAGTCCGGGATGGGAAATACAGGATTCAGAATGTCCAATGAAAGAGAAATCTTTTAAGGTAAAGTCTGAGGCTCGGGATTCGGGATTTGATCATAGGGGTTGGAATTGGGCCAGATGGGTTAGGAAAGTTTCGGGATGTGACAGGTGGGTTTACTTTATACCTATTTACTACTCCTAGCTAATCCCTAGTAGTCCAGGAAATCACTGCCCACTTATAGTTTTTGTCACATCAAAGAACTCTTGGTGATAATGTATAAACAAAGGAGGTTTCCCCCCAAATAAAAGGTTGCCAAAATATTTAAATTCATTGGGTAGAAAAAACAATGGTAAGAAAAAAACATTGAGCACAGGTTGTGAATGGAATAAATACTGAACATGCAAGATGACAGGATCATCTTATTAGCTAACTGAACAAGGACTGTCTGGTTGGTCATATCAGGGTCACGTAGTCTTGCCCAAGTCTTATTGATTTACCACTCAGAAGGTGGGTCTCATTATCCGACACCAAATGATCATTTATTTACTGGTGATTTTCATCCCCGAGGCAGAGAGATGATGGGACTCGCACAGTAGATAAATGTACCATAAAAATATTATTCTGATTCCCAATCAAGCCCTACCCCGTACTATCTCAGCTCATAACTTTCAAAGCTCAGGTGTGTTTCTTGTGATTTCCAAATGATTGCGAACTAAACGGGACAGCAGTTTGGTCGAAATGGCCCCGCTTGAACTGTAGGCTCACGAAGTATGATATCCCGCCACGATTGCACGAATTATTACAAAGGTACTAGTATATAGTAGGTATTGTCGGGAGTTCCATTGTACGAGGACTATCTCGCTGTTGATCTCGAAGAGACTTCCGTGCATTCAACCTGCCATGATGTTGTAGGTCTGTTCAATTCGGGCTCAGACATGCACACAACCGAAGATTAACTTACACAGCGAGCATGGAGTTCGCGTATGCTGCAATAAGAGTGGTCAGTTACTAAGTCGAACTGATGCAGGCCATTAAAGGCACGCCCAGAAACTCACTTTTGCCCAATATCATCCCAGGAACAGTAGTCAGGAACAGCCCGAGTTGATGGTCCTGTATATAAAACTGAAGAGCCGTGTAAGTTATGCGGATGGGTAAGTAAGTATCTGACGGCCTGGAGCGACAGACTTACAAGGACCACCATCGCTAGCGCGTTGGTGCTGTACAGCAGGGGAAAGAGGTTTCGTCGAACAAGACCTTGAGGACCCTTGTAACAACTTACAACGAAAGCAGGCCCATCTGCACGAATACCAAATTCAATCGCTTGATGATGTTTCCTTTCCTGGGGTGACACATGAAGATCACTCAACAAGAGGAAGGTATCAAGGTGTTCGTACCGCATGATGCCTGTTCTTGCCGGTCGCAAATGATAAAACACAGAAAGCGTGATCACGATGTCGCAGATTGCACTGGCCATTGCCGATAATGCCGTATACTAAAGAGCCTTGTTAGCCCCAAGCACTCCGAAAATGGGAACGTCGCATGGGCTGCTCGGCGCACCCTCGAATTAGACAGGGCTTCGAACGTCGGATTGCGTATTCTGCTCAACGCGAATGAGTCAGCCAAAGGAAAGCCACGATGACTGGACCCTCACATCTCGGCAACGATCACTGCAGAGGGAAATACTTAATATATAACCAGTAGAAGATGCTGATGGAAGGGAACGAACTCAATCCGAACGCTGGTGCAATGTCTGTGAATCCAACGCCTCAAGGAACACATTCACAGACTCACAAAGTTGAGCAGTTGCCAAGGCAATCTGCGAAACTCCGCTTTAGTCTGTCTCCAAGGATATATCAAAGATCATACCACCAGAAACGTGAGGACTCTGTTCTGACCGCTGACTTCAAGGTAAACGTCATGAGTGGCTATATGGACTCAGCCTGACGTCACCTACTTATCCACACTCTGTGAGCGTAAAATCTGCCAAGGGCCGAGTTAAATTACATCGACACTCCAAAGGATCTGGACTGTACACCTGGACCATGAACGTGAGCCAATACTTGAAGCGGTCAGTTATTTCTATCATGCCAGAAGGCAAAGGCAGTGCAACTCACGACGATAAAAGTGCCCAACTTCAAAAAAGTGCCTTTGGGATGTTGCCAATCACGCGAGTGAATGATATCCGCTCACCGTTAACTCCCTGGGTCGCAAGATAACTACGTCCGTAAACAATCGAAGATAGCACGGAAACCTACCATGGAAGGTAGACAAAACAATTCGGGGACTTATTTATACGACAATGGATGAACAGCAGATAGAGAACACATGTCGCCATGCCCATCTGAATGCTATCCATGATACTGGTCGAAGCTAGATAGTCAGGGGTCGGTTGAATACGGGAGAAATCGGTTACACACACAACGACCAAAACCTGTTTGATAGGTGTCATTCCGTGATGAACGATATCAAAAACGTTGCGATCCTCACCAGAATTTTAACAAAGAGTTTGTCGCATGGAAATGCTCGCACATAGAATATGAACTGCCCGACTGTGACTCCATACGCACTAGTATGAGGTTAATACGCCAAAAGATCTGTGTACAGCAATAGCAACCACGATAGACGCACGCTCCTGCGACCGTGAAACCTGCGATGAAGGCTAATAAACTCCAAACTCAACGGAGCGGGTAGAGCACATACCGATAAACGTAGGACCCCACATCAACGCAAAGGGTACCGTAGTCATCGCCGGGCCACGCAAAGAAACACTTAAACACTTGGAAGCAAGTGGTGCCAGTGCCAATGTGCAATGTGGGATTGGAGGTGAGTTTCTTTCCTTTTGCCCATCAAGCATGAACGTAAGGTCTCAGAAGCAGGTGATGCCAGTTCACTGGTGACGGCATGGTTCCTACCTCGTTGAATCAATTTGATTACAGTTGTCTAAAAGATACTTATGTACGAACCTTGTTCGTTCGCGACAGCGTTGCATTGTCCGAAGTTCGGCCTCCGGTGTTCACGGCGCGTTCAGTATGCACCACTTGATGGGTGTTGGATGACGCGAACACATAATACATACATCAGGCTACCTCTCGAATTTACGAAAGAGTTTGGTGAGGGTTTTGTGAGTTCTAATTGGTGGAGAATAGGTATCTGTTGCCCGAAGTGGCAGTTTTTCTGAGCTATTCCAAAACGATCTGTTCATCGTGCACTCGCTGAGCGCGTAAGTTTGTAGATGCTACTGCAGGTATACGCTAAGCGTTGTGTGGGCGGATTGAAGACAAGCGAAGAAGTTATGGTTGACACCCATGATATGGATATGTGGATTACGATTGAGAAGAAAAAGTGTTGTTTGACGGTACCAGCTCATGATCACAAACTTTTGTCAGTGTCCGCCAAGCACCGCAAAGTACAGCCAACAACGTAATGTCAAGACCTTGCCGAACGTCGGACAACAGTGCATGTGATATTGGTGACATCCAAGCTTTTTTACAGCGGTATGCAAAACTATGCGGAAAACTGATCTCAAAAATCGGCTTCCAACCAGGACCTCTGTCGTAAATTTAAAAACTGTGCCTTGCAAAACTGCTAAATTGAGGTTGACTTGAGGTGTCCTGCAATTAAATTGCATCCATAATGCCAGAATATTCCAAAGTGGTATGATCACGTGCAAGAAGCCACAGCCCCTTCCAAACCATCTGTGCCTTTGGCACCCCATTGAAAGGACCGCTACAGTCCTTTCAATGGTCCCTTGGAAGCGGTTTGGCAAGTGTAACAATTTATTATCTGTAATTATGTAATCTTGACCATTATAATTGGCATTGTTCTAACCATTGCCGCATCAAGCTTTCAGAATGTTTGAGCCCTCAACCCCAGTGAAAAATGGACACCACCAAATTGACTCCCATATACTATGGACAGCTGAGGTTGACAAATGGCCATGGCTCACAGGCCAGCCGGTCGTCGGCTGACCTATGAGTTGCACTTGTAGGGCACGGATGGGCCAAGATGTAATAAAAGTTCCATATGAAATGAGTTGGCCAAGGGGTTATTTTAATAAGGGTATTTTGAGTGATGGGTGGGTCAATATGCAGTGGTTTTGTGTGATATGAGTGCGCTAAGGGATGAGTGACCCCATAGGTGTCAGGTGGGCTGAGGGATGGGCTGAGGAATGAATTCTCCAGAGGTGTCAGGTGGGCCAAGGGAGGGGCAACCTAAAAGTCATGGATGGGCTGAGGGATAGGTGACCAGAAGGTCTTGGGTGACCAGTAGGTGTCAGATGGGCCAAGGAATTTGCACCCCATAGGTCTTGGGCAGGCTGAGGGATGGGTGACCCATAGGTGTCAGATGGGCTGAGGGATGGGTCACACGTAGGTGTCAGATGGGCTGAGGAATGCATGCCCCATAGCTCTTGGGTGAGCCAAGGAATGTGACCCCCAAAGGTCACAGGTGGGCCAAGGGAGGGGGGACCTAGAAGTCACAGATGGGCCGAGGGGTGGATGACCAGTAGGTCTCAGATTGGCTGAGTGAGGGGTGACCCATAGGTGTTGGATGGGCCAAGAGATATTTTCAATAGGATTTCATCAGTAATGGGTGGGCCCATGGAATGGTGGTGAGGGTGTACCATGGGGATGGGGTGAACTGAGGGATGAGTGATTTTGTAGGTCTGCAGTGGGCTGAGATATGGGCAACCCATAAGTCTAGGGTAGGCCGATGGGTGGACAGCCCAAAGGTCTTGGGCAGCTGAGGGGTTGGCAGCCCGTCAGTATCAGATACACCAAGTAATATCCCAATCTCTATTTCACAACAAATGAGCAGTCCCATTTGACTGCTTGTGACAGTGGCCATGTGTATGAGGTGGGCCAAGGCATGGCCCCTAGGTATGGGATTGGCTGAGGCAAGGAATCCCATCAGCTGCAGGGATTGGAAATCCCACCATAGTCCATTGGCATTGGCCCAAACAATTTCAAGTCAGCTGCCAAGTCGACAGCAGCCCCCTTGGCTGAGTGATTGTCACATCCCGAAACTTCCCTAACCCATCTGACCCAATTCCAAACCACCAAATCCCGAATCCTGGCCCTCGGACTTTACCTTAGATGATTTCTCTTTCATCGGACATTCTGAACCCCATACTTCCCATCCCGGACTTTCCGCATTCCCGTCCCGGACTTTTGTATTCCTATCTCGGTTATCTCTTGACATATGTCACTTTCCTTTGACACTTCTTGACATTTACAGTTCCTATTGATAATTCCCTTCCCCCTTGCTTTGCAATTATTGTGCCATTGCCTTCAGTCATTATTCTACCATTCTGATGCCATTCCGATTCATTCCTTCTGTCAAATCCCGGTTCTTTCCTGGAATTCCCAGATAGTCCAGAGTTGCAAAGGAGGCAGGGTTTTGCGGGAATTCCTGAAAGGGGTCGGAGGGGTAAGGAACTGCAGCTTCAGCTTATGTGCTGTGCCCCTGTACGAGTTCGGTTCCTTAATTTAAGAGCGGAGGGTCGGAGGCTGGTCCTAAGGTCAACTTAAGGACTTAGAGAATTGGAAGGGAGAGGATCAGGAAGGAACAGGATTTAGTTGATATTTGAACTAAGGAAATATCAGAAAGTACACGCAGGTTTATATACTAAAGAGTCCGGAAGATATAAAGATGTTAAAGTACTATCGGGCGAATCGGAGTTTCGGGTTTCCAGAGGAAAGGAAGGAATGAATTGGAATGGCATCAGAATGGTAGAATGATGACTGAAGGCAATGGCGCAATAATTGCAAAGCAAGAGGGAAGGGAATTATTGATAGGAACTGTAAATGTCAAGAAGTGTCAAAGGAGAGTGACATATGTCAAGCGATAACCGAGATAAGAATACGAAAATCCGGGATGGGAATACGAAAGTCCGGGATGGGAATGCGGAAAGTCCGGGACGGGAAGTATGGGGTTCAGAATGTCCGATGAAAGAGAAATTGTCTAAGGTAAAGTATGAGGGCCGGGGTTCGGGATTTGGTCATAGGAGTTTGGAATCAGGCCGGATTGGTTAGGGAAGTTTCGGGATGTGACACCTTCCTTTCTTCCGGAAACCCGAAACTCCGATTCGTCTGACAGTACTTTAACATCTTTATATCTTCCGGACTCTTCAGTATATAAACCCGCGTGTACTCTCTGATATTTCCTTAGTTCGAATATCAACTAAATCCTGTTCTTTCCTGATCCCCTCTGAACTTCCTCAGTCCGTAAGTTGATCTTAGGATTGATCTCTATCTCTGACCCTCCGCTCCGAAATCAAGGAACAGAACTCGTACAGGGGCGCAGCACATAAGCTGAAGCCGAAGTTCCTTACCACTCCGACCCCCCTCAGGAATTCCCGCCAACCCCGCTTTCTCCGCACTCCGGACAATCCAGGAATTCCAGGAACAAACCCGGATTTAACAGTGATCTACTCCATTCAATATACCTCTACAATGGACATTCCATCTCATTGAAGACTTTGCATGTCTGATATTATTGCTGAATACATGGTCAAGCAATTTCTGGAAGCCATTGGTCACCCTACCCAACTGACTCCTGCACTACCCGATACTTGCATTCCTTTACTGGCTCTCTTCCAAGCTGATAGGATTGTCAATTCAATGGCAAGGGCTTATCAGAATCAAAGCAAGTGATCTCCTAGCACATAGATATCCATTAATATTGTCTCAGGGAGCTTCCCCATCGACATCCAAAGGATGGCTGAGATGTTGGGGCTGAAGAAGACTGGAATAAATCCAGAAAGAGAGAAATTCTTAAAGGACAGATTCCCTATGGAGCAGGAAGAGGATATCTCAGACCCAACCCTTCTATTGGACCAGACTTGGGTAATCCTGGCATGGTATCTGCCTGGGGTACTATCTGAAGAGTTCCAAGTGAGCTCCCCAAGTTCCGTAGATGCCTCATTGATGACTTCAGGCAGTGGGACTGTTCTCAAAACCTGGAATTGCTATTCCTGGATTGATCCAGGAGTGTCAGCAACTCCAGGTCTTGGAGGACCAACCAGGCCCTGTTTGAGGGAGAGATCACAGGTGCAATCAAATTATCTCCAGCTTGGTACCAGCAAGGCCGGGTGGTAAGAACCTTTTGGCTTCATTCACACTGAAGGTGTCCTGACAGAACTAGCCATTTAGACATCAACCCAAGGTATCAGCCCTCCTCAAAGACTTCCATGGCAATTCTGGATGTTGGGAATGGCTTGGAGCTAGCTCCCTGCAGACTGCAGTCCTTTTGGTAGCCCTGCTGAAACTGGCCAAGTCCACTGAAGACACTGACGTGAAGGCTGTCCTTTCCAAGTGGTCCTTGGTATATTCAGTAATGTTAGTCATCGTCAATTGGGCCACCCCTTTCCATCAGGATCTCAACTGTAGGGCTCAGTGGTCAGACATGTTGCCTACCATAGGGGGGGATCCTGACCTACACATAGATTTGGATAGCATTTGGGTCAGGCTGACATATGGGCCTGGAACCCTACTGGGAATTTCCGGAAAGGTACTTCGGCATGGGGTGCCACATTTGTTTTCTGACAGGGTTTGCCTGGCATACCATATAAGGGATAATGTCCATGAGGGGGTGGGGGTTCACAGATGTGATTGGGTCAGACAGGGGGACCTCCCTCACTTATTGTACAAGTTGGCAGTGTCTATGAATATTGCTACAGAGTAGAATACAAATTCCCTACATGAATGGCCACTGGTATCTAGAATTCCTGTCAGAGGATTGGATCTCTGCAAGGATGTCCTCAGGAGACCAATGTTCCTCCATCTGCACTATCCTTTCTATGGTCAACCGCATCTCATAACATACATGGGTGAGCTCCCTGGACAAAGCCATCCTTGTCTCCACAGCCTAGCTCTGAGCCAGCTCAATGCATTGTCAGTTGGTGCAGATTTGTCACATCCCAAAACTTTCCCAACCCATCCGACACAATTCTGGCCCCTTATGATCAAATCCCAAACCCCAGACTTTACCTTAGAAGATTTCTCCTTCATCTGATATTCTGAATCCTGTATTTCCCATCCCAGACTTTTGCATTCCCATCCCAGACTTTTGCATTCCCGTCCCAGTCTTTCATATTCCTATCTTGTTTATCTCTTGACATATGTTCCTTTCCTTTGACATTCACAGTTCCTATCAATAATTCCCTTTCCCCCTGCTTCACAATTATTGCACCATCGCCCTCAGTTATTATTCCATCATTCTGACACCATTCTGATTCATCCTCTTACTTTGTTCCGGAAACCTGAAACTCCGATTCGTCCGAAATACTTTAACAGTTTTATATCTTCTGGACTCTTCAGTATATAAACCCAACTTTACTCTGTAATATTTCCTTAGTTCAAATATTGACTAAATCCTGTTCTATCCTCTGAAGTCTTCCTTCACTCTGAAAAACCTCTCTCAGTCCTTAAGTTGATCTTAGGATTGTCCTCTGAACTTCTGCCTTGAAATTAAGGGACAGAACTCATACAGGGGCACAGCACATAAACTGAAGCCAAAGTCCCTTGCCCCTCCGACCCCCCCTCAGGGATTCCTGACCGACTTTTCCCTTCTGCGCACTCCAGACTATCCGGGAATTCCAGGATTGAACCCAGACTTGACAAGATTGGTGGAGTGCCCACTGGAGTGATCAAAAGCCAAACAACAGGGAATGAATCAAGTGGGACAGGAGAATGGACTGAACAGAAACTTACCCTGGCATATTGAGGCATGAATTGAGCATGAAGTTCATGGAGATCATTCCAGGGACATTGTGCATAGATCTCTGGAAGTTGCACCATACAGTCCAACTACCAAGGCCATGGAAATCCTGGGTCGGTTGTCACCAGCTGATACTCCGGATTGGGGAATGCAGCATCAGCATGTTTGGGATCCACAATCATCTGAACTGTATGGGGGATGTCTAATGTCCACCCATGCATTACCACAGTTGAGATCAGCTGGGTGGCCATGGCCTGGGAGCAGGGTAAGATTGGAAAAAAGCCTACTAAACCAACACCTACCACTTCCGATGGCACATTTCTCCTTTGTTGATCAGGGTTGAAGGAGTCGGGTTGTAAGGCCCATCGGGTAAATTTGAATCTCAGGCCAATGTACTCTGGCATGTCCTGGAAACCTTGTTGGGTTGGGGTGTAGGATGATTGTGGCATTATGAATGTTATGGGCAAGTAAGAGGATTTGGTCTGTTGTTTTTTATATTGCAAAGATGAACCGGAAACAATATACAGTGCAATAACCCAACAGTTCATTGGAAATACATCCAAATCTGGCTTCTGCTAATTTTGTAACAATTCCATACAATGATCCCAAAGTCTCTCAAAAGCAGCTTGAGTCCTGGCTGCATAGCAAGCATGTCCCACCCGGCCTACAATAGGGCACCCCATGACCTTGCCTTATGATCAAAGAAGTTGCTTGTCCATTTCCCTTCTGCTCTGAGGAGCTCTACTTCCTCTTCCCATTGGTCCTTGAGAGCCTTTGCTCTGAGCCAATGACCCCAATAAACTGAAGTACCCAAAAGTGTTAACTCAGTCCATGGGCAACCAAACATTCAGACATCCAATCACTCAGTTCTGAATCCCTTTGCATATCCATGGTCCAGAACCATGCCAAGGTGAAGTCCTGATTGCCCCAGGCATTTGGCTTGGATACCGCAGTACTGACCTTGAGGTGCTCGGGATCAAGGGGCCTATACCAGATCAGAGTGTCTTTGTCAGCTTCCAATGATATCATGGCTCATTGGCAGCATGACTTTTCACAGTTAGCTCTATGGCATTGATCTTGCCCCATGCCCAAGTTATGTGGGTCTGGCCGGTTGCATGCTGAAGCTTGGTCTGGAAGAGAACTGACTTCTCAGCCAATGCCATCCTCAGATGATGCAGGCAGTCATTGGCTTGACCTTTTCTGAGTTCTAGTTCTTCATCTGCCAACCAATCTATACTCAAGTCCTTGCAAGCCTGTCTATCCATGGAGCATGGGAAGGGGAGATGAGCTTCTTTGGCATGGTGAGGATCAAGGTTTCCAAAGACTACTTCGGCATCATGATTAGATCCTATGTCATCAATCCAGTCTTCCTCGTCATGGTTGGCTGCATCAGATCCCTGAGTGAGTGTCAATTCTACCTATGAATGAAGCAGAATCCAAGACAAAGCTGTGGATTTCTGTCCCTAGCTGATCCCTCTTCCTTGCCAGGACCAGCCTCTGAGCTTCTGTGGACTGATGACCAGAAGAACAGGCCTCTGACTTTAGCTGGATCTGTGATTGCTGGATTTGCAACCTCTGAGCAAGCCAAGTACTGGAATCCCTTTGGCTCAAAGTCATGGAGTGAGATCCCAATAGCATGGCAAGCTTGATGCTTTTCATGGTCGGGGCTGGAGAAGCCTCTTTAGCTAGCTGACATGCAGATGCAAAGAAGAATTACCAGAGTCCAATCTGATCTCATAAACATCCACGGCCGCAGGGTTTCCTTCTCTTTCCTTCATGGCCTTTCTCTCCTGCTTCACCAACTGCCTCTTCCTATCTTCTGGCAATCCTTTCAGCTAACAGAAATCAGCCATGACAACCATCAGAGCAGACTGGTCTCACCCATTTGAATCATCTCCTGGAAATGGGAATCATTCATCTGAAAGTCCAATAGTTCTTGCCAATGGGGAGCTGACATCCCCCAAGCCAAACCCACAATCACATTCAAGATTGCCCACAGAGTCTCTATAATCTCTCCCTCAACTCTACCTGCTTCTTGAATGAACTCAGGAGAGTACCTTGCAAAGCATTCATTCTGGTGGCCATGGAAATGCCACAGGCTGATCTCGGTTGGGATGCTCAGATATGAATTTGAGGATACCCTCTGTCTGAAGCACTTCATGTATTGACAATTAATGTCATGGAATGTGGGGACCCTTTGGATCCCTGCCATGTTGTATCCAAGAGCATGGCTCAGTGCATAGTCCATATTCACCTGGCTTTGACATCAGGTAAGTGAGTGGTTGGCCAGACCAATTTAGGCATGCTGTACCTTTCTCCTTTTTGAAAGTCTACAAGGGAATGTGGAATGAAACATCCATGCCAGGCACATGCACACACCCCGATTCCAGTGGCTTCTAACTTATGCCTATGGGCATTGGCCTGGTTCACTGCCTGATGGTTATTACAGTCCAACCTCTGCCATCAGTAAGTCAGCACTGTGGCACTTTGGGCTCAGTCCTTGGTCCTACCTCTGGAGAGTCTTTCACATCCTTCAAGTAGTCATGGTACCTTACCCGACCCACCATGTAGCCCTTGCCATCCATAAGAAATACCTGATCACTGCTCAGCCTTGAAGTTTCCATCCATGATGATGGTCCAAGAATATTTCCAGCTACCATGGAATTGTCAGTTGTGCTTCCTGATTGATGCTTGGAAGCTTGCCTAGACATATCCTTGTCTATTTCTGGACCCAATTTTACCCCCTTCTGTGGACATGCTGGGCAAAAGAGGACCAGTTGGCCCAATCCAATGGCCCTCAGGTCATGCCCAAAGCCATTCCATTTCAGAAGCTTGAGAACTCTCCAGATCCTGGCCACCCAAAGGAGCTCTCTGTACCTATCCTACTCCCCCATCAAGCCTGAGACATGTAGTACATATATGTAGTGGAGAATCTCACCAAAACCAAGTGAGGGAACACATTGGAAGTGATCCTCTTCAGCTTGCTGAAATAATTCATTGCTGCAGTCCCACATTCCACATTGTCCCGAAGGGAGTCATTCAGTACCTGGAAGGTGAAGACTGTGCTCAGGCAAGCAGTGCTGGCAGGAAATAGACCCACAGTGAGTAGCTGGATGTGAGGATCTGGACTGCCTGGACAAATTGCAGTATGCCAGGTCACAATAGTGCACCCCCGAGATGTCCACCACCACCAGGGCACCAGGAGAATATGGAACCTGAAGGTGAGGTGGCTGAGCTGCTAGGTGGTAACCCTCCCATTCCTCATCAGGCACATCCTGAGGCACATCCCTGACTCCAGATGGGCACACCCCTCCATCATGTCCCAGATGTAGAGTCAATCCAGCCTATGGGCATCACTTTGATCAAGCAGAGGCATTTCAGTATAAGTATCAGGAAACATACCAGCTGAAGAGAAGATTGCTGGAAGTAAGTTCCAGTCCTGTCACATCCCGAAACTTTCCTAACCCATCCAACTCAATTCCAGCCTCCTATGATCAAATCCCAAATCCCAAGCCTCAGACTTTACCTTAGAAGATTTCTCCTTCATCAGACATTCTGAACCCTGTATTTCCCATCCTAGACTTTTGCATTTCCATCCTGGACTTTTGCATTCCTATCTCAGCTATCTCTTGACATATGTCACTTTCCTTTGATATTTCTTGACATCTGCAGTTCCTATCAATAATTCCCTTTCCCCCTGCTTCACAATTATTGTGCCATTGCCCTCAGTCACTATTCCACCATTCTGACACCATTCTGATTCATTCCTTACTTTGTTCTGGAAACCTGAAACTCTGATTTGTCCAACATACTTTAACACCTTTATATCTTCTGGACTCTTCAGTATATAAATCCACTTATACTCTCTGATATTTCCTTAGTTCAAATATCAACTAAATCCTGTTCTCTCCTGCTCCACTTCACTCTGAAAACCACTTCAGTCCTTAAGTTGACCTTAGGATTGTCTTCCAACCCTCTGCCCTGAAATTAAGGAACAGAACTCATACACGGGCACAGCACATAAGCTGAAGCTGAAG
>MU127445.1:78356-265548 GCA_014904945.1 Gyrodon lividus
GGACTTGACAAATCCATGGAAATGGAGGTCCAGGGTTTTTCAGGGATTGGGAGCTGCTTGAGCATTCCGTAGGGGCAGTGTCTAGGAGTTTTAGCTCAGGCACAGGAAGTGCAGGAGCTGACATAGTTTTTGAAAAAGGTGCGGAGTCCTGGCCAAGTATATTCCTGATGGATGAGCTCTAATGTCCTGTTTTGCCCGAAATGTCCAGACAGGGGGTGGTCGTGCTTGTATTGGAGGATGCAAAGATGGAGGTCCTTAGCTTCCGGGACGAAAATGTGATTGTCGAGTGTCAGGAAACCTTCGGGGTTGACAGCCCACCAGGAGTCCGACGAGTCTGAAAGATGGGGGGAAGCTATGGGGTTGGAGGACAGGGATTCTAGGATGTTCTTGTGGATGTCAAGCAGGGATGAGGCCTGGAGGACCGGGGCTAGTAGGATAGTGGCTTGTAGGGACAAGGCGGGCTGTTCATGAGTGAACACTGGGCGGAGGTTGTGGGGATTGACATGAGCATAGTCCTTATCCCCCTCTTTGGGGTAGACGTCCCAGTGTTTAGTGAGGGAGTCAGGCTTAGCTCCTAAGTGTCCAGGGTGGAAGCAGATGACAAAGTTGAATTGGGACAGAAATTCCAACCAGCGGGCTTGCTGGCAGGTCAGGACTTTGGAGGTGGAGATATACTCCAGATTTTTGTGGTCAGTAATGACGTCAATAGGGGTCCTGGAACCTTCAAGGTAATGACGCCAATGCTGGAAGGCTTTATGGATAGCGAGGAGTTCCTTATCATGGGTGTCATAGTTGAGTTCCGGGGCTGTCAGGGTGTGGGAGTAGAACACAATGGGGCAGAATTCCTTGTCCAGACAATGGATGGAGAGGATTCCCACGATAGCATAGTCCGAAGCATCAGTTTTGACCGTGATAGGACAGTCCGGAATCCAGTGAGTAAGGATAGGGGCTCAGGTGAAGGCGTCTTTGAGTTGGGTGAAGGTAGAGCAGCAGGAATCATTGAAGTCCCAGGGGGCGTTTCCGAGTGAGTCGGGTGAGCGGGACAACAATATTGGAATAGTTGAAGATGAAGCAACAATAGAAGTTGGCGAACCTGAGGAAGGACTGAATGTCCTTGACTTTCCAGGGTTTGGGCCAATCTTGGACCACCTGGACTTTCTCTGGGAACATAGTCAATCCCTGGGGGGAGAGACAGTAGCCCAAGTATTCAATGGAGTCCAAGTGCCACTCACATTTGTCCGGTTTGGCATAAAGTCCATGCTTCTGGAGATGCTGGAGGACTTCCCAGACATGTTCCTTGTGAGAAGCCATGTCGTTGGAGTAAATGAGAATGACATCGAGGTAGACCACAACACAGACATCTAGGAGGTCTGTGAAGATGCTATTGACAAAGCGCTGGAAGGCTGCAGGGGCATTGGTGAGCCCAAAGGGCATCACCAGCCACTCATACGAGCCATAGCGCGTCCAGAAGGTGGTTCTCCACTCATCCCCAGGAGTGATGCAAACAAGGTGATATGTGTGACAGAGGTCGATTTTGGTGTACACCTTGGCATGGCTAGGGGAATCAAGGAGGTCAGAGATCAGAGGTAGGGGATAGCAGTCTTTTTTCATGATTTTGTTGAGTCCTCAGAAATTGACACAGAGGCGTAGGGATCCATCCTTCTTGCAGACAAAGAGGACGGGAGTGCCATGAGCGGATTTAGACTGGCAGATGAAGCCGTAGTTGAGGTGTTTGTCTATGAAATCCCGGAGGGACTCGAGTTCTGTAGCGGAAACTGGGTAAACAGTCCCGAGAGGGGGGGAAGCACCCTCCTCTAATTCAATCTTGAGATCGAATTCCCTGTGGGGCGGAAGGGTGTCAGCCTTGCGCTTACTGAAGACATTGGGGAAATCGTGATAGTCCAGAGGGACGGAGGAAAGGTCAACTTCTTTGGGGCTTTCAGAAATCCCGGAGTTTGGAGTCCTGGGGGAAGAGGTGAATGCTGAACTGCTCGGAGCCATCGAGTTTGCATGCGCGCACAAAGGCAGCAGCATTGACACACAAGATGCGAGGGGCTTCGCGAGGCAGCTTGTTGGGAGTGTCGGAGTGAGATAGGGGACTGGGGTCCGGAATCTCCGGAGGTGACGTCGGGGGCATTGAAGGTAAAGTCCGAGGCTCGGGATTCAGGATTTGATCATAGGGGGTCGGAATTGGGCCGGATGGGTTAGGGAAGTTTTGGGATGTGACAGGGTCACAGGATACAGAACAGAGTTTGGAGTCCTGGGGACAGAGGTGAATGCTGAGCTGCTTGGAGCCATCAAATTTGCACATGCAGCAGCATTGACAAATGAGATGCAAGGAGCTTTGCGAGGCGGCTTGTCGGAGTGAGATAGGGGAACAGAGTCCAGAATCTCCAGAGGTGTCATTGGGGTCATTGGCAAGTCTTGAGCCAGAGTTTGGAAAGTAATACTGCCCAATACCCAGTCAATCGACAGATTGTAGCAGGTGAGCCAGTTGTGTCCTAGAACAAGGGAACAAGATGAATCCAACAGAGTAACATCAAATGTATCGGAGGTGAGAAAGCCAGAAGGGAAATGAACAGAAAGGTCAACAGCACAGGTATTGTAGAATTGGAAGTACCATCAAAAAGTTTCAATGAAATAGGAGGAACTGAATATGATGCTTGTTAATGAAAGTAGTATCAATGAAACAATCAGTAGAACCACAATCTAACAAAGCGGGAAAAGCGGAAATTTCGGAAAAGTCAGGAAAAGAAACAAGCAGCATAAGCATAAGGGCCTTGGGATCATAAAGAGCAGATGCATTGAGACAGGTCTCCATAGGTGCACGGTAGGATTCAATGCAGCCTCCTTCCCGTGCGGAGTCCAGAAGGCTGCACCCTAATTTTTTGCCTCAGGGGTAGAGGCCTCCGGTGTGGCTTCCAGAGCAGGGGATGTTTTAGCTGTGCAGGCCTTGGACGCGTGGGAAGTGGACTTCTGGAAATCCTTGGCCATATGTCTGGCGGCTCCACAGAACATGCACAGCTTGAGGTCGAAGCAACATTTGCATTCCTCGGAGGTGAGGCATCCGTCCTTCCTGAGTTTGCTGGAGAGGTCCAATGCAGGTTTTGGGGTAGGGGCGGAGGACTTTCCCCACGAGGATGTGGAGGGGTTGGACAAAGTGGCAGGTTTCCGAGATGAGGTGGTGGGAGTACTTTTGGATGTGGAGGACTGGTTCCGGAGGGTCTGATTTGGCAAGCAACTTTGGACTTGCGTTCCCAATATCTCCTGTCAATAGTCTGGGGGAGAGTCCAGAGTTCTCCTCGGGAGCATGGTTTTCCAATGTGGGAAAGCTCGTCTTTGATGCAATCCGGAAGTCCATTGTAGAAGTGGTGTCAGAGAGCTCCCTCGCCATAACCCTGGACCTGGGAGGCTAGGTGATTGAATTCCACCACATACTTGTTGATATGCTGAGAGTCTTTCATGGATAGGTGGTCGAGTTGGTGTTCTGCATCACCGACAGGGTCATGGGGGCCAAAGTTGGTTTGGAGCTCGAGGACAAATTCCCGATAGTCATCTGTCCAGTCTGGATCATCCATCTGGAGGAGGTCAGTCTGGAATGCGTGGGGACGGTCCTGGAAGTTCAGCTTGCATTGGACCAGGAAGGCCCACAGCTTGTGGGGGTCAGTCCTGTCAAAGGTGTCAGGTTCCCACACCTTTGTGCATGGAGATGAGGAGTTTTCGGATTCACAGTCGCGGCACAATAACTCAGCCAGGCCGTGAACTGCGTTTGCAAGCGCCATGATGGGGTTAGGCAGGATTACATTATCTGGGTTGTTATCAGAGGGGTCGGGGTCAGGGTCACCACCATTCCCGTCATCAGAGGGGTCCAGGGTGCCCCCAGAAGGGTAATGACCTGCAGGAGTAGGGGTGGAGATGCTTTGAGATGGAAGTCGATGTACAATGAGTGGAGAAGCTTTTGAATTGTTCAGCAACGTCGGGGCCACAATGTGAGGTCATCAGGGAGTGCAGGGCATCTTCTTGGGCTGCCTCTGACTGAGCTGTGTCAATGCTTTGCATACTGCATGTTTGGGCACAAGTCTGGATAGTTCTAGACATGTGGTAAAGAGGTGATGTTAGCGAACTTGTAGAGGTTTGAGTTTGAATATACTGTCAAGTCCGAGTTCAATCCCGAAATTCCCAGATAGTCCGGAGCATGTGGCACAGCAGAGTCAGTCGGGAACCCCTGAGGGGGGTCGGAGGGGCAAGGAACTTCAGCTTCAGCTTATGTGCTGTGCCCCTGTATGAGTTCTGTTCCTTAATTTTGGGGCAGAGGGTCGGAAGACAATCCTAAGATCAACTTAAGGACTGAAGTGGGTTTCAGAGGGAAGTGGAGACTTCACAGGAGAGAACAGGATTTAGTTGATATTCAAACTAAGGAAATATCGGAGAGTACATGTGGGTTTATATACTGAAGAGTCCAGAATATATAAAACTGTTAAAGTATGTCGGACAAATCAGAGTTTCGGGTTTCCAGAAGAAAGTAAGGAATGAATCAGGATGGCGTCAGAATGGTGGAATAATAACTGGGGGCAATGGCGCAATAATTGTGAAGCAGGGGGAAAGGGAATTATCAATAGGAACTGCAGATGTCAAGAGATGTCAAAGGAAAGAGACATATGTCAAGAGATAGCCGAGATAGGAGTACAAAGTCCGGGACAGGAATGTGAAAGTCCAGGACAGGAAATACAGGGTTTGGAATATCAATATCTGATGAAGGAGAAATCTTCTAAGGTAAAGTCCAAGGCTTGGGATTCAGGATTTGATCATAGGAGGCCAGAATTGGGCTGGATGGGTTAGGAAAGTTTCAGGATGTGACAGTGTGATTGCAATGGTAACAGCTGTGGTAAGCAATGTGCATCAATCTGATGACTTGGTACTAATTAATATTGATACTGTTAGCTCAAATGTGCATTCACATTCATCCAAGATGACATTATCAATGTCCATGATGCTATCAACTGGATGGAGGAGGGCAAGTCCACTATGCTGCCAAAGGTCATCAGTAAAGCATCCGGGAAGGCAAGCTCTGCCCCCTACATGTTCTCAAACACTAACTGGGGTGATGCAATGGTGGGATACAATCAATCATGAACAAAGGCCATGTGAACACCCTTGAAATCATTGCCTCTGCCTTCCAGGTACTGAAGAAGTCAAGCAATGTTGCAAGTGCTTCTATATCAGCTGCTGCATCTGAGTCAGACATTGTTGATCCTATTAAATAGGCATGTGAATGCAGGGAGGAAGACTCCTTATATTCACCTGAGCTTGTAGAGCTTGGGTTCTTACAGAGGATATAATTTGAGAGTAAGAGAGGATCTATTGAGCGCTAATACAGCGCTGGGTTTATATACTACAATAAACATGTCATATCACTGATGTGACTGTCTAACTACTTACATACATTACATATGTTATATGTAAGATGTGACACACTGCGGCTATACAGTGCTGTGTTCAACAGATCCACATTCAATGCTTTGGTATTTTCTTTCATGTGATCTAACCTTCATGTCTGACAATGACTCATTTTCAGATTCACTTGTTGTCACTTCTGATGCTGGCACAAAGTTGTGGGCAATGATACACTGACAATATACTTTGATCAAGTTCTGTCCTCTCTCTTTTCTCCATCCTTCCAGACACTTTTTTCACCACCTTTTTTTCATTTCGTGGTGTTCCCCTTTCATTTCCTTACCCACCATTTTCCTTCCAAACCAACTAATTTTTGACATCCTTCACTATCCTTTTTTTACACTTTTTTACTTTTGTCTCTTAGCTTTTGTCAACAGTGATGCAACATGATGCAACGTGATGCAACGTGATGCAACTGATTTCCCTTTCCTCCCTTAAACACCTCAAGGGAAAGTGAGAAGATGGCAAAAAGTGTAATTTGAGTGTAATTTGAGGGATCGAGTTGCCTTATTGGCCTTAAATAATAATGAACTTAAATGAACTCATTTTGCCAATTAAGTAATCTAAGGGGCACATGAGGAACCTGTTAATTTTGCTGATGTGATATAATAGTTGTACAATACCCTGTTGTTGAACAATAAGTGAGCTTTTTACATTATCCCCACTCATTATTGTAGCTATCTGATAACGCATAATGATCGCGAGAGCCCTATGCATTATGCATGCATTTTCAGTGCGCCCAACATGGTTCCACGCAAAACCCTATGCATTATTATGTTATGACCTTTTCAACTGTACTGTAGAATACACTAAGTGACTTACTAACAAGTATGCGAAGAACTCCTACTGAGTATTCTACAGGCGAATACTACAAGTTTCTATACTAGAGTCGCATATACATGCACCTGCTTGAATATCGGCCGTAACACATATCAACGTTTCAACAGTCTTCCTTAAACTGACTACAGCACAAAGCTAGTCACACTCAGCTTGTGGGCACTTCCACCCAGTGTGAGACTCGGAGTAGCAGTACACGCCCACGTGACGAGCCTGCCAGTATGTACCCACAAAGCACCCACAAATGCCGCTATCCCAGAGCCAGATTGTTTCCAAAGTCGTGGTGATTCCCCTTACTTTATTAACGTTGTCTTTGCGGACGAAGAGCTTGATTCGTTTGACCTCGATATGAAAACAACCCAAAATGCTGCCATCAATTCAAATGAGAAGATTTTTCCAGTTTTCGCGAAGAAACTTGCATCCAAGGAACCAAAAGACTATATCAATACAGCCCATAAGCTCGCGATTTGGTTGACCTCAGAGAAGGCTTACTATCCAGCTGCCCGTCCAAAGGTACGAGACTAGCCTCCCACAGCCAAGGAAATTACACCAACCACTTAACCTAGATCGTCGAACTTCTTGAGGTGAGGTGTTCAGATTTGCCTCGGGATTGTATAACTCAACTGCCCCCCTCCCTGTGGCCTCCAGATTGCACACGCGACTTTCGTACACGAATTCCTTCGTCACGAAGGCGTCGTAGAACTTGCAGAACATCTACAACAGCTGATTCGTGCTGTGACCCCGTACGCGCACCTGTTTTCGGAGAGCCAACTTCAAGGTAATTCCCCTCAGTTGACATCTTTCTTGCCACTTACTCCCCACCCCTAGTAAAACTCCAGCGTGTGGTGCAACAGACGAACAGGTACTTGCATCGCTTGCCCCCTACGTGCGCGCCAATGGAGATCGCCCAAGCTTCTACTTCGGCTCAAGTGTCAGTTGCTACCAGGTAGGTCGCCATCCGGCGATTTCAAAACTGTCTCATCAGGGCCCGTCTGTGTGATGGAGCTCTCTTCTAGTTGAGAGCATCGGCGTTTCGCCTCCAACGACTGCCTTGCTCGGGAAGGTGCCTTACCCGCAACCTTCGATGCCTTCAATGCCTATTTCACAGCCTGAGGGGGAGGCAGCTCAACCTGTCTCTCCGCCGCCTGCTACATCCGCCAGTATCAAGACTGAATCCTACGACACTACACAAGTTGGTGCACCTCAAGCTAGCAGCTCCGCCGAAGCAGTTTCAGTCACGCGGCCCCCCGATGTCGAGCCTTCCCTGGCATTCCCCACAATAAGTGCCCTTCAATATTCCGGTGCATCCGGGGCCTCCGCAGTGCTTACCAAGCCCCAACCCAAGCGTCAACGCAAAGCCGAACTCCCAGAGGAGCTCAAAGCTCGTGATCTCGACTGGTTTAAATCCATTCAGAGCTCGCTCCCCGCACATGAAGAGCCCAGCGCGTCGTCATCCCAAGCTGGTGGGTCTTCATCTATATCACCGGGTGACCAACCGTCTGTCAATGCACCCTCTCCGTCTCCGAAGAGGAAGACGGCCCGTATGGTACCGTCTCGCCGTTTGCCTCGCCGAGCTCTCCCTCTCGAAGTCCCACCAGAAGTGGCTGAATGCGTCACCACGTCTGTATTGCCACCTCCTGCAACTGAGCTATCCGCCGAGATATCAGGTTCTACTGGGCTCTCCATAAAAGCTGATGAGATAGAGGACACATTCGCTGCAATGGATGTTGATGAGCAAAATCCCTCCCCAGAGGTGGAGGCTCAGCCTCCTACCGTAGGAAATTCTGAAGAAGGAAACGCCCCTGACGACCCTGCGCATGACATTTCGCACTACAAAGATCCACCACAACCAGACCCACCATCAGTGGCACCGCCCTCAACCGAACCCCCTTCTATCGCGCTCTTGTCAGCAGAACCACAGCCAATTATAGCCGACCCACTACCAATAAACGTTGACCCCCCGGCTCCCGCAGAACCTCAGATACTGAAAACTACAGCTTATGCGCCACCCGCAACGACAGAGAATACAATGGAGTCAAGTCTTGCTTCAAATGTTGAGCCTAGTCCTTTCGATACCCTGCCGCCAGAATCTGCAGACATATCAGGGGCTAACGCGCCACCCCCCACAGTGCTTCGGCGAGATATGGCAGTTCCTGCTCCTGACACTGAAAATACTGCAAACCCTCCCCTGAGCACGAACTTCAGAATCACACGGAAATCACCCTCTCAGGTTCCCCAAGGACTGGCTGACGCAAGCCGAAGGAAATTCGGTGGAAATATGGTCGTCATGTATGGACTTCAAGGGAAACCATTCACTTCTACACACAATATTGAGCTCAACCTCAGCGACCCCTTGTTTTCCAACATTTTGAAATGGGTGAACAGGAAAATTGAGCCACAGTACGTGTTTGGCTTTTGATGTCACTTTGGTCCTGATGTGAGCACGTTAACCTAGTCTGGCGGCTCGAGGCGTCTGTATCTCCTTGGCGTGTTACCGCCTTCCGGAGCTGTTTGCCACTATTAAATCGGGGAGCAACGAGAGAGGAATTGATGACTTGACGTCACGGTCGTCATGCTCTTGGCCGCGTTCGAATTCCCTGTCCCTGCATGTCAAACGCAACGATAAGGACACCGTTATTTCCCTAGCTCCACCCATCTTCGTATGTGTGACCCCTCTTTTGCTTCGTCCCGTCTTCAAACCGAAACCCCATGACAGCTCACCCCCGACCAATGTGTCGACATATCGTCGCTCATGACTTCCGGTCGCAATACGCTCGAACTGACACAGCGCGGAGACCTCTCTGAATATGCTTTTGTATTCCATGCCCATCACCCTAGCCAAGCTCAGTTGGCTGAGCTTGCTATGGTGAAAGCATCAGACGAGCATTGGAAGCACTTTCTCGAGGCTCTTTGCATGCCGGCTGGTTTGGAATCGCCGTAGATAAATGACCATGCGCTTTCATCGTCTACCCTTCCGGAGGGCGCTATTGACGGTGCTTTCTGGTCTGACACATTATGGTGTTAGTAGTATGTTAGCGTCGACTCTCCAATCTTGTAAGCCTTGAGGTGCGGGCAATATGAACATAGTACCACCATAATTTTTTTACTTCTAATCGACCTAGTTGTACACGTTTCATTCGACCTCGTGCAACCGAATTTCCCGCGTGCGACTAGTGCCACAGACGCGCCAAAGACCAGCGCGTCCGAGTCGATTCCACTTGAGTTGATACCACGATGACTACGACACAAGCCAGGGACTTCCTTACAAAAGAACTCTTCATCAAGCGCAGTGTGGTATGTCACAAAGAACCCAAGATAAACCTTTTCTCAATGGTGGAAAATGTTAGGTGACTTTCAGATCTCTCAGCCGAGAACTAGGCATTCACGTCAATGAAGCCAAGAAGTAAGCAAACCCCCGCCTTCTGCATCCACCTTGTGACGCTGCCTGAGACATTTTTCGACAGTGAACTCACTGCCTACTACGAAGCCACACGCGACACAGACTCGTCTCCCGTGCCCACATATCTCGTCTCCGGAGAGGTTCCCGCATCGACGTATCATACGCGATCAAATGGATGCACCAGCACTCAGGATTCTGACATTGACATGGACTTGGAGTTTGAGGAGGACAGGGGGGAACCGGACGTGGTGTATGAGAACAAAGTGACGTTGGTGGATGCCAGGGTCCTTGAAGGTGCCTTTCCTACCCTCCGCCCCTGATACACCGAATCTCATCAGACGGTGTCCGTCCTTGGGCAGAGACGATGATGCAGCTCTCGCGCGTGCATTCAATACACATTTACAGCTTGTCCCCGTCGAGGCTTGGGGTGCGTATGCGCGTAGCCGTTATAGTATCGTTCTATCCGTTGACCGACGTCTAGGACGCCGGTCTTATCTGTGCGGCAAACATCAGCGTACGGAACGCAGATATAAAAGGCGGAATCGAATCTTTCTCAATCGTCGGAAAGATTACTGGGGCACATGTGAAGGTTATTATTTGCAAAGTCCTCGCCGCACAATATGATTTACTTATTACTTGATATGCAGAGAAAAGCTGGAGCTAGTCACGGCAGTGCAGCATCCTCGTCAAAAATAACCCTGGACGCGCCCGCAAAGGATGCACCGCAAGCAGGCCCTCCGACAAAGTCGGAACGGCCGCCTAAATGCAAGGCAACATCTTCGGAAATTCACGAGCAACCTTCTCCGAAGGCACCCTTGCCCAAGACCGAATCCAAAGACAAACCGAAGCTTTCAGGCAAACTGGACTGGAGCAAGGCAAAGAAAGAGCCTGACACGGAGAAGGCAAAGGAAGCTCTGAAACTCGAAGTAGAAGCTAAACCAACAATTATCAATAAGGGATCTACAACGAGCAAAGAGTCAGGTCCAGAACCAAAAAGAGTCTCTGCATCAAAACTACATCCTAGTGCTACCGCATACAGCGAAGCTCAGCAGGTACCAATCTCTCTCCCTCTTCGTAGGAACACAGCTCAACTTTCCTTAGCGAGGTACAAAGCGCAAGTCACACGGTCTATCGGATTTGGCGTCCGAGTTGTCATCGACAAAGACCAAGGCAGCAGTTGTATCCAGCTCAGTAAACGTCAAAAAGGAGGACGTGGATTCAGATGAGGAAAGCGATGTTCGCATACCAGGTCGACGACGCCAAAAGGAAAAATACAACGCGACTTCGGATTCAGAGATGAGTTTGCGAGCCATGATGGATGTTGACGACGGTTCGTGTTTCCGGCCCTCACTAAGGCAAGCTTCAGCTGATCATCATAATAGAACAATTCGTCCGAGCGTCTAGAGTCAGCAAAGTCCGTCCAGAGCCAGAAGAGGACGAAGAAAGCGAGGCCGAGGGAGAAGTTACGGCTCTTCCTGTTACTAGTGACGACGAGGACCTCGAAGACGAACCGATTGTGCCGCAGAAGAAGAAGAAACCACGAAAGGTAGTTCCGGTCGGCCGCAATGGGTTAAAGAAACGGCGAATTGTAAAGAGTCGGACGACGACTGATGCCAAGGGATACATGCGTACGTTACGATTTGATCCCTCGCTGTCAAAACTGCCGCAATCTCACGATCCTGCAGAAACGGAAGACTACTCTTCATACGAGTCTGTAGAGGAGGAGGAAGAGGCCGCGCCTTCGAAGCCGAAGGGAAAGAAGAAAATTGTCGAGCCCAAAGCTGAAGAAACCAAGCCGAAAGTTATCGCCAACGAGGACGCTCCTGCAAAGGCGAAAGCGAAAGTTACTTCGAAACCTAAAGGAGGTGCTCCAAAGCGTGGTGGACTGCTCAACTTCTTTGGTCCGGATAAAGGGAAGAAATGAGCAGGGTGATGGTCTTTTATGTTCGAATATTAGTAGGTTCGATATCATGAAACCTTTGTGGGTCTAATCAGGCTACAGAGACCAACGTGGAAAATTACAACGTAGGGTTCAGTGGTCTAATGGTTATGATTTCTGTCTCACACACAGAAGGTTCCCAGTTCGATCCTGGGCTGAACCACATTTTTTGAGGAATTTACTTTGGTTCACGAAGACCGGCAAATACTTTCACCATAAGACCAATTTCTTTAGAGGACCAGTGGCGCTTTCAAACCGCCGGTCGGTGGTTGATGGATCTCTTTGCCCGAAGTGCTCGTTGGCGTGAACTCTTATGCCGAGGCCCATGCACCGACCAGTGAGAGCTGTTCTTTTGTCAACAACTGCGTACCTCAACTCAAGACCAAGGAGCGAGAAGCCACATCCGCCAGAAGTAGCAGTTCCCTTCATTTAAACCCGAAGTTCAGGGTAAGCTCACAGGCCGCACCAATATTAATATTTGCTTCGGTGCACGACGACGATAGCCCCATACCCTCAATGCATAGCTGGAGGCCGTAGTGTTGAAGGCTTATGGTAGAATAATACAACACTTTACCTATGCTCATCATGGACCGAAGAGAAGTTTCGGAGGCCTTGTCATAATAATGCTCTCCTGTGCGGACGAAAGACGTCACAGTATTGCTTGTTTCTATGACCGATAACGTAGGAGCGAGTGTTTATATGGTAGTCGATCTGTCTGTATCATGATAGGGAGGAACAGCAGCTGTGTACAATATGTTGTAAGCACGGTAAACCCCAAGTTCATGGTTTGTCTCACAGATGATGCGGTCGTTTGTCTATCTTAAAGTCTCATGCAGTAGTGGTGTATGTAACCATCGAAACCGCACTTCCCTTGTAACTGCAGGCCGCTGAGGAGGAGGCTTGGCGGCGGCAGCGTCGGTGCGAACTCTGCGAATCAAAGTGCCCAATTTCTCTACAAGCATCGAATGCCAGGAGTTTTCGTGCATGAACACCTGCGCAATAACTCGTTCGTGTAATATTTATTCGAGGGCACGTGTTTCCAGCTACACGAAATTGAATCTGGCGTGTAGTCGAACAAGAACCCTGCGATGTCTGGCAGATCTAAAGGTAGCTATGCCTCGTGCATGCCCGTTATAGGAATCAAGGTGGAGGCTTCTTGCCAAGGGCAAAGTAATGATATCAACTTACTCGCATGCAATGTCTCCGGCGGGCTCCAGGTATATATTAACGATGCTCAGGAACGAGCGCTTTGACTGAAGTCATCATTTGCCAAACCCGCAAGGGCGAATATTATCTGGCCAGTCTGAGGATCAGGAGACGATTCATGTGACGAATGTGGTTCGGATGGCGAGATCAATGTCTCGGGCTTGTGAGTTGGAGAAAGGACATTATCCTCAGGACGTTCGTCGGGTGGCGGTATAGGGAAGCACTCCAAGAAAGACTGCCACCCGACCTCGTGGTTGGCGGCGGCATTCCTTGTCTTGATCAAATGGGTTTTCGTTTCAATAGCGCTGGTGAAATACCCAGCCGGATTGAACGGGATCTGCCAGAAAATAGTCAGGTTCGAGAGACATTCCGTAAAAGAGTGCTCACAACCTCTCCGGGCGTAGATCTTGGAAGATGATATATTAACATAAGATATTAGTATCTACAAGGATAAGCCCATGAGACAACTCCCAATCTATTACCTTGAAGGCAGTAGACACTATGAGGACGCGACAATGCAAGCGAACATCGACTGCTTCAGGATCTCTCCATGACAGTTTTGTCCCGAGGACAGTCTGCGTTTCCGACGCAGTCATGATTGTTTTTGGAATCGTCCTGGTGAACTGTCAAGACCCCAGTTTGAAGGAATAGCTCACTAGATTTTCCCTCCATTTCCATTTCTTTTGCATTGAATGTCACCGTGAAAGCTATAATGCACCCCTCTGGTTGTATGCTCCATGCGTTTGGCACATGTAGACTATCGTCGCCTTCGGCAATATCTTGGGCAACTCCTCGATGTCGGCAGAACGCAAGTCATTGTATTGCAGTCGGTCCTGCTATGACCAGGACCCGGCGATTGAAAAGGACGGAACATCCAGCGACCAAATGACTAAATGGTATACACCGAGATTGCACGATCTGAGGGCGTCCCAACATCGGAGGCCAGTTGAGTTTGACCTTGGCACTTCTGATAAGCGCTTCTGAGAAATCTGAAGCTGACTGTCATGCATAAGGACCAGGTGGTAGCGGAAGGGACGTTCTCTGATACAGCCTTCGCCAGATGGTTCCGTCGCAGTAGTCTTCGATGAATGTGAATTCAGATGGTTGCAAGATCAAGTACACCTGTGTCAATGAATGATATTTGCCAGCTCCCACTACGATTATGGCAAGCATTTCGGGGCATTCTCGGTTTGCTGGGGCTCGGACTAAGCAGGGCTAAGCTCGTACATCTTCATTTTGTCGTGGTATTTTGATAAACTATCCGAGTGTCGACTACTGGTAACCCACCAGATGTCTATCTACCAAGCTATAATTATTATCCCGTCTCTATTATGATAATCCAAGATGTTGAGTCTGTGAGTGGGAATGACCTGTCTTCAAAGCCATTCGACAGTAGCAGGTGGCTTGGAGGATATGTCGTATGTAACACGGTTGATGCCATTCACTTCGTTGGTGATCCGGGAGGATATCCGTTTCAAGACCTCGGCGGGGAAAACATACCTAGCATGGAGGGTCAGAAAAATCTGGAGCAACAAGGACGAGGTGAGTATACCAATCGGCCGTCATGAAATCTTCAGACTGTACTGCACGAAGTGCAATTACCTTTGGGAAAGACTGTTAGCACGCATGAAAGATCATGTTGTGAATCACTCACCTGTTCATACGTCCGCTTGTCACCCATTACTCCGACAGCTTTTACGGGGAGCAGAACAGCAAACGCTTGGCTGATCTCGTTGTAGAGATTGGCTTTTCGAATCTCTTCGATGTAGATGTTGTCGGCCTGCTGCAGGATCTTTACTTGATCTCGGGTGACAGGGCCGAGGATACGAATAGCAAGACCAGGTCCCGGGAATGGATGACGCTGAACAAGGGGCGCAGGTATGGACAACAGACGACCGAGTATACGGACTTCGTCTACAAAAGAGTTGTGGAGGCATTGTGTAATGAACATGTCACACAACTCACCCTTGAAAAGTTCGCGCAGAGGCTCGATAAGTTTCAACTTCATATCCTTCAACAACCCTCCAACGTTATGATGGGTCTTGATAGTCGCACTCGGTCCCTTGAAGCTGATACTCTCGATGACGTCCGGGTAGAGCGTACCCTGTAATAACCATTCTACTCTACCCTTGGCTTCGCTGCCCTGCTTCTCTTCTTCCTCAGCTGCAGCTTCAATCTTGGTAGCCTCTGCTTCGAAAACGTTGATGAACGTGTTTCCGATGATCTTGCGTTTTTGTTCGGGGTCCTCGATGCCTTCGAGACGGGTGAGAAAAAGGTCAGACGCGTCGACGACGGTGAGATTAACGCCGAGATCTTTATTGAGCATTTCATTGACTTGGTTAGCTTCGTTGAGACGGAGGACGCCGTTGTCGACCATGATAGCGTGGAAGCTGGGTGGGGGCAAGTATCATTATCTAGGAGGATGCGTGAGTGGCGGGTGCGTACCGGTCACCGATAGCTTCGTGCATGAGCTTAGCCGCTACGGTGCTGTCGACGCCTCCACTGACTGCACCGATGACACGTCCTTTGGGTCCACAGATCTCTCTTATCCTTGCAATTTCCTTCCCAATGAACTCTTCCTAACACTGACATTAGTGACGATGACCAGAGGGAACTGTATCGACATCACGAAATGACCATGTAACTTACCATCGTCCAGTTCGTCTGACACCCGCAGACCTTAATCACAAACCGCGAGATGACTTCTTTGCCTTTGGGACTATGAGTGACTTCGGGGTGGAACTGAATGCCATAGAGTGGTTTTGAATTATGTGCAATGGCTGCGAAGGGAGCAGTCTGTGTTCGTCCGATGACGTGGAAATCGGGTGGTAGACCGTGAAGCTGGTCTCCGTGAGACATCCAGACCTGTATGGTCGTTGGGGGTAGTTACAAGTTTGAATGGACAAAGAACGAGGGAAATGTACCTGCATCTCATCACCGAGGCCCTCGAACAGTGCATCGACGGAGCCCTCGCCAAATCGACTGATTTGGACGGTGGCATGGCCGTACTCGCGATGATCGCACCCTGCAACTTCTCCCTTTAGATTCCAAGCCAGTTCCTATACAAAAGTCGCGATATGAACCATTTAAGTTTGATACACTTGATGCAAACCTGTAAACCATAGCATATTCCGAGAATCGGGACGCCAAGGTCGAATATTGCGGGATCGGCATGTGGTGCGTCGGCATCATACACCGAGTACGGAGATCCTGAGAGAATGATACCTGTCACGAGCCTTCGCGTGAGCTCTCTGAACGCGGCCAACTGTATCAAGGAATCGACGGATACCTTTCGGCTTGAAGTGAAGGTCTTTGAGAACTGTCGTACAAGGCATCAGCTCCGCGTAGACATTGAGTTCACGACATCTTCTCGTGATTAAATGGCTGTACTGTGGATTGGGTGGAAGATTGAACATATCATCTGTCGAGAAAGATTGAAAGATCCCGACCTGCGATCCGAAATCGAGGATCAGTATGGTGTCGAACTGATCGTGTATTTCTGCCATCCTGTAGATGATAATATTGTTGAGGCATATCTAGCAGAAGTGTCTGGAAGTACTTACCTTAGTTTTTGAGGAGGTGGTACTAGTATTCGACCACAATCTGTATATGAAGCGTATCGGGTAGAAGAGAAGGTGTGCTTACGAAAAAATATTACATTAGTCAGCGTTGCAAGGGAACTTGTTAGTGATTTCTATCAGGATTTTTCAACACTTTACATAGTCTCAAGCTACGACTTCAACGCTCCTTACAACAACGCCTGGTTCTGGGCGAGGAGTATCTCTGCCTGCTAATGGTCTTCGCACATAGCTCTCGGGCTAGTATCGCGTCTTGTGTGCGACAATTAACCTCCAGACATGCCACAATACTCCACACGACTCCCTTACGACCCCCACACTCACCAGGCTCCCTAATTGCAAAGGCATTAGCTAGCCAGAGGTCATTCAATTCATCTAGACTCGTGTCTGCGAAATCTTCACCGCTACTCTACCACCCACGCTGGTCGAATAGTAAGGCAAATGACCTGACTGACCTTGCCGAGCCAGAGGGGGAGGAAGCAACGGAGTCGGGGAGTGAGAGGAGCAGTGACCAAGTTCGCCTGGAAAGCTCGGAGGACGAGAACCAGGGTGGAGCTTCAGTCGGGTCGCCTCCTCCGTCGTCTTCGTCCAGCGGAGATAACAGCGACGGTTCCGATTCCCCGTCACCCCCTTCCCAACGAACTCCTACACCAAGTTCAATAGCCAAACAATCTGTTCCGGAAGTATATCCTCAGGTTCTTGCTCTGCCTATCGCTCGACGTCCCCTCTTTCCCGGTTTCTACAAGGCCGTTGTCGTTCGTAATCCTGCCGTCGTCGCTGCCATCAAGGAAATGATGAAGCGCGGCCAACCCTACCTCGGTGCTTTCCTTCTCAAAGATGAGAACACCGATAGCGATGTTATCACGGATATCAACTCTGTACACCCCGTCGGCGTTTTCGCTCAGATCACGAGTGTGTTTGCGGCCAACACTGGTTCTGGAAACGACAAGGAAGAAGGTCTCACGGCTGTCTTGTATCCTCACAGGCGGATAAAGATGACGGAATTGCTCAAGGCTGGCGAGCTTCCCCCGGTCGCGAACATTGCACCGGAAGATGCGCAGACGGTCACTCCTCCGGATACACCTCTACCGTCGCCGGCACCCGAATCTTCGGAAGGTGAAGTTGCGAAGGTGCCACCTGGTAAACAATTTTATATGAGAAATTTATGATTCGCGCTCATGTCAGTGTAGCCACAGGTCCAGTACAGACATCTTTCTTGCACAAGCACGCCATCTCGATCGTCCAAGTCGAGAACCTTGTTACGCAACCGTACAACAAAGATGACCAGTACATCCGTGCCTTCATGTCTGAAATAGTCACCGTGTTCAAAGACATCGCTCAGCTCAACCCACTCTTTCGCGATCAAATTACCAACTTCTCAATCAATCAGGTCGCTTCTAACGTCTTCGATGAGCCCGATAAGCTCGCAGATTTTGCAGCGGCTGTCTCAAGTGGCGAAGTTAGGGAACTGCAGGACGTCTTGGAAAGTCTCACAGTCGAGGACCGTCTCCGGAAAGCTCTTTTAGTACTCAAGAAAGAGCTCATCAACGCGCAGTTGCAGAGCAAACTCTCTCGGGATGTGGATAGTAAAATTGCCAAGAGACAGCGAGAATATTACCTCATGGAGCAACTGAAAGGCATCAAGAAGGAACTTGGTATGGAATCGGATGGCAAGGACAAGCTTATTGAAAAGTTTAAGGAGCGCGCTGCGGCGTTGAAGATGCCAGAGGGTGTTAGGAAGGTCTTCGATGAGGAACTTAACAAACTTATGGGTCTGGAACCTGCGGCTTCAGAGGCGAACGTGACACGCAATTATCTCGAGTGGCTTACCCAGGTTTGTCCCCCTTCATCCCTGCGCGAAGGAGGACTTGATATAATTTTTTTACAGATCCCATGGGGTCAACATTCCCCAGAAAACTACTCTATCATGCATGCCCAGAAAGTCCTCGACGAAGACCACTACGGCCTCAAAGATATTAAAGACCGTATCCTTGAATTCCTCGCTGTAGGTAAACTGCGGGGAACCGTTGAAGGCAAGATAATCTGTCTCGTCGGACCCCCAGGAGTCGGCAAAACCTCGATCGGAAAATCCATCGCGCGTGCATTGAATAGGCAATTCTTCCGATTTTCTGTTGGTGGCTTAACGGACGTCGCGGAGATTAAAGGCCACCGGAGGACGTATGTTGGTGCGCTCCCAGGAAAGATCATACAGGCGTTGAAGCGGGTTGGGACGGAGAACCCGTTGGTGTTGATTGATGAGGTTGATAAGATTGGGAGGGGGATTAATGGGGATCCGGCGAGTGCGTTATTGGAGATGTTGGATCCCGAGCAAAATAATGGGTTTTTGGATCATTAGTGAGTCTCGTTTGGGTTCCTTGGGATTCGAGGGAGCTGATTCGGTTGGGGATGTGTAGTATGGACGTCCCAGTTGATCTGTCCCGCGTTCTATTCGTCTGCACGGGTGAGTACAGAGGGCTTAGTCGCGTGGAACTTGAAGTTGAAGTTGACGGATTGATTACAGCGAACAACCTGGATACCATACCCGCTCCTCTTCTTGATCGAATGGAGGTCCTCGAAGTTAGTGGCTACGTCTCAGAGGAGAAATCTGTCATTGCGGAGAAATACCTCGGTCCCCAGGCAAGAGAAGCATCAGGTCTCAAAGATGCCGACATTCTTCTCGATTCTTCAGCCGTTGACGCGCTCATCAAGTATTATTGCCGGGAAAGTGGTGTGCGGAACTTGAAGAAGCACATAGATAAGGTGTGCCTGTGACCCAACGTCTTTGTGTGTGCCTGATGCTGAACTTGGCATAGATATACCGGAAAGCAGCGCTCAAGCTTATCCTGGACCTCGGCGAGGATGTTTTCCCCGAACCCGCCAGACCAACCCCCGAAGCACCCGATGCCGATGCCGAAACCGTAGAATCCCAAGAGCCCCGACCCAACGAACCAAGCGAAACTTCATCCACCGAATCGTCGACCCAAGAATCCACGGAGCGTAAAGCCGTCACGACACAAGAGCGTCAACCACTCCAAGTTCCCGACCATATCCATGTCAGAATCACACCGGAGAATCTGAAAGATTATGTTGGCCCTCCTGTGTATCATAAGGACCGGATGTATGTCCTTCCGCCGCCCCCTGGTGTTAGCACGGGTTTAGGATATTTGGGCAATGGGTCTGGAGCTGTTATGCCTGTTGAGGCTACGGTGAGCACTTTGATATATGAACACAAGAGTGAATGAGCTCATGTGCAACATTAGAGTATGCCAGGCAAAGGCGGTCTCCAACTGACTGGAAAACTCGGTGAGGTTATCAGAGAAAGTGCACAGATCGGTTTGAGCTGGGTCAAAGCGCACGCATACGAACTGGGGATCACGAAGACCGCCGACGAGCAGTTTTTAACTGATCGTGACATCCATGTGCACATGCCTGAAGGCAGCATTGGCAAGGAAGGCCCGAGTGCCGGGACTGCGATATTATCTGCTTTCGTCTCTCTTTTCACCAAGACTAAGATTAATCCTGATATCGGTGAGTTTTCCGGTCGTCGTCTGCATAGTTCACTGAGGTGAATATCGAATACTGTGCACAGCTATGACTGGTGAAATTTCACTCGTGGGACAAGTCCTTCCTGTAGGCGGTCTCAAAGAGAAAATTCTCGCAGCCCACCGAGCAGGGATCAAGACGATCGTAGCCCCCGCCGCCAACCGAGCTGATATCGAGGAGAACGTTCCAGAGAGCGTCAAGACTGGTATTCGGTTCGTGTATGTTGAGGATGTGAGAGAGGTACTGCATGAGGTGTTTAGCGGGGAGGCGGTCGCTGAGAGATGGAAAGATACGTTGTCGATATGAGGGCGAAGGATGTGGATGGATAAGCGGTATCAGCCTGACTTATCCTATAATACTAATTCCTGATCCTTGGATGGCGGGGTGGGTTCGGGCCCCTCTCCCTCGGTCGCTATATCGCAGGGCGCTGGCATCAGCCCGCCTGGGGTCGAGGTTGTAGACTCGACATGGACTTGGGACCAGAGGGTTTCATTGTCTTCGATGATGACTATTCTTAATCCCTCGCACTTTTGCATAACTACATAGAGGTCATACGTCTTTTACCTTACAACCATGTATCATACAATCTGCAACCCCAACTCATGCATGATTTTTGGTGGACGGTGCATATGTTATACAGGTTTTCAGCGGTGGTTAGTAACTTCGGAATCCAGGCTCAGCGCTCTTTAACTAGGGGTAGCTTTCAGGGCCTGCTTTTTTCTATACAGCGTAACTCCCAGCCACCACTGTAGTCGACAATCCTAGACTGATAATCTCAGGTATCTCAATGACATGAGTCTTATCTTCCTGGGAGCAAAAACTGATATCATGACTATCGTGATAACCTTGCGCATTCTCATGCAATCCAAAAAAACAACTTCCTTCAGGCGGGGGGTCAGTCAGGTGGTCTCTGTGGTTGCACGGAACGCCGCTTGCAGCGTGCTCGAGATAGGTGGCCATTGATGGTGATCAGTGGTACTTAGTAACTCATAAGTACTAAAAACTTTACGGCAGTTGATCAGGGTTCGGTCAGTCTCCCGATAGCCTGTGAAGTATGTACATACCCAGGTGTGTGTCGTGTTTTCACGAAAACCAGATGCCGTTGACTGCAGCATATCTGCAACGCGCTTAGAGTGGTCCTAAAGTTGGATTTCGAAGCTCCCTTATCTCCCACTTTTCTGCTTTTAAGGTGTTGGGTTCCTGTGATCCGAAAGGTAGTATCGTTTGCGAGACAGTCCCGCATAACCCGAGTCCCAGCTAGAGTGTGTCTGACATGCAGGAGGTCGACGATACAGTTGTCCCGGGCTCCGTCTACCTGGTTGACGTGCAGGAGAAGTCGACAGTTATCCACGCTGACAAGGATAGCTCCATTGTGCTTAGTCCAACGCCTTCCAACGATGTTAATGACCCTCTTAACTGGAGCAGGCGACGTAAGATGGTGCAGATGATTTGCGTTATGATCTGTGCGTTGCGTCCTTTCGTTCATTTGACTTGGTTGCTGCTTCCTCTAAACTGACGTTGTTCAATGCGCAGATACCAGTGCCATTGGCATTGGCACGACAGTCTTGTACTCGATTCTTCAGCCTATTTCGAACGATACCGGTATTCCACTCTCGACGCTGAATGCTGGTACTGGTTATAGTGGGTGATTCGTCGACAACTAGGCATATTCTCCTCAGTACCGTTTTTTGTTGCAGTGTTCCTTTGTAAGTATCAGGGACGAGTAGATAATTTATCCATGTACATCTCACAATCGCTCTGCAGTTCTTGGATGGGGAGCCCTCATAAACCAACCCCTCGCATTGACCTTTGGGAAACGAGGCATATACCTATTATCGGTTCTCGGCAATACGGTCGGTATTCCGTTCCTTCGGTCTTTGCTGCAGGAGACTAGCAGTTTGATCAGGCAATGTGTCTCTGGACTCCATATATCAAGACAGAGGGCCAATGGTACGTTCATTGTGTACTTTTGCTCTCCCAGCAAGTAGATCTCCTCACCATTCCTTAAAAGGATCGCGAGCAAGATCGTTCAGGGGTATCTTTGCACTCCTGTTGAGAGCCTTTGCGAAGTTAGCATTGCGGACGTGGTCAGTATGGAACAGGAGATCGTTCTATGAAGCTGATGAACTCTGCAGTTTTTCGCTCACGAGCGAGGGACTTACATTGGCATATACACATTGTTTTTGTTCGGGTAGGTGAACGGAGCGAACGTATCGTAGCATGCTACTGAGATAATATGAAGGTCGAACTATTTCGCTCCTCTGATTGCTGGCGTGAGTGTTGTCTCCCTTGAACGCTCTCTCATCTGCTTACTTCTTTCTAAAGTTCATTTATGACGGGCAAGGGTGGCATTGGGTTATGTATTGGGCAGCCATCATCAACTTTGGGTCACTTATTGTCCTATTTCTCTTCATGGAGGAGGTGAGTGCGATATTATCCGAGCAAAGCACTCGCTGAGTCGTCTTGTTTAGACAAACTTCACACGCACTAGCAGCGAAGCGTCTGAGTGCGTAGACTTCAGTAGCAGTGGGGACAAGGACGAAAAGAGTTCTTCGGGCTCGCCCTCTATTCCAGGAGAACTCATAGGAACTTCCAAAACATTTCGGCAACGCCTTGGGTTATTCAATATTCGCTATGCTTCAAATAAGATGCTCTTCACCATGGCCTATCGGCCCGTGCTGATGCTGCGATTTCCTGTCATATTTTGGTATGTATATGTATATCTTACTGTCGTCAACTGCCAACCACTGATGCATCGTAGGGCCGGGTTTCAATATGGAACTTGTCTCGTGTGGTATAATGTGCTCAATGCCACTTGCTCATTGATACTAAGCGACCCACCTTATAACTTTCGCGCAAGCTTCGTTGGCCTGACCTATGTGGGACCATTGATCGGAATGTTGCTCGGGTATGTCAATTCCACCAAAGCATCTGTTTGCGTCACCAACTGCATGTTTGCTAGCACCTGCTATAGCGGTTGGGTAGGCGATAGATTCGCTGTCCGCTACGCCCGCAGGACACACGGGATTCGGGAACCAGAAGATCGTCTCTGGCTCATGGTCGTCTCGCTTTTGCTATGTCCTGCGTCGCTGGTGCTCTGGGGCGTTGGTGCGTCCAAGGGTATGAATTGGTCAGGATTGGTCATTGGCATGGGCATGATCTCGTGTTCTACGGGCATCGGATCCTCGCTTTCGATAGGATACGCACTTGACTCATATAAAGACTTGAGCGGCGAGGTCATGATTGCCGTCATCCTCGTTCGGGTGAGTGTCCTTGTGTCCCCTCGTCCTGGAAAGCTATGCTCATCCGACGTCGCAGAACACGTTGTCGTTCGCTATCGTAAGCCGAAAATCTCACTTCACTGGTGTAACATACTGAACGGCCGCCACGCAGGGATACGGCATTACCCCGTGGCTCCACATGGGTTACCAAAACACCTTCATCTCTGCTGCGTTTGTTGGGCTGGCGATTACGATGTCATTCCTTATTGTCATTAAATGGGGAAAGAGTTGGCGTATCGCAAGCAGGAAACGGTATTGGACATACGTTGCCAGCAGCGGCTTCAAATATTAAGTGACTTTTGCATATATAACCGAGTTTCTTGAAGGGTATAGCGGCCGTTTCCAGAAGTGAGGACACATCGTAGAGAGGTGCACTTTGCAGCGGATTCCCCTACTATCATCTCCTAATTACCCACACAAAAGGGTATCTCCCACCTTCGACATTCATCAAAGCCCGTTGTTTCGGGGTGTAATAATCGGTACCCGCTTGAAGCTCGTTGGTGCTGGTTACCAGGTTGTGCTTGTGGCATACGTTTTAAGCTGATGAGCGGCACTGACTGACTGATTGTGCGCCCGGATTGCTCACGCTTTGGGCAGACGCTGCTGAGGTACATCATACTTGTTGACCGTGTCGTCCCCCACACGACTTTGCAATGGCCGCATCGCTCGAATGAACAAATATGAACCACCATACCAGAGGTTACACTTGGCGCATCCTTCCACGCTGATCCATGACGCCGAAGTAGATCTGGGGGCGAGACGGAAGCTCAGCCGACAGGTATAAACGCCGCAGGTAGCTGCGCCGCATCATGTTCATCTTTTCTCCTCATTCTGGCTTGTAACCCACGAACAATTTCCACTACACCCGGTTGCCAAGATCTCACCTACTTGAATAGATCCATTTGCCCACGGACAGTTATACATGATACAGCTTCAAGTTTGTCTGAGTTCGAGGATAGCATTCTTCTGATGTTTTTACTACATCGAACGAAGAAAAGATGTCGCAAAACTAGCTTACCTACAGTAGTCAGTCTTGCTGCTCTGCTGGCCATAGGACAACGTTGTATCAACTAAAGCTAGCGACAGGCCTGATTAGTTAGGCCTTTCTCACAAGAACCTCTACTCGGAAGTTCGAGCACTATCTACCTGTCGGAACCGTCAGCCTTAACAAAACCGATCATAAATCCTGACATACCCAATCATGCAAAAGCCCGGTCATGAAGGATGAGTTCTGGAGACCGGAGCCCAACGTGATCTCATCTACGACCGCCACTTCTCCTTGATCTGGCCCCCTTGTCTAGTAAACGGGAAAAAGAGCCACTGTACGCATCCTCGCACAACAGATAACCTGAGGAACGCTCGATAGATGGTGTCTGTAGGGAGAAGTAAGACCAACTGGTGGTATTTACATCACGAGGCAGCTGCTATGATGGCTCGCGGCAAAGCCAGGTGCAACATGTTGACAAACGTTGGAGATCCGGCCTGGTTCTGAGAGATACGCTCAAGAGCGACGCACGATCATTAATGTTCGGTCTATACTCACTGTGAAGCACGTCAAGAACTGCACAGCTACAGTCCTGCAACTTCCTCTACCGCTGCGCACAGACTATCACTCACAGAACCTGTCCCTGTCCGACTCGTCTGGCTTTCTGTTCTTGCCCTGCTTGAATAAAGAAGACCATATAGGTCACACGAACCTACCCGAAAGCTGAGTCGCAACTTCACAAGTCTCCATGCCTCCTCGGGTCCTCGTATCTTAAAGGTGGGTGGTCAAGAGCTTCTGGACTGGGTGGCAGAAATTTTGATATAAAGGTGAACCTTCGACATGGGATGCACATCCCGTCGTCACGATGTCGAATGACCCCGTTGGGCGTGCTGTTGGTCATGATGGCCAGTTACTGGATACGAGCCAAATCCAGTGGTATCATGATGTCGATGATGACATTTCTCTCTCTCCTACTGGTACGTGATTACCTGGCCATTCCAGGTTCTGCAACACCTTCTGAACGAGCATTCTCATCTGGCGGGCTCACTGGGACTTCAAGTTTCACGCCGCAACCGGATCAATCCAGAAATATTCGAAGCACTACAACTGCTAAAGAGTGGCTATCGGAATGGACACACCCAGGCAGCAACTGAGGCAGAGTCTCATGCTCGTAAGGCAGCACTTTTTAATCAATTCACGCAGGGAAACGACTCTGAGTCTGGTGCTTTGTGCACGTAGTAGCTATCTTGTATATTGTTGACTGAAATATCGAACCGAACACATGGTTCGGTCCCTCCAAGGTTTGGTTCGACGTTCAGCGCTTCAGCGCTTGGCATGAACATGAACAGATGTTCGGTTCTGCGTTCGAGTATCTCAAGAATTGAACTGAACCGAACTTTTCCAACACTACAATGTCTGATGCATTGTTCAGTTTACTCAAAATATGGAGACGACTCGACGATGCAGACGAGTGGAAGAAGCGATGCCGCGCCCACCCGCTCGTTCAAAGACTTGACTCCAAGACTCGACTGAGTCCACTCGTTCCTCGCTACATAATAGAGTAGCAAAACCCGCCAAAACCTCAAGGAGTGTTTCTTGCCATTCTGTATTCCCGTTCCGACATGCATGTCGAGTCAAGCCGAGATAGCAAGTTTGGCATTAGACTACTTGTTACCCTTTGACGCAATACTTCCACTGGACGACTCAATTTTGGTTTTCACGACCTCATTGGCCTCCCCATCAAGCATATGTAAGTTACTACTTTTCATCACGATTACAACCGTTGCTGTGCCTAAGACGCTCCTTTCTCGACGGGCGGTTTGAATTACAACCAGGGTAGTTTACTTGAAGCCTGCATTGAATGCGTTGTTTTCTCAGCAGCCGTCGTGCTTCCCCCCGCATTTGTATTTGGTGTTGGTGTCCAGACTCAGACTCTGGGAGGCTCTCTAATCAGGGTACTCATAGGAACCCACGCTCTACTAACGACACCCACCTTGATTCTGTGGCGCATGAGCTTCACGGGCACCAACGAAAAGTTTTTTTGATCTGGTCTCGTTGACGGAACTTGTGAACCTATACAGTACCGGGACGAGTTCCCCTTCGAATACGATCGCCACGATCTCACTCCCCCGCTCTGTTCCCTGAGTTTCTGTCTCCATGAAGTATGTTCGCCCAAGATGTCCGGAAACCCTGTCAACTTAACCGGGACGAACACGTACTCCTTAATTCAATCACCAAGTTCGCAGGAGCTTCAAGAGGTTAACGGCGGCAATGCAGCAATCTGTTTACTAGGCATTTGGATCTGCGCCGTCCGTTGCCTTTGTCAGGCAGGCGCTTGACTTTCCTGTCCGCGTAGGTTTCCAAACGCTACGGCAGGCCTCTATTGCCAGGTCGAAAACACTACGTACGTGGAAAAAATGCTCACAAGACAATATCGACGTGGTTCGAGACAATCGTAGACCTGGGCATTTTTGTCATTCCAAGACAGGTGTGCGAGCATGTCTTGGACGAAGGTCAACGTTTCAACCTTGCAGCAGAGACCGGAGCTGTAAATCGGTGCGTGAGAGTCCTCTCAAATGTTTTTTTTCACGTCTTATATCATGTTCACAATTACAGAACCACTACGACCTGCATGGCCCTTACGCCCAGCCCCTGAGAATGCCGCTGACATCAGCGGCAGTCCGGTGTCGTAATCTTGCTGTTCATTTCGGCGTTTCTTCACCTACCTCTCGAGTGATGCCATCCGCTTTCAGCTATGACGGCTTATGCATCGCGCTCCTTCACAAGCGCCACCGTCTTGATCGAAAGTGGGAAACCTGAAAGTATGTCTATCAACTGGTCAGGTCAGTGAGCTTCTTCGGCCTTGCATATGCAGTGGAACCTCACGTTGTTGGAAGTAGTTGCTTTGCACTCCAGCAGTCCGTGGGGACTAAACAATTAGATCTTGGGTGGGCTGCCGAGGGGCAACCATTAGAGTGCTCAAGAGCCGGGGAGATGGTAGCGAGCAGTGGCTTACTCAGATGGGTTCGGTTGTTGTAACCATCTTGCTTGAATATTCTCATCCACTATCGAAGTAGGATATATCTCACCTCTTGCAACATTGTTGGTGCCTTACTGTCGTAAGTTGAACGGCAATGACAAGGCTGCCTATATACAAGATACACATGAACTTTCTCTCCTGGGAGAACACCACGGCAGCCTCTCCAGCTGCCGAGTTTGGGTTGCAAAGATATTGGAACTAGCGTGCCTTAGCTTGCACTTTCATCTACCTTCTTAAGATGTTATGGCCTGGCTGTCTTTGTTCGTCTCTCGTCTGTTCACATGATATGAACGGAACAACGTCTTCTTACGTTGCAATCACAGCGCTTCAGATTCGTGGGACGGGAAGACTTTTTCGTCGCGTGCCGTCTGGCATATTGTACGTCCTGTTATCCATCTTCTGCACTGGGATATCCACCTACCCTCTTCGCAGGTTTCGAAATAAGCTCACTTGAGGTGGTAACAGTTCTTTGTCTCGCCTCTCAAGGTCCAATTCACATAGGGGGTTGTCTCTGGTACTGTGACGCCGGGATTGCAGGGCGGATATACGACTGCGGGTCTCGAAGCTCTGAACCTATGTCTATCTCTCTCGACGACTTCGTACAAAATCTACAGATTCGAAAGTGGGTGATATCCGTGCTTGGGTTACTTTGATTTAACGTTCAGCTCAGGGCTTTCGTCGCTGTGGGACATACATGGCTGGTCTATGATTTTCTCCTGACCTTCGACGATGAAGTGCGCCTGTCTTCCCTTCCTTAGTAGTAAATTTTTGAGACGCTTTGTAGGTGCAGTACATCTGGCAGGCACCTTGGACTATCGTGAAAGTCACGTACCTCGTCAATCGATATGTCAATTTAGTGGGTCAGACCTTCATTCGGCTTGAGGAATTCGACATCATCGGTCACAGGACACAGAGCGTGAGTGCTCCAACTTCATTGGGAAGTCTCGAAATCTGAGCAGGGCTGCGCAACTGCAGTTTTGCAAGAAATTTTACCTTGCGAGCTTCGTGTTTATGATGTTTTGTGTAGAGTCCGTACATGGTATGTTCTTGGTCACGGTCTTCGTGTTTGAGAAACTGATACGATATTTAGTCCTCGTCATCATGAGAGCTTGGGCGATCTGGGGCTGTCAGCGGAGAGTGGCCATTCGGTTGGCTGTGGGTTACACTATCTACATTGGGTCACTGATAGGCGCTGTGACATACACCACAAAAACCCAAACGTGTAAGTGTTTTGACCTAACTCCTTCAATGCACTTCACTGAAGACTCTCGAAAGTTTCCACGTTTCATGCTGTACAGAATTCCAAGATATGCTTCAGTCACACGCCGTGTGAGTATCATCCTATATCCTTGCCGAGAAAGTAACTGATCACATTGTTCACCAGCGTATGTGGTGAGTGTGGTCTCCTCCACTGGACCTATCATGTCTAATTTTCGACCAGTGGTTGATGTGTGTCGCAAGGTGATATTTGGTTCACTTAATGCTATGTCCCTCAGACTAATATCCGAATTAGCATCTTGCTAGACACAGTAATGTTCACCCTGATCATGTGGAACCTTTGGAAACATTCTCGGTTACGCGATCGACGTTATCTTTCTTCTCTCCTTCATGTACTCTCCAGGGATGGTGAGTGCCACCGACAGTACAGGTCCTCTGCACATGCACTCATTCCGGTGTAATTATCTAGCTATCATATTCTTTGTCGTAAGTGATCTCTTCTCGACATTTGATTACCAAACAAACATTTTCAGATCCATGTTTTCACATCGTCATTCACCATTGCCGCATTGTATGTCTGACCATATTCACTTGTCTCAGTTTACTGAGCCGGCGTTCACAGAGTAGCGTTTTCTGCCGTAAGTTCACGCTTCAACGTCATCTTGGCTCGTAATGATTATTGAGGTGGCTCCCAACTCCTCGTTTTTATAATCATAGGATCCAAGAAACTTTCTTTCCAGAGCGTACGTACTATCTCTCACCGGCATTCGTAAGTAACCGTGATGACAACTCTAGATTCGCTTGCCCCCTTCTGTCAATAACGGGACAGCGCCTCGTATTGAGTCTCCGCCGACTACACAAGCAAAGCCTTGACAGCGTTGATTTGAGTCGGGTGGTCGATCGGCAGCTACAAGCTATGCAAGATGCGGATTTCTGGAATGATGCTGATCCGCCGTGTCAGTGGGCGCCGCGCTCGTCGCAGGAAAGATCGACCACTGAGGGATCAGGATCAGGCAGCGGAAATACGGCAGGCGAAGGGAATCTTGGTCTCATGCAGTCGCGAAACGGTGAAGCGGATAAGGATCTCGAGGTGGAGGCAGTTGACATCGCTGTTGGAGATATTGTTTGATGTAGATGTCTGGATTATGATCTGTTTCGGAGTGGTATACATACTGCACACTAGTCATATCATGTAACTTGTACTCGTACATTCCTTTGTTATTCTGCGTAATGTATCAGGCCGATAGTATTTGTTACCCCAGTTGCGGGGGGGAATCTCAGGGGGTTTCGAAAGAGTCCAATCAGAGTGGTTGATTTTTATCATGTGACGAGGATGCGTTCGCGACTGCTTTGATCCTTGCTTCTGCCCCACTCTTCAGCTGCATCTTCTTGGTTTATCATTTCTCTACAACAGATCACATCATGGAAAGCATCCACATGCAAATACTCCTTGCGCACTTTAATGCCATCCTCGACACTATGCGGCGGTTCTTGTGGAACTACGCACCGCAGCCTATCCTCTCGACCATTTTTCGTCTAGTCATCAAAATGTCTTCTTCACCGATTGTTTATGCACCCCTAGTCTACGATCCTACAAACCATAGTGTCCACCCTGCGACAACTTCTATCATCCCAATAACTTTTCTAGTCCCAAGTCCTCCTTACAACATAACCCATCTAAATTATTCTTTAGATCAGATGTCATCCCCGAACCCTTCACATTACTATGTATTTTTAGATCTGCCCGCCTGGCAAGCCGATACCCCCAGCACTACTATTCAACCGCTACAGGCTGAGGACACTAAGGTAAATTGCTCTGGCTCTGGCTCCGGCTTTCTCTGTCTTCTCGGGAGATCTTCTAACACAAACCAAAGCAGAATAGCCAAGTGCGAATGGACGTCGTTCCGTACAAAGCTCGCGGGATGAGCTTTTGTCCCATTTTGGTCGGCGTCACCTACATCAAATCACTGGTACATGTCTATACACTACTGATGGTAGGCACCTCCTTTCTCCGCTAAAGCGTAGAGCACAACTGCTAATGCGGGGGTAGATACCAACCTTTGTCGATCATTGGTTTGAGGAGTTTTTAACGTTCGATTCACAACCCCCCACCGGGCAATTGAGCTGCCAATGGTTTTTCCAAACGAGTTTGTGGTTGGTTCCGGGGTTCTTGCTCCGATACGTTATCCAGAAAGCCATCTCGTGGCTTCGTCGGCTCTTTCAATGGGTCACTTACAAGCCAGTCCGCCCACCTGTTCCACGCATTGTGGTCATTCGAGTGGATGGGGAAGCCGTTCCAGTCAACTGCGTTGAAGATCGCCAGGTCGTTGCCGATACCAATGGCTGGTTGGACCAAGAGCTTGAGGAGGATTTTAGCCGAACGACAACATCTTCCGCCCAGACAAGGACGACCCGGGATATTGATATTCCACCACTTGCGTCAGGCTCCACCGCCGAAACCCATGTTATCGTGGATGTAGATGCGTACTATTTGGATCATGCTCCAATGGCACTTGTCGAACAACTCGATGTGATTGTCAAGTCGCCTAGTGACAATGGACCCGGATCGCCTACCTCCGATTCTGAGACGCTTGATGCCGCAGAACCTCCTACCCACGAAATTCCTGGTGATCAACCCGAGATGCTTGATGCACCAATAGGCGCTCCGGACGAACTCCCTTTTGAAATTGAGGAAGCTATCTCCATCATTCCACTCCTAGATTGCGTGACTCCAACGCCGAGCAATTGTGAGGACGTACTGGACGACATCGAACTGCAATCACTTCTGGATATGGTCACACACGCGGCTCACGATCTCGACCAAGAAGGCGCGGACGATGTGGAAGAACAGAAGTCCCCATCGATGAACTCAGAGGAGTTTACTTCCAGTCAATGGAGCCTCGTCCACGTCAGCGAACTAGACGGATTCGAAAGCTCAGCAGAGCCTGACGAATCTGGGACTGCAACCCTATCCTCGAAGCCGCAACATACGCCTCCAATCATGAAGAGTGTACGTTTCGCAATTCCGGACGATCTTGATGTAGCAGAGCGTTCCGAGGTACCTTTGATCGTTCTGGATACAGAAGCTTGTAACTGTGCTTTGGACTCCGCGAAGGAGCTAGAACCCGATGGCTATATGCCGCTACACGTTCCTGAGGCGCAAGACGGTATTGGAACGGACCTGAAAGAAGTGATCCCAATAATGCTGGCGTCAGATCCGATTTTTCCGGTAGTGCTCGACGAAGTAGAACGACAAGAGGGTGAACTTCTGTTCCTTGAACTCTTGCCACCTTCCTCAGTTGAGAGCCCGGTCATCGAGGTCCCATCATCGGAGTCGGTGTGTACAGATATAGACCTCTTGGCGATAGCTTCTATAGCGGTTCCTCCCGTGCCTATCGACGATGTAGCGACACGGTCTCCCGCTCAAGTACTTTCTCCAATCATACCTGCCATGGTTGCCAATATGCCAAGTTGCGTCGTCGAGACAGTCCCAGAATCTGAGGAAGGACCTCTAGAACCGAGAACTGAAGAACCAGTCCCGCCATTGAGTCACGGGGAGTTAAGCCTAATGGGAACGCCAGATGACAAGGTGAACGCACGCGGGACGATGCCGGGCATTGTTTATAGCGATGAAGAATCATCCGGGCTATCAAGTTCGCGGACCGATGACATGACTACGCCGCCAGTTGCCACCCCAATGGTCGACAGTGACCCTGGCTCCAGCGAGATTCAGCCAGTGGAAATCCTGTCCTCTGCTTCAGCTCTATTAGCAATGGTACCTGCGGCCTACATGATCAGCCCGAGTCAGCAAGATGCCACCACTGAGAAGCCAAGTACGGTGACGGAGGACGTGAAAGGGAATGGAGCGGAGCTAGCAGTCGCATCGAGATCAACTGAACATCTACCCATCACGGAACACGTCGCCACTTCTCTTCCTAAGAACGGGCCGCTAATTCCCAGCGTCGCTCTGCCTGGCGCGCCGGATGACATTCCCCATTCCGCTGCGGAAACTAAATCGCAGCACACGATGCCATCTAAGCGACTGTCAGCGGCGTCGGGTACATACAAGGAGTTTGTGCCAGAATCAATGAAGTTTGCAGTCGAGAAAATCGCGAACACTGACGGTGGGACGAGCAACGCCTCCACCAAACCTGATGTGTGGGAGCTTCCGAATGCAGCGAAGAACACTGCTCCATGTGAGCGATTGCTGTCGGGGTCGATACACGCGCCTTCAGAGTCTGTTCCCTACGAGACCCACGCGCCACTCACAACGCCCATTTCATCGTCTTCTGCAGTCCTAACGGAAAGCAGGTCGTTCTCGAGGCTCCCAACAATTGCTGATAACACGGCTCAACGGATGGCTCCTTATATGACACGACGAAACCTCTCTGCGTCGATGCACGCACCACAAATAACAGTAGACCATACGGAGGGGTCCCCACGCAGACATTTGCACACGCAACATGCAGAAGTCGATGTCAACCATCATCCGTATGTTACCAGTCTGCCTCGTATGTCATCTGAGTGGAAGCCCGTGCCGAAGCCAAGTCCACCTGACTGGACAGCGATGCCAGATGTAGTAGCAGCGTATCGCACATTCAAACAAGCACCCAGCCGCAATACGCTGCAGAAGGTTCCGTCTATGGTGGAACGCGCGAACAAACGACCGATGGGAACGGTGATAGATCAAAAAGGGAGTGCAACGAATTCGTTGGATAGCACACCAGTTACCGCGTCGAGCTTCATGAAAAGTGTCGTCGGTTTCCGGGTACATGGTAGCGGTCTACCGCTAGTTCGGGATCAGGTGTCCTCGAATCCCACCGATTTTGACCTCCGTATTTGGTGAGCTTGCGCTTACAGCTTGATATTTTGTTGGGCATAGGCATAGCTGACGAATACATCGACGTGCAGTACGAATCCGGGGACGTCTGGAGTAAATCATGAGGTGGTTGCAACGCCGGCTGAGCAAATTCTCCACCCTGCCACAATGCCAGACGTATCTCAGTGTCCATCCCAGCCCAGAATGGGCTCAAGTCCTGTCAATAGCGACTTTAGCTCCAATAACTTCATGGCCGCAAGTCCGTCAGTAACCCACCGTCGAAATAGGTGCGTGAGTAGTAGTGTTAGAGGAGGAAGTCTTATCTCTGATTATCCCTGGTTGACTTGACAGCGTGCTAGGACCAGAGAACACAGGAACGAGAAATCCGACCGCTGGTCCTCAACGCTGGGCGAGCTACAGGGACTGAACGAGATGACGATTCCGTAGAATATCGATATTCCTATACAATTGTTTTGTATCTTTTTCCTGCGTCTCCGTTAAAAGCTCCGGTTGGTGGACAAGTGGGAGGGGGTCAGTTGCTTGATGTGGTAACTTTCAGACTCCGCATCTACTCTGTGAAAGTCTACGCCTGCAGATTGAGTTCGCTGTCCCGCTCGACGTCAAGACTCATTCCAAGGCTCGTCTCGCCACGCCAAACCACTGTGAGTGATATTAATACATGCTATCACTACCCTTTGAGGTCAAGAAATTATGCGAACGCTCTCGGGATGCTGGATGGCCAGGTGCATGTTTGGATGACCTTACTGACCATTGTCTTTCCCGCAGCCAGCGCCAGTGCGAACTAAGTATCGCAGTATGTTGTCTTTCGTATATCCATGAAGGCTCACGATGTTGATATCAACCTGAAAACTTGGTAGCTCCCGACCGAATCAACTCTCTTCGCCCAGCATGATCATTTCCAAGAAGAACAGGCGCATCATCTACGAAAACCTCTTCAAGGGTTCGCATCGTCCCATTATTCAAGTCCCCACTCAGAGCTGCTAATGCTAACGTGTGCACATGACTCGCACAGAGGGTGTCCTCGTCGCCAAGAAAGACTTCAACGCGCCCAAACATGAAGATCTCGACGTTCCCAATCTCGAGGTCATCAAGGCCATGCAGAGCCTGACCTCAAAAGGGCTCGTCAAGACCCAATTCTCGTGGCAGTGGTACTACTACGTGTTGACGCCTGAAGGCGTCGAGTACCTCCGGGAGTGGTGCGTTTTTTTTTTCGTGCTTTGCTTTGGTATTTTCTGCTTGCTGAAAGTGGATGGTTTTGATAGGCTACACCTCCCTGCCGAGATCGTCCCTGCCACCCACAAGCGCGCTGCGCGTCCTGCACGCCCCGCTGCCGTCCGCCCTGGCGCAGGTGAAGGCGGTGCCTACCGCGCACCACGCGGTGACCAGGAGGGCTACCGGAGGAAGGAAGGTGGCGCGCCCGGTGACTTCAGGCCACAATTCGCTGGTGTCGGTCGGGGCGCACCCAGAGAGTAAATGTTGTTCGCTGATCCTCGTGGTTGATTCCATCGATGATAGAGGGAATCTCAAGGTTGCACGGTATCATGCAGATCGGCAGATCTCTGTTAGGATTCTGTTGTTTTTCTACCCCCGCAAAACTGTAGTATGAGCATGTCGCATGTCTGATTTATGCTATACGCTTTTCCCCATCTGCATACATTTTGGTTCTCCCCGCGGGAAGCTTCTCCCAATGCGACTTCTGTTCTATCACCATTCGCCGAAGTATTCGATAACATTGCGGATATCGCTCCGACTCTCTGCTTCCAACAGTTCCTGACGTGCCTCTACGATTTGCTTTGAGAAAGAACTGTTGGAACAGCATATCTCCCGGCTCAGTTCCAAGCTCATAATCGAAGTATGGGCCCACCACGAACCTGACTTTACTACATTCCTTGGAACCACTGACAAACACCTGCGACTGCACGACTACCAATTTATCCAAAATGCCATACACGCCAGCATCTTCCAGCAGCCCCTCGTCAATACCAAACTTGCCTTCGACGTACGGATACCGTCGTAGTTGTTCCGACAGACCCGAGAGCTTCCATGCATCGAGGTCTCCTCCTGGCTGGAATGCTTCACGGAGCACCGCGATCGCATCGTCGTGCTCAGGTGCATGAATCCTGAACGTGCTCGATTTTTGGGTCCCGTGTCTCGGTCGTGACCGTTCCCGCTCTCCGCCGTCCTCGCCCGCGCCGTCGTCCTTGTCCAACGTGAAGCTCGCGCCGTCCGCGTCTGTGGGGAAGAGATAAGGATAGTCCGTCGCAAGCCACACGTGCCGGACGTTCTCCCCCATGATATCGTCTTGCAGCAGTCCGTGGAGGACACTGACCAGCGACGCGGCGCACCACGCCAAGTTCTGTACTGGCACGTTTTCCATTCTCCAGTGCACCCCTAAAAAGGGACCTGTGTTATCAGCTAGCCGGTCCGCGAGGTCGTACAGGGCGGGTGCGTAGTGGAGGTTCACAGCTGAGGGCTCGTCGAAGAGGGGGTGGCGGAGGTCGTAGTTGATGATGAGGACACTGACGTTCGGGAGAGGTGTGAGGCTGTGATCGTAGGAGTCGATGAACGGGCGCAGATCTTCGTATCCTGGATTGGTAAAGTCGAAGGCGGCTTCTAGTGGTCCTAATCCTGATCCCAATACTAAATCTGAATATATTTCCAAACCCAGCCTTCCCGACAAAAGTTGCATGAGACGAGCGCCCGGTGCACTGAAACTGGCCCTCTTGAGTTGGCCTGAATCGAATGATATAGATAGCGCCGTCGGAGGTAAGGAAGAACGCAATCGAGGGAGTTTAGCTTCAAGACACGACAACACCTTGGGATTGATCCCTGTTTCGTCAACGACGAGCGATGCTTCTCCCCATCTGTCTGGCGTCTCTAGTGGTCCAGGCGCGCGCCAATGGCCCTTACTTAGCGCTTCCATAGATACAACATAACTACTAGGCACCACCGGCCTCCCCTCTGTCCAGTTCCTAAAGGCAGCGAGATCCATTGTCGGCGGAAAACCAGGGGAGCGAGTTGAAGAACCTGCCAAGGTAAATGCCAACACATCCGTATCGTAATACGCTCCAAACGGCCATCTCAAACAAATGCCCATACGGCTCTTGCCCACATTGGGCAAGACAAGTGTACGGTTCATCTTTTGGGCGAGTGTCAAGAGCTGTGCAAAGTGGAGACGCGCTTTAGATTCTTGTTCGGCTATCCGGATGGGGAGAAGGAAGTGACATGGACCGTTGCAATAGGTGGTGTCGAATGATATGATGGAGGATTGGAACGAGGACGAGGGCGCTGCGCTGCCGTCGTTGTCGATTTCGTCGACGTCTTCAATTTTCTCGTCGGGAACGCGGGTGATGGGAGGCGGCCAGGCACTGCGCGTCAGACGGTCTGGTGTGTTCGCGGGCTTACCATCATGGTTCGAAGGCATATTCCATTGATCGGCATTCGAGACTGGTGAACTTGTGACGGCCGCAGGCATGGATGCTTGCAATTCCAACGATACACTTTCGCCACCCAACCGCGAAACCACGTTGTTCGACAGGATCACCAGCGGACTCGGACTCGGCACAAACGCAAACGACGATCGTTCCAGTTCCCAAAGGGTAAGGTAGAGAACGATTGTAACCACTATCAGGGCTACGAGGGTCGCACCACGTATCGCGTCGAGGTTAGATGCTCGGCGGTGTCGGATATCAAGAGAGGCGCCTTCAGCAGGTACTTCGAGAACGTCGGTATTGCCGGTGGTGAGTCGATCGATAACCCTGCTTGACGATGAGACGTCGGCAGAAAGATAAATAGACGATGAGGGTCGCTTGCAGCGCTTTGGTCGCCTTGTCGGGCGATGCATTTTAGTGCGGGTTATTGCAATTTTGGCGCCGGGTCGTTTGTGCTCGAAAAGTGGTTGTTTGTCGCTGTTAGGATCCAATGGTCTTACTCCCAGAAAGGAAACCCCTGCGCTGCCCGCACAAACAGTAAAGTCTGCAGTACACCGCATCAACACATAACTCGATGATAGAATATCGCAAAAATTGACTGCCGAATCAATCACTTCAGAGGCTAGTAAATTCGTGAAAGCGCCAACTGAGTAGATCGTGATGTAGCGTATCACTTCCTTCCTGTAAAATAAAACAAGTATATCATTATCGTTCACAATTGCAAAGGTCATTCTAGACCAAAAACAATGGAACAGTAAAACAAAGGGAGCAGTGTAAAGATAGCAATCTTGTCAAGGGTTATCGTTATCTTTCAAGACACCACACTCGTGGTTAGCGAAGATCATCTCTCAAACGACACGAATCTACCCCCCCCCCCAACGCACCTAGCTTTTCCTCTTTGGTGCCTTCTCATATGCATTGACGTCTGGATCCGAATCGTGCAGCTCGTGTACAGTCCCACCTTTCCCTTCTCTCTGCACAATCCCATGTCCATGTCCGTGTCCGTGTCCGTGTCCATGCGCATGCCCATTTGGCAGACGACGATGGTCCCTCGTCGGACGAGCCCGATCGTTGCTATGTCCACAAGAATCATCCGAACCCGAATCTGAATCCGACTCTGATGAAGACGAAGATTCATCGAACCGCCGTGGTTTATGATATATGCAGCATACTATTCCACACCAAACGTCGTCACCACGCATCGGCATCGGCATCAGCATCAGCACAGTAGGGAGTATGGCACAACGAGTGAACGAGGAAAGGAAAGGGGATGGAAGGAGAGGAGAGGAGAACGCACTCTTTGATTTCTTCTTCCCGCATCCTTCGTTATCGATCACATCCTCACCCCACGCAACTCTCTGGCGTGTCCTTCTCTGCGCCCCCCGAAGTCTCAGAGCACCAACTGTCGGCGACTCGCTCGATGGTCCAGCACCAGCGTCGTCTTCTGAGCGTGGCTGGGAATCCCACAGGGTAATAGTACGGGAGCCATCTGTGGGTGTTGAAATATGCGGTCTATGCTGCGTCGCCATGTTCATCATGATCACACGCTGGTCTGGGGACGATGGAAGTTCTTGATGAGCCGCCGCGTCACTTACACTGCCCTTCAGGATATGGGAGTTGTCTCCATTAGTCAGCATCCCCTTCGCAGCGTCTCAGCAAATATTCGATAGTCTATACCATTGACCGCTACGCTATTAAGAACAGCATATTTGTTTCCTACAATGTTACAACAGAGCATGATCGACGTGGGTATGGAGTGATGGATGATGCGGGGCAAAGATAGTACAAAGTGTTGTCCGAAAAAAGAAGAGGGTGCCAGTTCACAAAGGAACAAGACGGAGTCATGCAACGATCGACGTTGAGCGAAAGGTGGTTTTTAAACAAAGGCCGGCCGTGCACGAAGAAGAACAAAGGGATGCACCCCATCAAAAGGAGAGGTTTATCCGTAGACAACCCTATTTGCTTACAATCAATTCAAAGGAACAAAATTAACGCTCGAAGGAAAAACTCACCCTCTACCAGTCGTTGATATCGGCTTGAAATCAGTTCGCCCAGACTCCACAAAGTGACGAAGGACGTCTGCCCAATCATCTCTCAAGTCCCAACTGATCTTGCTCGGTGGGTCCACTTCGACAGGCATCACCTGGCTGATCCCACCGCATTGCACGAGGATGACCAACGTGCCAATACCACCAGTGCGGCGACACCGTTCCTCTCTCCGATCAATGTCGGCGGCAACAAGAGGATCATGACTGGTCACGTATGACCTTGGTACGACATGTGTACCTGCTATCGAGAATCTGGAAATGTCCGAAGACAATCAGAACGCGTGTAACGGGACGAACACGAGGCCGTTTAATAGATAACATACCGGTATAACGATTCAGCGTGAGGATTATAACTGAGCTCGATTAGGAGCGCGTTTTGCCGGATGTTAGCAGGGAGACGTTTTAGTTGGAGCGCCTGGAACCCTGCCCATCCTAGCAGAGACGAGTGCGTCGAGGTAAACTTGCGGAGATATTTCACCAAGTTTTCATCGGGATATGAAGCACTGATTGGTTGCTGTTTAGCCCCTGACATTTGTGCGGCCGTATGTTGGCAGATCGTCTTGTGTGAAGGCCAATGTGATTTTTGACACTCGGGAGACTGTGGGCACACTGTGAGTACGGATGTAGAAATGCTGTTAACACGATTATCTACATACACAGTATTGGGTAGTCATCTGTACACAGCAATGTAACCGGTCAGATATGATGATGGGCGATAAATACGGAGGAAGAACTCACGCAGCCACCGCAAAGGCGGAATTTCTGTATCGATGAGTTCTCGACTGCACCGCATGTATCACAAATGCGGTAGCCACGTTGCTTCGGAGCGGCATGAGTAGGAGGGGAGTAATAGTTGGCTGCAGCGGGTGCCATTGAATCAAATGAGGTATTGTTAAGCTATGAATGGCCCGAGGTGATTGTTGCTGGAGCTCTGCCATTGTTTCGAGTGTTTTATAGCTGGAGAGACTGATAGGTGTGTCCATCTTGGGCAAGCCGTCAAGAAGCGCGTCCGAGTCAGGATCACGAGTGGAGAACAAAAAGTGACCTGAAAGCTTTTTGTTTTCGGTGGACACTGAAAGTGGGACGCGGAAAGGTCTTTTTGTGTTGGTAGTAAGGGACTAGATTACAGATAGTCGAATTTTTGGCTTCTTAAATGCAGAACACAATAAACGAGGGAGAAACTAGAAAGTACTTGCTCAAACACAATTGGATGAAAAAGGAAACGAAGCGAGGCAACAACTTTTTGCGGGTCTCAAGTCGGAGACTGCCGGCATACGCTAATTGTTAACTATCAATTAAAATAATTGTTATACCAGATCACACCACGGTTCATTGCTTGCTGCACCTGTACGCCTCTCCGATTGATCATATATCACTCATGACCACACGAATGACATCGGATCTATCGTGCCAGCCAACGCCCCAAGTCAGATAACAACATATGGCTATCCCATGAAATTCGAATTCCTTGCGCCCCCGAATCCAGAAATCTGAAAGAAGATATTACTCCCCGATCTCGCAACGTTCGAGTTAGTCCACTGCGGGATACTGAGTTCTGGAGTCGTCTTGCCAAAAAGAAACATGAGTCCCACAACCCACAAAGTTTGGGCGTTAGCTTTATTGTTAACCATAATCGTGTCCCCTGAACCTTATCCACTCAATGGTACTACTATTCCCCGACTATACCATGTATTCTTACCCCTGCCTTCGCCTCTCATCTGCTGGCGAACAGCCAGGGACTTCATCTGCAGCCCTCAGTAGGACGTACCAAGCTGCTGCCTCGCCGAGCAAACAGAGGCCGAGGGAACTGTGTGATCGTCAACCCTTCATTTCGCCTGTCGATTTCGACATCGGACGTCTCAAAGTGTCAACAGATCGACAAGTTAATTGTGAGGCCTAGTCATGGAATCAAGCTCATGCACCCTATATTCTTCGATAGATCGTCGGCACCATAGTTGCCAATCTCGCCAATTCCCAAAGCAAGTCACATCTCTCGCCGTGCTGGCATGAGAAGCACATCGGCGTGATCGACGCATGGAAGCTGGTCCGCCAGATGGGCCATTATCCCCGTTAAAACCCAAACTTGAAGCCCGTTGAAAAGAGTCGAGAGTCACGCGCCTAGACCCGCTGGCTGTATTAGAGCGGAGGTGCCTTATTGTTAGTTGACGAGGCGGGGAGGATATATATGTTTTCCCCGCTCCGTAAGTCTCGTCCCGCCCCTTCCCTTTCCTCCTGTTTCCTTACTTCGACGCCTCTCCGCTGACAGCGTATCTTTTCCCCCCGGTAAGGGCTCCGCGCATACCCTTTGATCCCCATACAAGATCCCGATCACGACGATCACTCCCTGCAAACGCTTGTCCCTTTGATGGTGCAGAAAAGGACGATTTCATAATTCTAACGTAGGTCAGGCATCTCACCCGATGGGTTTGACGATTTTGGTGTGCGTGACCGCCAATCGGCTGTGTATTTGTTTGATTAAGAACAGACAGCCCCCAGAAAGTTCGAGAGCCCTCGAGCCACTGGCGCCGAGCGTATGTGTGGTACTGTCCCTCGTGATCTGGTATTGGATTACCACATGTTCGACACTTCCGGTCACCCATAGCTCGTAACCTCATACATTTCCTACACAGTGTACACAGGAAGCCTTGGAAGCTGGCCAGAGACCCTGTTCGCCACTGAAAATTCGGATGCCGCGGCTTTCTCGATGGCTGTCTGACTTACTTAATTAACGGTAGTGATCTCAACATTATCTGCAACAGTAGTGGGGAAGCTCAGGAGACGTAAGCTATAGATGTAGCCCGTGACTGGGGTGATTCAGAAAATAGCCTTTCAATATTAGCCTATCTGAATTAGGCTGCCGGAAGAACTCGTGGCTAGAAAGAAGTCTACCAAGGCCAATGGACGACTCGAATGACTTGTGTGAGGTGGGAATCACAATTATCTACCATGGTACGTGTGCGGGTTCGCTGCCAAGCACTGCCTCCCGCGCTGCTGATTAGCAGTGATAGTCAATATGGTGTATCGCACGCACAGGGAAGGTTGGTGTTTTTATTTTTATTATAATATACTCTTTACCTTCCAGGTTCCAGCGATATCTCATGGTCCGCGGTGTCTCAGCGGCCCACGCCCAGTGCAGAAAGTAATTACCCGTGGTTCCCAACTGCGAGTCACGCGTAATCCATAATTAATGGCATCAGGTGGTCGGCGGCCCAGCCAGCCTGAGTGAAATTATGGGCCACCACAGCCTAGTGGTGTCTGCAGCAGTTCACAACAGTATTGGGATCGCTGTTATTCTACGCCGACTGCAGCATCAATTTGATTATCGCCAATAATCCGATGTGGTATCATATCGACAGGTCGGATGAGTCAAGAAAAAGGTGATTCGACTGATATGATAACTGCATCTTGAAATCCCATTCGTGACAAAGATCATCAAATGATGAATTATATATATATATACCGCCGAGAAAGCCATTCCGTGTCACGGGTCGAGACTTGACTATATGTAATCCAACGACAAGCCCATGTCTAACTCAATCCCGGGCCCTCACCCGCCGGCGCAGCGCACACGAGGACTTGTTCGATATATTTATCTCCACGTGCAAGATCATGAAACCTACATATCGTGGGACAAGTCAGGTGCGCCTGCAGTATAGCTTACCATATCAGAGATTCCTGCCCGGTAAGAGCAGTGTGCTGTATCTCGAAGCCGGAGTTCATTAAAGCACTTCTTCACTGGCGCATAGTTTGCTTACTCACCTTTTATCCACCAACATGGATGGCACATCCGCTGCTGCAAGTGCTCTAAATGTCTTACAAGTAACAGAGGGAGTCAAAAATGCCCTGGGTCAACACCTTACGTCCGTACAAGGCGGAGGGGCCTCTCGCGAGAAGTTTCTCGACCAGATAACGTCCTTCTCTACCGCTCCCAAGATCGTCGACAGCGTCGTGCGGGATTCGCTTCCCTCGTCGCGAAGCCCAGAGTAAGAAGCGCCCCTGAACGAGTTGTATAAGAGCGACAGGCCCTTGCTTAATGCAAGAAAACGCTAGAGGGTTAAAGAGCCAAGTGCCCGCCAAAGACACGAAGTAGACCAACAGATCGAAGTGGCTGATGGATGAAAGTGATATTAAGATTACCGCAGTGACTCAAAATCTCGAAAAACACATGCCCTACTTCCGCCATGTACTAACGATAGCCATCTTGTGCACAAGCGCTCACTTGTTGACGCGACACCTCCTAACCATGCTTTCAGGGACTTCGTGCAAGCGATGGGGCATTCGAGCATGAACAAAACAACCATCTTGCAACTGAAAACATAAGTCCAGTCACTGCAATGTTGCACAGGTAGTCTTCAATCAATTTCAGATGTAGTCCAGGTGAAATCTTGGATTGGCGACTGCACCGAGAGACATGAGGTCACCCACAAACGACGTTAAAAGACGACGGGAGAGTGGCGCAGCCCTACATCGACTGGCGTCTATCCTACATCCGATTCCCCTAGTTGGATTGCGAACGTGAGCGTGCGAGAACTGTAAACGAGGGTAATTGAAGCGCTGACGGCCAGTCTCTGTTCGCCTTGCTTCGGAACCATAGCAGGCACTGGCAAGTCGTATTTAGCCTTTGTTTTCCTGGCACGCACTGCGAACCCCATCTTGATTGTACGCACCGGTAGGTCTGCCCTTGTCGGGTGGGCAAATGGAACGGACAACCAGAGAGTCGCATTTGGGTCTTCATTTGGGTCTCATACGTACGTCGATGCTTAGAACTCAATTCGCATGTGTTGGAGAAGGTTGGCTAGCGCGGCGTGGGGACTGGTCACGGAATACCCCGTACATGCGTTCTAACGAACTTGGGGTAAGATACACCCCACTAACCTGTGACGTGACGTGACGTGCTGTGACCCGGGCCACCATTGTGTGAGAAATATAGGATGAAGCATTACTATGGTGCTGAAAGTCGTCGTAAAAAGTAAATACATGACTAGTAGGTATTAGATATTTAAGAATAATGACATAGGAAACTGTACGAAAGAATGAGATCAATTAAAGTGGTGTATCAAGGTTATGATATGTTAGTCTTTTCGAGTTCCAAGAATCAAGTTTGGGAGGACTCGATGGCCGCCCATCTCAAATTGATGCAGCTTGCAGCAAAAGGTCGGCATCGAATGAAGGTGAGCTTTGTAGTGGTGTTATGTGGATCATGGGAGGCTAGTAAACCTGGATAATAAGCCACGCGCTGGCAAAGTCAAGGTAAGTAATTTCTTGCTGGAGCATTCATGTTCTCTTATGTTCTCTTTCAATTTTTTGGCTGATAGGCCACTGACAGGCGAGTTCTCTTCGTTACACCAGAGGCATATGCCCCAAGGTTATTCAAGTTCCTTAGGGCACGCTTGGGCATTGTCTGAGCCTCCCCACTGGGTTTTCCAACCTACTGCACTGTATTTCGCTTTACCGCCCCTTTCGTGTCACGCTATGCAACTACTCCGACATGCCATAATAGCATTGATGTGGTCAAACTTTCTTGATAACACTCGCACATCTCGTTTGATTGAAAATTGAGCCGCACAGAGTTGTAGATACTTAAAAAACAAAGAACTCTGTGCAATTTCTTTTTGATAAAACAAAGATTTGCGACTGTCATTAGCTCTCGATGATAAAGTCGCATCAGAATCACGCCGGGTCACGTTAGATTGGTGGCGTGTGCTATCTTGTTTCAGTCTAGACACGTGACGTGATTACAAAGCAATAATGTCCTTGCTATCACAGCCACCTTCATGATTAAAACACGGAAGCCGGACATCCGAAGAGATGAGTTACCTGATTTGGTAGTTGCTAATGATCTGCTCTCATTTTGTCACACCGATTGCTCATCCTGACTTGAAAGTTTAGTTCACAATTTCAGTACTTACCAACGCCCGACTCGGTCGCTCTGGGAACTTATCAACCTCTCCTGGACCTGTATCAGGCTCGCTTTTCCCCATCTTAATCTCAATCTTGCACCCATGTCAGATTTCCTCCCTCCTGACCATTTCCTTAATCTTCCTCGCCCTGACATCGTCGTCGGCGCAGGAGATGGCATCGTCGACACCACTACACTCGCTGCCCACGATTTCGATGTGGACACTCGAACGGGTTTTATGCCCCCAGATCCTCCCATCACTCGTCTCCCTGAGGAATGGGAACCCTGGGAGGCCACCCTCGAAAAGGCCATGTCAATGAAACTGCAACTCGCAGTCAAACCTGGTCTTACTGAACTTGAAATTGCTCAATCCGCCTCATGGAGAGCAGACGTATGCAACAACGTGAGTTCCGATCTGACCCAGGGCGTCCTGTTGCTTACTTATTTTGATCCCTACACAATAACACACTCGTGCTTGTTGCTCGCATGGGACGTTGGCCCGTGGACTAGCTACCCATGCTCCCAACAAAAGGTCTCACAACCTCCGAGTTACTACTCCGCCGAGCGCATCATGTGCTCACCTTTATCATGCACTCGTACATTCACACCCTCCCACTCGACGCTGAGATCCGTATCCCAGCGTCCATCTCCATTCCCCTCCTCGAGGTCTCAGCCAATCTCCAACTCCCACCCGTAGCAACCTACTCAGACACCGTTCTCTACAACTGGGGCTTCAAATCACCATCCGACGAAACGACCCCACCCGCACTCAACAACCTCCGCACCCAAGACCTCTTCACGGACACCAACGACGAACAAGAATTTTACCTCGCCTCGTCCCGTATCGAGATCAGGGGCGTCGAGGCCCTCGAGCTCATGCGCGCTACCATGGACGAGATGTTCGTCGGCGACGAGATCGCCATCAGACGTATCACGGGATACTTGCACAAACTCGCCGCTGTCGTCGACGAGCTCAAGAGCATCCTCCTCGACGTCCGGAAGGGGTGCGACCCGGAGTTCTTCTACCACAGCATCCGCCCTTGGTTCCGCGGAGAGGACTCCGATCCGCTGGAGCGGAAATGGGCGTTCGAAGGGCTCGAGGAACACCCCGAAATAGCCCAGCCTACGGATCTGTCAGGACCGAGTGCAGGCCAGAGCGCGCTCATTCACGCGCTCGATATTTTCCTCGGGCTGGACAATTGCAGTACGGGAGAAGAGGGGGCGTTGTCGGAGGATCAGCGGACGCTGCTGCGACGCATGCAGATCTACATGCCAAGACATCACCGCAATTTCCTTCGACACCTTTCTGCCAATCCACGACCTGTGCGGAGCCTCGTGACGCGGGGAGACCCCAAACTCGTGGAATCATACAATACTGCTGTACGTGCCGTCAAAGAGTTTAGAGACGCACATATTCGCATCGTCACAATTTATATCATCGGTCCAGCCAGTCGCGAGAGGCGAGCAAGGAGGGAAGCGGACGACGCGGGGTCGGTAGAGAAGAGACCCCCTTTGAAAGGTACTGGAGGAACGCATCTGGCGCAATTTCTCAAGGGGGTGCGAGATAAGACAGCAGGGGCCATCGTGTCTTCTTCATCTACACCGTCATAGCTTTTGCATGACTTTTTTTTATTCGTTAATATTGCCTTTTGTTGCCCACCGCATATTCATATTTATCTATGTACACTCCATGAGCACAAATCAAATATAACCCCACTCACCCTGTGCACCGAATATCCGTAAAATAACGTATGTCCAATCGCACTTTGAGTGAACAACCCAGAACGCCCGCCATGAACATCTACACATGCGATAGCACCAGAACGGGCGGGCGGGAACAAGGACGATGAACGAAAAAAGTCTGACAAGAGGGAGATTCGAACTCCCGCCTCCATACGGAGATGAGAAACCCGCCATTAGCAGGCAAGCTTAGATAAGCTTGAGTCACACGCCTTGGACCGCTCGGCCATCTTGCCATGAAATACTGTTCACACATGTTGAGTTTGAATGCTTTCGGACCGTTACCCCTATCTAAGAGCGACGGAGACGATCAGTTCTACCATTAGTTACTATTATACTTCTCTGAGCTCGATCCACTGCATCCATCACGATATTTTCCGATCTCTCCCCAATGCTCCTCTCACAAGTCTGTACATAGACACACACACATGTGACGTGCGGTACATAGATAATACATGTCCGATAGACGAACCTCCTCGCTGGTCCTGATTCCCACCACCTCGATTCACCCCGCCTGCTCCAGAGCCTCACTCGGTCTGGCGACGATGTCAGCGCGGACATAGTTATTATACACCTCGTCGGACGTCAGCAGCGTGTCCGTACTAGTGCTCGTAGGATACAGGAATGCCGACAGGGGCTGTATTTCCTCAGGTCAGAAAGCAACCTCAAAGAATCAAAGTTTGCGGACGCCATTACCTCGTGGAACTCGATGAACGCAGCGGCTGCGGGTAAGAAGGCAATCAAAGGCCGTCTGGGGAGTAGGTGGTAGAAGAGCCTGCTTACACTGCGGAACATAACCATCGCCCTGGAGTCCAGTCCCACCGTGGATCTTCTTCCTGTGTCCGTTCGGGTTTGCGTGGTTGTTAGAATAGAACATGAGTCCGGCCTCTACAAGAAGGAAGAGAAGAAAGCCATGTTAAAATCACGAACGTGGTGGGAAAAAAGCGGACATCTTACGGTTCGAATCAAACTCGACTGCGAAGCCAGATTTGTCAGAAGAGAGTTTCAAAACAGGGTCGTTGCGAACGGCCAAGATATCATCGACGAGGTTGAGGGAGTCTGAGAACTCTGAGACGGGTATCCGGTGGGGAGAGGAGAACTTGAGGTTAGGTCGAGCGCTCAAGAGGTAGTAGTCATCTTTCGAGGACATGAACAGTGCAGGTAACAAAGAGCAACACTCGACGCACCGTATCCGGTTGCAGGGAAAAGGTCGCCAATACGCTTGTTATCGTGGATGTGGGCACCGCTGCTGTTGTCCGCCTCCGCGACGGGGATGTATTGGCCGGTGGGCAAGGAGTTGGATCCCAGCTCGGCGACGTGGCTCGCCTGTCACACCACATGGGATGTCTCTAAATCATTAGACACGGGGGGTCGTCATACCTTGATCGTAAGGTCATGGTTCAGGACCTTGAGCGTCTCCTCGCCCTCCTGAAGACTGGTATCGAGGTTGAAGCCCCAGTGCTGACCACCCGCCACGTGAGCGACTACACCCCGACACCGTAATCTCAACGACCTACCTGGGTTAAGTTGATAGGAGTCACTTGTTTCTGACCTTTAGGAACGTCGACGAGTTTCGCGCGGTAGACGATAACAATACTCCCAAGCTCGTGCTGGGAGCTCACATGAAGTTCCAACTCAACCGGCGATAAGAGCACGACTAGCGTCTCGAGATAGAGCGCCCCGGAATACCCTTGATCACCATCTGGGGAGATCAACGTGAAGATGGCCGCGCTGGAATCCTTGGCTACTCTCGCCGTGGTTGACTCGATCTCTGCTCTTGTGAAGAGCTTTGCATTTTCCAGATTATCGAGCTTCTTCCAGATGCCAGAATCGAATCCTTTGGGACCTCCGTGTAGAGAAACCTTGGGGTGCTCTGTGTATGTGAGACGACTCAGAGGACAGGGGTGTCAGACATCGTTCGAGGAGAGGGACGAACCGTTTGTCAACGCTTCGAAGGTAGAATTGATGCCACTCTTCTCGATGACATGGGTACCGACGGGCACGCGATTCGCATACCGTCCGATAATTGTGTTTGTGTACTTGACGGTACCGTGGTCCTTTGGGTCCTCGGGTCCAATCACGATATCGTGTGTCTTACCACAGCGCACCACTTCAACCTGGAATATCACATAGTTAGATGTGGACGGTACACACCTTCCCGTTGACCTGGACGATGACCCTATGGAAAGTCACACCGTGAGGAAGGACCTGTGCGATGGAGGGTGGTACGGGTGCATTTCCCACAGTACGGCATCTGTGCGCTTACCTCGACTGCAAGCGTTGGAGTGAGCGAGCCGGGGAGGGCGAGCAAGACGGGCGTGTACTCGTCACTAGCAAACATCACTCAGTGTCCGAAATGTAGCGGAGATAGTGGTGGTGGTGGTGGTGGTGGTGGTGGTGGTGGTTACGCTACAGGACTATTCCTTGTTAATGCACCATCATACATTCCACTCATAGCCCTAGGGATTCGTGATTCCCTTCTCACCCCACATGTACTCCGCGGAGGTTCAAGTTCGCTTTAATCTTATCTTATCTCCCCGCTGAGCGCCCTTGTGGTTTTTCTGAAGTGTTGCTTTGACTTTGACCTCGTCGAGCGCACCAGAGCAACGCCCGAACACGAACAGGCTCGAGGGAGGATCCAACGGTACAAGTAATTTAGTCACGATACATACTGAAAGTCCTCATTTCAATAAAAACAACATCAACGAATACTCATACACATGCACCACAAAACGTCTTCGCGTTTACTCCGTGAATTTGTAGACTGACAATCAGAAAGGCCTTGTCGGGAGGTAGACAACGAAAAGGGATAGATCAACTCACCACATACACCACTGCTCGGCTTCGTCGCAAAAATAACCTCTTTCAATGCCTCCCCGTCGAGATCTCGATATGGCCCATAATTTGCCTTGATCTTGGAAATGAACGAGTCCACCTGGGATTCGTCCACTAGTGACACGGTGCATCCGCCCCACCCTGCTCCTGTTATTACGAAAACGATGGAATAAGGAGAAGTGTGGAATCGAGGAGAGAGGGAGGCTATCGCACCTGTTACTCGGCTTCCATAGGCTCCAGTTTCGAGAGCGAGCTTGGCGAGCTCGTCGACCTCGGGGCACGTACACTCATAGAGCTTGGCACAGCTCTCTTGTGACTCGTTCATGAGGACGCCAAGTGCCTCAAACGCAGACGTTCCTTGGTAAGCGGTAGGCGAACTAGCTGCCGTAAGGCAGACATCACGGAACTTCAACACACGGAGCGCTTCGGTGTAGCAATGCTTCGCACGCTTGTACAGCTGGAAATAAGTAGTCTCGACTTGAGGGTATGTCAGGACTGGCTACTCCAATAACGGAGCGCAAGAACCCGGCTCACCTTCAACCCACGAGAGATAAACGTCTTTGAATAGCTCCTCGCCCATGCCTGACCATTCGATCATCGTCTCCAGTGTGACTCCAAGCTGATCCCCATCTCCCGCACCCTCCGGCCTCAAACATTCAACCACCTTCACCATCCTCACCAACCCCTCTGTTACCTTCCCCACATCCTCCTCCAGCTGGTCCTCCGGCTCATTCATAAACCTCGCCATAACGCCCCTAAACGTGATCTTCTCTCTCGACCCTACCTCGAGTCCGAGACGAACTGCAAGAACGCGTGCGGCACCGAGAGACTCGACGACACGAAGGTTGTATTGATACTTGGCATGCACGGCTTTGTCAGATACGATGAGCGAGTTTGCACAGACGAATATAGCAGAAGCAAGGTCTGGGTGGTGAGGCTGGGAACCCGGGAGGGGAATCGGCTCGGCGCTCAGCTTGGGGAAGAAGGAGACGTAGAGAGCGGAGCCTGCAAGGGAGATTACGGATGCCGCTTGGTCCATGCTGGGGAGGGAGAAGGTTTGTAGTTAACGAGGGAATAGGGGAGTGGGGAGTGTAGTACGGACCCACCGCTGTTCACACCTTGACGCGTTGATTAGTGAGGTATAATGGTTAGGTGGGGTAGGGTGCACACCGACACGTTTCTCGTTCTCGACTGCTATCTCGACGAGAGCACCCTTGGTCGGGGCAATGTCCGGGTCCTCAAGGATGCCGTTGATAGCCAAGAATGCGAGAGTGGATGAGACTACCATCGCTGCACTGGATGACAATCCAGACCCAGGAGGGACAGTGCCAGTAACCAGAAGATCCACAGGGACAGGATGCGAACCCACCACTTCAGAAGGAAAATAGTGGTTCAAGACACCCTGCGCAATCACCAGAAGGACAAAAATAGTGGCATGTCAGAATACGAATACACTGTTGATCCGAGTGAAGCTAACGGGACGAACATAGTACCCAGCCTTTACATAACCTTCCCAGCCTAGTGCTGCCTTGTTGATATCAAGATGCCACGCTTCGACGTGGACTGCGTCCTTCGGGACATCCTCTTTGCCTACAGCACCTACCGTAGGTTTGCGGGTGGGCGCAAAGACCTGTGGCTCATACTTCTTGTGCAAGTTGTCGACGACCACGCTTCCGGGGGTAGGGTCACCGGCAGGAGCCCTTGGAGCACACGCGATGAGGATATCATGCTCGATCGCACAGGGGAACACTCCGAATAGGGAGTAGTCGAGATGTTCGCCTTTGAGTTATTCAATCGATACGAAGGAGCTGGTCGTCCGTTCATGCGGGTGACGTGGAGCTTACCTATAAGGCTAAGGGGCTTATTAGCGGGGGACTGTAAACAAGGAGAATTCGGAGGCAGTGTACTTACTTGACACGGCCTGGAGCACGCGCGATGTAGGCTGGTGTTCTTCCGAACTTGGTTTTGAACGCTTTGGCAAGGTTATCCCAGCGTTCGCTGAGGGAGTGATGACCGGCCACGTTGTACCATATCACAGGAGCCTGAGAAGCAAGAACTAGCGCTAGGAGTAGCCAGACTCACGCATGCTTCAAGGAGGTGCCGAGATTTTGATAGACTTCTTGAAGGTTAGTATACACGGGGATTGGAAGAGACGCAGCCATTGGGTGTTGAATTCAGGTTCTGGTGAACTGGACAGAGACCTTGTCGAAGGGTGGAGCTGCTATTCCGCGCTGCGCTCAGCTTGTGGGCGTAAGTTGCCAGTTAAATTCAGTCATAGTCTGTCATGACAACCTACGTGATACTGGCTCGTCTCATAGACGAGCTACTAGTACTAGTACTAGTCACTCTAGTCACCTGAAATCAGCAACAAGATATGGTCGACGCGGCAGCATGTACTGTGTACCAGCTGCAGAACAGGCGTGGACGAAAGTTATATCTCCAACTTACTGTGATATCAAACCTGATTAGATAGCCCAATGCTTGCTATCATGTTCCCTATCGCTCACATAAACTTTCGAGTCGACTCCAACCTTGTAGGCTGAGTTCGGCTCCAGTACACCATATCTCTCTCCACCACCGTCATCATGCAACTTGGGATCTAGAATTGGTCACAATCAATGGCGACTGCTTTTACGACCAGCTCCACTAATACTTACAAATGAGGGCTGCGCGACGATGCACCAGTCGAACTGTCAATTATTACTTGGAGCGACTTTGTTGGAGTGGATGATTTATATTCTCATAGAAAATCTTCTCCATCATGTGGTGCAACCATGACTTCCAGAACACTGCTCCGAATGGCAGGGCACACGACCACACCAAGATCCCTTCCGCCTGTAATCAATGATATCTCCAAATTTACGTCTAGAGCTTGCAGCTATTTTGCGTATCCATCAACGCTACTATATTGATTCCAAAGTCCTTGTTCGTTGAAATGGTAACTCTTCGCGTCCACACTCTGCATTTGTTACGCTGCCCATTGAAGAAGCAAATAGTGATCAAAGTTGGTACGAATATTCTCCCCCGTTCTCTGCGTCTTTCTTCCATCTCCTACTTTCACTATCCTACTTTCATCAGTGTTTATTGAATCATCTGCTCATTATACCTGTGTTAGATCAGAAACCATTTGATCAACACAGAGCTTCCCTTGATTGATATCACTTCGACGGTGCTCCATTTATCTCGTGTCCACAGGTGCCCCGACAACTCTGCGACAACTTCTATATATCGCATCAACGACAAGTCAATATCGCCCCCCTCCTCACCTTTCACACACCATCTCCCCAATACCTCGCAATCACGTTTCTCCTCTTCTTCTGCAACACCCGAAGCGCACGAAGGTCCAGGAATACTTCTCGTCAACGCTAACGCAAATAGTACCACTAACAACAGCATGAACTACTATGACATTCCTGAGTACGCCCACGTCTCCTACCTCTCCTTTCTACACGTGCCGTACCGCCCCTGAGACATATTTTGAGAACCGAGTCGTTAACAGATCGTTTGTGGTTTCTTATTCTCATAGTGAAAAAAACGGGTCTTCATTTCCGTCCTTGTGTTCCTCTTTCCATATGTCTACGTCCCATGGGATGCATGTCCCTCCACACTCGTCGTCACCCTGCAGTGGAATGGGTTGGTATGCCGACCACATACCGACACTCGAACGTGATTTTGTACGTATTCTTGCGGCTTGATAGGATGACGCCACTCACACGTTCGCGTGGTTTTATGATCCGTGCTTCGGTGGCCACTCGCTTTGTCTCGGCAGTGTTCGGATTTCACCTGCTGTGGACAGCCCTTCGCCGACCTACACGAACTCATCGATCATTTCGAAGAAGCACACGTTATCGTAATAGGCCCCGATGGCAACTCGATCTATCCCGGTTCACAGACGGGGTATACTGACCGTGCACTATTTCCGTGCTACGCGGTGACGCCGTTTTCGAAGGTAGTCTTTGAGGATCCTCGGGCATGGAACTCTGATGCCGTGTCGACCTCCCCACGCGGTCCAGCTGCGACGACGCGGTGTCCCCCCGTCCCTGAATCGCAGGAGTTGGTAGCTGATTTCGATATGTTCTCGGGAGCGTGGACGAACGCGTCGGCGGACCAGCTTTGCTTGCCCCCGTCTTCTTTTACGGCAGGCACGAATGCCGACATCCAGCACTCCACGATTAGAAGCCATAATCCCGGGTCGTCGTCTTGTTTACCTTCACGAACGGAGAAGAAACGACTTCGTGGGCACGGAGGATCCAGAAGACGTGATAAACTGTACAAATGTCCGGTGAGTCACCACGTCGAGAACAACGGTGTCCTTGGTGTCGTGCATCCCTTCAAGCTCACATGTTGGTTTGGATACCTGTTGGCATTGCTGTGGCTGTTCGTTCATATTAGCGCCCAGGCTGTATCAAAGTAAGTCAAGCTCCGATTGGCTCCCGCTAACCACTCCCCAACGAATGGTATATGAATTGATTTTTTGTCTCCTTTGTTGTTGGCTGGGCGCTTGTAGTCGTATTTGAACCCAAACGGCCTCAAGTATCACTTGGAGAAAGGAACTTGTAGCGTTGAGCCCGCGTTCTACGGGGACAACGTTGAGCGTGAACTGTGAGAATCCAGACATCGTGTAAGTTCCGTCTCGGCCGGTTCCTCCATGCAAAAACGGCTGAACTGCTTTGCTTGGCGAAGGACCAAAATAAAGTGATACCAAGCGTTACCCCGCACTTCGTTTAAACACCATCTCCTCCGCGGCAGACACCCATACGGTGACCTCCACACCGACCATCGCATCGTATGAGATACCTTGAGCAGACTAGCATCAACCCCCTTACCTATTCTGATTTGTTATGTAACTTTATGGCTAGCTGCATCTACTGTACTACATGTTTCAAGTTTTCCCAGCTGTCTTTGTAGATCACTTATACGTTACCCAATCGGACCTCTATGTCACGATTATCTGATGTACACTAGTTGCTTTATGCAGAGTTGCATGCTTGTTGGCGTGTATTACCAGTCGTACTTTTTTACTCTGTCAAATGTCAGATACTTGGATGTTCTAGACACAGACAAGCAGCGTGCGTTGTGTCGCTGGCGTACCTTACGACATGTCCCGAGGTCGGAGGTAGTTTGCAATGCAACCTGCTTAGAAGGGAAATGACGGAAAGGCGACCAAAAAGATATTTCACCTAGACCAGTTCAAGGCAACTGCGACCTCAAAGCTAAGAGTCAAGACCAGTTCAAGACCCTCACGATTTCATGATCATCGATTTCCAAGACTGCACAGTGGCCAAACACGATACAAAATTGAAATTTAACAGTAACCCCGGACCCGTGCCTAGCCTGGACGAAGAGCCACAGACCTCACGGCCTCACGGTGTCACGGTTGTGTGGGGCAGCAAGGGACAAAAAAATTGGATTTACGTGAAAAAAACGTGCACACGCGCAATGGAGGGTGGATGAAATTGAAAATGAAAGTAGGAGGACAAGTGACCTTGAGGGCGCTGTTGACTGTCCCACATGACTGACCGCATGGCCTATCCTCGGGTAGGGTAGGGTAGGACAAGTCCCGAGGCGGACAATCGTGACATTCGGAGACCAACGAGACAGACGCCAGCGGACAGCCAGCCGTCGGAGTTGCCTATAAATCACGTGGGGTAAAATGAGTTACATTTGGAAATTAGTCTCCCGGAAAGTCATATAAAATAAAATAAAATAAAATAAATTGTTATATAATGGCAAGTCCAAAATGTTGTTGTAATACGGGAGTATTTTGTAAACCAGTTGGGTCAGGTCGAAAGGTACTCTTCACAAGCACGTCGTTGTCTTCTTCTCTCACCTCAACGTCGTACACGGCCTTCTTCCATCGCCTGTCATCGTTCTCCACGACGACAAGCCATCTACTTGGTTCTTGCAGTGTTGTCTCTCACGATCCAGCGCTAAATTCGCCGGTCGCTATCATCAAAGAACCGTGATTGTTTCCACCTTAAAGGATTCTGCCCCGTGAAATCCTTCTCGAGCTTTCACTTTTAGCTCGTCTTCTTCGGGTTCGAAACTGCTGAATCATTATATATCCCTTCAACATTCATACTGCTAATTCTTGTTAACTTGGTTTGGTTCTCTCCTTTCTGGCACTCCCTCCTCGATGTTGGCTACTTTCCCCGCTCCCGTCCTCTCCGTCACTGCCGATGCTGTCAGGGATCTCCAGGGTCATGATGCGCTCTCTGGTCTCTGGATGAGTGAGCTATCATATCGTCATGATACTAACATGACCCATATTTGACCCATTGTCTCTATCAGTCTTCGCAAAGTGCAAAGAGTCTCTTCAAGATGGCCGCCGGCTAGAGAATATCTCTTGGCGGTTGTGGTATCGCGAGCTTGTCCAGGCACAAACTACCTACCAACCTTGGACTCCAGACTCAGAGAATCCCCATCCCCATACCGCTGATTCCAGATACCGCTCGTCCTTCTCGTTGGGTGACGAAGCGAAGAAGGCAGTCGTACCCCAGAGTAAGCCCCACTCTAAAACTGCTTAGCGCTTATGTAGCCTAATTCGGGCTGTCACTCAACTTGTGCTCTTTTTACCTTTTTTGTAGCCGTGCTGTTGGGGCTGCCATCCCCTGCTGATCAACCATCATCGCCATCGCCGATGTCAACCATGGCCACCCCGCTCACACCAGAGCGACCACGAACCTCTCGGCATCCCTCGCGGTCCGCAGCTCCCCTGAGCACTCCATTCACCCGCCGTAAATCGTCATCTTTTGTCGGACGAATCATTGTCGACATGTTACCAAATAACGTGCTTGTTCCCGAGAAACGCTCACTACCCCCCACCACCGGTACTGCAGCAGCATCGTCAACAGCATTGGCGATGGTCCCATCCTCGTCTTGCGATCTCAGAGTACCATCCGTCCAACTGCTCTCGACTCCGACATCCATGGAGGCCTCGTTCCCCCGTGTTGTTGTGGTCAACCCGACACCACGTCCAACCCCACCTACAACGCCGATATTAAACCATGATTCACCGGGTGCCCCACGGCCGCCGTCGACGTTCCTTTTACCCCCCTTACCTCCACCAGCACTCAGGCCCCCTCCTTCCCGCTCTTCGCTACAGCAGCAGCAACCACAGCCGCTACACCCGCCGTCACCGAAAGAGCCATCGCCACCCGCCCTGGTCCGAGGCGCCGACGCAGGGTCGATGTTAAGACAGTCTGATCGTCGGTTCTTCCTCCAACAATCTCCTGAAGATGCCTCACTTGAAGGAGGGGATGGGTCGACGGCGAGTGGAAAGTCTCCTTCTGATTTGTTTGAGGCGAGCAGTGTTGCGTCGAGTCAGATGAAAAGCGTGATGACTGACGTTGACGTTGACGTTGACGTTGACGTTGACGTTGACGACAAGGAGGAGGACGAAGATCGGCGGTCGGCGGTGGCGGCTGGGGCTGGGGCGGGTCATGATGCGAATGCAAATGGGCATGGACGTCACGGTCAAAGCCACGGGAAGCCGAAAAAGGCCAAGGAGGCTGGGAAAGCGAGGCCTACAATGAGGCGGTCACAGTCGACGAGACATGTTGCGCCTTCGATGGGGAGGAAACCATCGGCACAAACACAGCAGCACCAGCACCCACAGCAGGAGCGCGGGGAAAAGAAAGGTGCAATGTTTAATATTGGTTCGGGGTCTTCGAATGGGTCGAGGTCGGCAAATGGGTCGACGGTAGGGGAGGTGAGGCTTCCTCCGAACGTCCAGCCGATGGCAAAAGATGCTCTATCACAAGCACACCCGCCGGTCATACCCAATGGGCACGTTGTTCCTAATAACGTTGCACCCAATGGTAACGCCAGGGTCAACGTGATGACGAATGGTAACGGTAACGGTAACGTTAACACACAATCTCGGAGAACGATCGTGGTGGCGAGTACCTCTTCAGAAGAGTACGAGACAACAGATGCCGAAGACTCGGAAGAATGGGCCTCCGAGGAGATGGACGCAGAGGACAAGGCGAAAGAAGCAGAAGAGACCCGATTACGCGAAGCAGCAGTGGAAGCTCAACGTCAGCGTGACCTGTTTGCCAAGGTTCCTAAACGTTCCTATTCGAATCTCAATCGAACGCAATCAGGGCTTTTGTCTCAGCTTATGAACCCCAACCCTTCGATATTCCCACTCAATCATCCCTATCGGATAAGTCGGTCGTCACATGACATTGCGCATCAGTTCCAGCAACAACAATTGCAGCAGGCTCAGATGCCGCAGAGGAGTAGCAGTGCGTTTGCTCCTGCGCGGTTGTCGACGAGTAAGAGTGCTGCTGCGCTTCCGATGGCCGCGCAGATCACTGCTATCAGCAGATCGAGGCCGTCTTCGTCGGGTATGAAGCGACAGGACAGTGAGAAGAATGGGTACAGGCCAAAGGGACCTCCACAGGAGCAGGAGATGGAAGATGATAGTGGAGAGGAATATGATGCGGAGGATAGGATTCAGGTATCGCAGAGCATTGCTCAGCAGAGGCTACAGGCGCTCATGTCGCGGCGAAGTTCGGAGCAGAATACGTCTTCTTATCTTGTCCAGCCCGTCATGGTGGCAGCGGGACCCGGCTTGTTAGCATCGACGGCGACGGCGCCCATCCCTCTTGGTCATCCGTACAACCTTCCCTCCCCCACACCGCCTATGACCCCCAGGACGACTCGTCGGCGAATGCTCAAAACGGAGCTGTCGGAGAGTATGCGGCGACAATTGCTCTGGGAACGTCAGGTCAGCAGCAATACGAATCTTGCTCTAGCTGCACGCCGCGCAAGTCAGGTGCCATTAGGTGGCTTGCGACCGTTGACTTCAGCATCGACATCTAACGTCGAAGGAAACAAAGGCGCGTCAACCACGAAAAGTGCAGAGGCCGAGGACAGGGACGAGCGGAGGCGTCGCGCGATGGCACGAAATCGGAGTTGGGCTGATGACTACCACTATTCAGGGTGGTGATCCCTCCTGCTGTCCGTGCATTGTCACAACGGAGCTTCTAATCATCTGGTCTTCTTGCAATCTTTGTTGTCGCGCAACCTTGTTTTCAGCTGTGTTCCTTCATCGTGCGGTCCATTCTTGTCTTCTTGTCTCTCCGTGTCACTGCGTCACTGTTTCACTTTAACCCTTGCTGCTTCTCTTCCCACTTTGCATATGCGTGTTCACTAGCCGTCACTGCGGTTGGAAGGGGGACCAAGTCGAGTTAGTTCCCCTGACATCTGACCTTCTTCCCTACCCAGCATCAATTGCATGTTCGTTTTCCTGCTTCCTCTCGTTACCAGTCTCGCATCACACTCGCATGTTTCGTTACTACTCGTACCCCTTAACGCGCTGTCCATCTACGATGTAATAGTAGTCAACCCATCACCAGTATATAGTCTTCTTACTTGGCAGTCTTCTTCTTGTGTCATGGTGTCCTCAAGCTCTCCTATGGATTAGGGTTGTTGAATCAATTGTTGATTGCTTCCCTTTTTTTTTTTTTTTGATCCGTACCTCCTTACTCATCTGCAATGTGGTTTATCTCGGTGTACGCTACTAGCGGTCGTGCTTGTTCCCGCTCGTGGTTAATCAACCGGAGTTCAGGGAGCTGGTTACCGAGGCACCGAGGCGTGTAACAACTATCGTATATCGTGTGGCATTTTTTGGACTCAGGGTGACAGTTGGGTGATGGGCGGGCGATGGGCGTATCGGTCAACAGCCACACCGGAAGAAAAAAGAAAACAAAAGTGACGACGAATGTGTTTCTCTAGGCGCCTTGCAAAGTTTTGAGGGGAACGAACTTGGTCCAATACTGTAGTGAGTTGTGGTTGTGCACATCCTCCTCCGGACCGCCACGTGAGTGGTGTGCAAGCGCCCCTTACAGAAGTTGTGCGATACGTCAAAGCGATCGGATATCATATATCATATCGCAGTTCTTGGCATGTTTTTTTTTTCTTTTCTTTTCGTATTCACTGCCTCTTCATACTTAGGTTTCGGTGGACATTGTGACAGAAAAGGTAAACTTCCTTGAGCAGCGAGTCGAAACCCGCAAAAAAAAAACAAAAACAAAAACACAAAAAAAAAAAAGAGTGTGCACACCGATTTGAGTGACAGATGTCGGAGGGGCGATGTCAAGGCTTGTGGTATGTGTTGTGTACTGATAGTGCTTGCAGTGGTACTAATATACAATTGAATGCTCGCTGATCTCCAGTGGGCAGGTGTGACCGGGGTGGTTCGACCTTCGGCGAAATAGATCGGCCACGTATCTCAGCGAGACAGCGCAGCGTGTCGACCAGGTACTTACGTGACTCTTTTTGGAGCTGTTTAGAGTCCTTTTGGCCAATGAGAGACCTGCAAAGTGCAAGAAAAGCAATCCGAAGGTGGTGGGTTCCTCAAGATCTGCGGTCAGTAGTCACAGTTACAGGACCGTAAGTTGTGTTCGTATGTAAGGCTGAAACGGCGTCTGCCGTTTTTAGCGGTGGTTGTGGGGAACTCGGAGTTTTCCGAGTGTTTGGCCATGGGATGCGTTGGAATTGTAAATGGTAAATGGAAGGAAGTAACAGTTAACTTACATATGCCACCAGTGTACAGCTGGGACTAATAAAGTTACGGCAAGTTGGCTCTGGGATGTCGCGAGGTGATCGGCGTAGGAGATGTCCTGAGATGTCGTACTCTCAGTCATTACTGTAGCTTCAATCCACTGCAGGCAAAGTTCTTGATCAGGCGGCACTTGTCTCCTCGGTGGCGGTTGAAGTAAAAATTTCACAGTTCTTCTCGAACAGTTGATGATTACTGTGGTCTTTGATGCCGTAGTTACCGTCACGGTTGCGTAGGTTTACGGAATGATCAGGAATCGGTTGGAAGATCAGTGCTGCCTGGTGAGAAATAGAAGATCTTGGAGGGCCTGATATGATAACTCTGCGGCTGCGAAGTTCGGACCTCCTGTGCCATAAGCGTTGCGACGACAGGCAGGTCGTCCAAAATAATTGAGAGATATGATTGGAATATATAACCTTGTGCTTGTTTGACATCAGGAATGCAAAAAAAAAAGCGATCGAGTTCTTGACATTTCGCGGCGGTGTCAGTCATTTTCTGTGGGGATAACATCTTGGAATCAGTTATTGGTTCCTTTTCTCCTGTCAACCCTACACTACTACCTCATCCACCATGTCATCTGATGATGACTACAACGACGGTGAGATCCCATCCACCACAGTCCCTGAAAACAAGAAGAGGCGCGTACAAAGGGCATGTGATGTATGCCGCCGCAAGAAGAGTCAGTACTCAGACTTCATTTCTTTCCATGCAACTACCGAGACTAATCTCTTCTTGTTGACGTCGTCAGTTCGATGTAAGCTGGCCGGTCCGTCTCCCTCCGCACAAAGACTGATACACTACACACCCATCAAGGCGATGGGAGTCAGATGCCAGGAAACCGCTGCTCCAATTGCATAGCGTACAACTTCGAGTGTACCTATGTAGAGGCTGCAAAGGTGTGTTGCTTGCATTCGTGTAACGTCATCCTCCTCGGTGGCGGCCAATTAACCTACTTCCCCAGAAGCGTGGCCCCCCGAAAGGGTTTGTCTGTCTACACAAATTCCCCAGTACAAGGATACATTCCTGACTTGGTTGTCTTTCTGGTTAGATATGTAGAGAGTCTCGAGAATCGACTAGAAAAGATGGAGAAGCTTCTGCAAAGGGTGCGTGTCCCTCCAGCCTTTCCCATCATGCCTTGCCTTGAATACCACTCCTCCTAGGTTTGCCCAGATGCCGATTTCACCCAGGAACTAGGCGGTAGCCGGATCGACAGGGAGATGTGGCATAGAAACAACACCGGGTCCTCGCATGTCATGAACACCCCAGCAACCTCTGCAAATGCCGGCCTTTCGATTGGGGACGATCTGGTACCGAGCGACGATGAAGATATAGTCACTGTCTGCCTCTCGGATAGCCTCAAGAATATTAACCTGAACCCTTCACACACTCGGTTCTTTGGCAAGTCGAGTGGTATCATGCTCATACAAAAGGCCATAGACTTGAAGAAGGAGTATACTGGGGACAACGAGACTCGGCCAGAAGATCTTTGGAAAAGGAACCATCCCAGCGAACGCCTCCCGGTAAGATTTCACTACGAATGCCGACTGTCTGTCTGGATACTGACCGTCTCACCAAGTGGGAGCATGCAACTACAAACGGCAAAGAGACCGAGTACATATTCCCTGAGGAAGACCTGGGCATATCGTTAATCGACCTCTATTTCGTCTACATGAACTCCGTAACGCCGCTTCTACACCGCCCAACCTTCGAGAGTAAGGTCATGCGAGGGGACCATCTACGGGACGCGTCTTTCGGTGCTGTTTACCTTCTTGTCTGTGCGGTTGGCTCGCGGTTTTCGGACGATGCCCGTGTGTTTCTGGAAGGGACCAATTCAGAACATTCGGCTGGGTGGAAGTTTTTTCAGCAGGTGCAGATGGTAAGGAAGACATTGCTTGGCCCTCCCTTTTTGGAGGATCTTCAGGTCTATTGTGTGAGTGTCCTTTCTTTTCCCCAAACTCGTTTGGTCACTCATGAGATTGTAGTTGTCTGTCCTGTTCTTGCAAGGGACGTCCGCACCGCAAGCATGCTGGACGGTCGTTGGAATTGGAATCCGACTTGCGCAGGACGTAGGTGCACACCGACGCAAAGCATACAGCTCTAAGCGGTCCGTCGAGGGTGAACTGTGGAAGCGAGCGTTTTGGTAAGACAGGCCCCTCCCTAGGTTGTTCGGTGGTCTAATCTCGTTGTAGGGTGCTCGTCACCTTGGATCGTCAGATGAGTTCGTCTCTGGGTCGACCGTGTGCCATCCAAGACGAGGAGTAAGTCGGTCTTCGTTTTATGCAGTGCTTTAGTTGATATTTCTATTTCGCAGCTTTGACCTTGACCTCCCTGTCGAGTGCGATGACGAGTACTGGGAACATCCGGATCCAGAGCAAGCGTTTAAGCAGCCACGTGATAAGCCTTCCGCGATGTCTTTCTTTATCAGCTTCCTCAAGCTTAACCATATCCTTGCCTTTGCTCTTCGGACGATCGTATGTCTCCTCAGTAGTATGTTTTCCGCAAGCTCACTACTCAGTACAGTACTCTATCAACAAATCAAAGGTCCTTTTGGGATTTGTCGGCCAACAATGGGAACAGCACATTGTTGCAGAACTCGATTCTGCTCTCAATAGATGGATCGACGCGGTACCACATCACCGTAGGTGGTGTGCAAACTGCTCATATCATAGATATCTGACTTCATACACAGTACGCTGGGATCCCACTAGGGATGTGAACTCACCTTTTTTCATGCAATCGAGCGTGCTATACACAAGTTACTACCTTGTCCAGATACTTATCCATAGACCATTCATACCCTCTCCCCGAAAACCCTCTCCACTCTCCTTTCCTTCTCTCGCAATCTGCACCAATGCCGCTCGGTCGTGCAGTCATGTTATTGATATATACAAACGATGTTCGCGGTTTGCTGCGCCTTTCCTGCAGGTATGATCGGCCTCTGTGGTATTGCCTTGTATGCATTGACTGAGTATGTTCTGACAGATGCCCGCATTTACTGCTGGTATCGTGCTTTTGCTCAATATTTGGGGAGGGAAACGATCTGGGCTTTCGATAGATCCGTCGAAGGAGATGGCTGACGTACATAAATGCATGTCTGTTCTGAAGAGATGTGAGAAGAGGTATGTTTGATGCGGTACTCTGTCGGCGACATCGCTGATGTTTACTGACACTCGATACTTTGGATAGGTGGCATACCTCGGGGCGACTTTGGTTAGTGTTATCTGAAGAGGGTTCTTCGTACGACACTGATCTTGTTCGATGCGTGCGTTTGCCTCTAGGGATATCCTTTATGAACTCGCATCCGTGGGAGAGCTTCCTCTACCCCAACCCAGCCCCACGGGCGGGATAAAGCGTGAAAGGGACTCTGATAGTCCCCCTTCGTCCACCCACTCTGTATCTACTCCGCAAGAGGGTTCCCGCCCGATCGCTGGATCACGCCGCATCCCCCGAGACGCCCAATCCCAATCCCAACACACCCGCCAACACTCCCAATCACAACAGCATTCACATGTCTCATCGACGTTCGACCTCCCACTATACAGTAACGACCTAGGGCGGCTCCCACTGCATGGGCAAGTGAGCTTCCCCGTCAATGATTCTGCCACTTCATCGACAGCATCGACGCCCCCACAAATGGACACACAGAACGTATGGTATCCGCCGTCGTCAACAGGGACGCATCATTCACCGAATGAGCCCTCTCCCACTTCTGGACATTCTCACACGCACGACTTCGTCCACCCCGGCGTCCCATCAACGTATTCGATGGATGAATTGTTCTACGACCAAATGACTCCATTCGGGAACACTTTTTCTTCACAGCATAATTCACCCAGTACTCAGTTCGCTACTACCACCACAGCCGCGGGCGGGGCGGCAGGGGGGGCAGGAGGGCGGGCAGGGATGGGGAGACATCCGACCGCGAGTGAATTACAGTCACTGATGGATGCCGCGAGTGCGAGCGCACAGACGGGTGCACATGCACATGGGCATGGGCATGGCGTGGACCCTGATACGATCGCGATGTGGTCGGCTGCGCCTACTGGATTTGAGTATGTCTTATCTCTCTCTCTCTCTCTCTCTCTCTCTCTCTTGTTTGGATGATCGGACACGCGCTGATTGTGTTCGTTTGCTTGGTTAGGCTGAATGACTGGGGGACATATATCACAAACGTCTCTGGGATGGAACGACATGGGAACCACGGACACCTGCATGGACACAGACATTGAAGCCGAAAATGAGGCTCTCGGAACCTCACGCCAACGCCACAGAAGGAAGCCACCGAGGATCGATGATCGCTGTATACATACACCAAGGTTATGTTTTGATAGGAATGTGGGAAGCAGTTTTGTAGCCTTACGTGAGTCCATATTGGCACCTCATCCTACACCTAGTTACTTCTCGTTTCTTCCCCTCTTAATTATCAGGACACTTGGACACTTGTTTACTTTCATTTCTTCCACGGACTCTGAATCCACAATGGGATGTCTCATTTTCTAGCGATAGCAACTTTTTTCTTCTCTGAATGGGTCGGACATTACTAGTATGTACTACTGCACACTTGCCTGGTACTAAATTTCTCATCGACTTTTGTGGTGCGGGAAGTTTGGTTGCACGTGTTGCCTTGTTACTCTTCCTTCAACTCGACGGATGGATCCCAAACCAAGCCCAGCCTAAATATTGTACCGGGTGTAAAGGTGAGGTTCAATACTTCAGGTTTAGTATGTCTTTCCCGTTCCGTACAGATTTAGACCAGTCTTTAGATATTGATCCCCCGTTGTGAGATCCCCCAGTCACGAGCAACTCCTGGGGCCGCGTATCATCCATTTCCGAGGAGATCCCGAGGGTGACTGATATTGAACGACAAACGATCAAATCCTGTACCTTGTGTACAGCAAGTCACAGAAGCGTTATTGGGCCCATCACTCGACCCCCTATACATGCATGGGCAAATATGGATCCGTTCCGAATTCCCTCCGTCTCCTGGCCAAAACGGTGGAAGGATCATGATCATGGTCAAGTCGAGATCGCAGTCAGATTCGGATCCCCAGTTGTGAAATAGGAGTTAGGCATCTTCCATCAAATTCAGCGTCGCCCAACTATCCCCATGGATGGCATTTCATTTCTGTACAATGGAGGTTGTTTGTTACTCATGCGTACTGCGTACAGACCGATAGAGCTCTATCAAAGCCTGAAACTGACGCTCATCCAAGCTCCTTGCGATGCGACACTTCTTCTTGGAACCGCCTGATCCTCGGCATAAAGCCGCCACTTGACTTGCTTACCATTATCCCGGAATGTGCAAATGGTTCTTCTGCGCTCGTGCTGCGTCAAGCTGCTCAGGCCCAGGACTCACCTGCTCTCGAGGAGCTTTACATCACCAGCATACTTATATCGACTGTATCCCAACGAAATATTATTATTTATAGCTTCTGTTCTAGAGACTCCGCACCGTCAACATGCTCTCAGCGACCTGCGACATCGAAGTTTCACACCTCTCCTTTCCCCTCTACTGCCCCCATCCAATCTCCTAGAATTGTCCTGCGTTTCTGCTCGGAGGTGTCCTATCAACCGGACGCGAATGGCTATCCCCGACGTCGAAACGCTTGTCGCATGATGATCCTCGTGCAGCCGCAGGTATCATTCCTCGAATCTCGCTGCTAGTGCCAGAAAGGGGATATTTGGACTGTGTCGTTAGGGTGACAGGTCACGGATGACTCTTCACCCTCGTTGCCCAGCGTACTATCGGTTCCTCTGATGGTCGAATATATTGATATTCTCACACGCAGCAAATATATTGTGTTTGAGGTTTCCTCGCTACGCCTGGACTGTTGGTTCATGTAGAACTGGCGGGGCTGAAAGTAGAGATGATGGATGCTTCATGGCGCATGGAAACTCGAAGAGGAGGCGAAACCCAGATGCATCATGCATCATGCAGTATGTATGAAGGACGCGTCGACGATCCAAAATTCGATACTGGCTTATTTTATTTAAGGACTCTCAGAACTTGGTTACTGGCCATCGTGGTTATTCGTAGACAGACGGTCCCTGCCACGTCTGACTTCTACATCGGGGGTGTAGTGTTGGTATGTGAAGCACTCACCATCTCGTTCGGGTGGCCGGTTACTGAAGTGGCATCTCTTGGCGGACCGAGATCCGAGTCCATCGCGCAGGTTCAACCGAGGCCAAGTCACCAGGTGAGCATACAGGAATGATGGTTTTTTCAAAAAGATCACATCGATGCGGTGACTCTGGTGCAAGTTCCGGCAACTGTCGTACTCCGGTCACCGGGCGTATGACCCAATCAGGAAAACGTGGAGGTGCTGACATTTCCGGTCAGATTTGGCAAGCACAAATCAGAAAGGTGGCCATGTATAATTATTTACCAATAGAAATAAACTCTAGCAGTGATTATCTAGCAATGATAAGTACATTAGCAGGGTGTTAACATGTTGATAAATTAGCTATCATATTTCCACGAGTCTGAAAAGACAATATCAAACAAGTGATGTAAGGATAACTACTTGTCACTAGAAACAAAGTCCCAGAAATTAGATTGAATTAACCAGTGATGATAAGTGTATTAGCAGAATGTATCTTAATAATTCTCTACCATGAATTTAGGGTTCTGAAAGGGGAATATCAAACTTTACCATTTTGGCATCATCAGTCAGATGGTATTTGGTAATTAATTTTACTGTCTTTTTCAATAGAGTTGGCACCATGGAAATATTAAATTCAAAAACATGTCCCCACCTCAGTCACCCATATCTTCTCAACATTGACTCAGAATTTGACGAAAATGATACCATTCGTCTCAGATAGTCCAGGAGAACATTTTCTGGTCTCACCAAAGATGAAAATCCAAGTTTTTGAAATCTTGGGATCCTGAGATTTCAGGATTTGGTTCCATGGTCAGTCTTCCTCTTTACGCTCTTATCTGATGCTCAAACCAGCATTGTAGCCATGCCATGAGGTCAGCAGACCACTCCTGAGATACAGTGGGCCATTGTTCAGCTTGCAAAGTTCTTGGATCACAAACAGATTGGTACATCTCTCAATCTCTCCACTTGCTCTGTCAAATGGATTCTCACTCACTTTCATCAATATGGAACCATCCCCAACCCAGGCAGAGATGATGACCCAAAGGAGGGAGTTGGAAGGAGGAGGCACCTTAGTGATGTTGATGTTGAGGTAAGGCATCATATCTATGTACTAGTATGTGAAAACTATCATACTTATTATCTCAGTTTCTTCTAGGTACCATTGTCAAGTCCAGGTTCAATCCCGGAATTCCCGGATAAGTCCGGAGTGTGCAGAACGGTGGGGTCGGTTGGGAATCCTTGAGGGGGGTTGGAGGGGCAAGGAACTTTGGCTTCAGCTTATGTGCTGTGCCCCTGTATGAGTTCTGTTCCTTAATTTCAGGGCAGAGGGTCGGAAGACAATCCTAAGGTCAACTTAAGGACTGAAGTGGCTTTCAGAGTGAAGTGGAGTAGGAGAGAATGTGATTTAGTTGATATTTGAACTAAGGAAATATCAGAGGGTACAAGCAGGTTTATATACTGAAGAGTCTGGAAGATATAAAGGTGTTAAAGTATGTCGAATGAATCGGAGTTTCAGGTTTCTGGAACAAAGTAGGGGATGAATCAGAATGGTTTCAGAATGATGGAATAATAGCTGAGGGCAATGGCACAATAATTGTGAAGCAGGGGGAAAGGGAATTATCAATAGGAACTGTAAATGTCAAGGGATGTCAAAGGAAAGGAACATATGTCAAGAGATAGCCAAGATAGGAATGTGAAAGTCTGGGATGGGGAATATGAAGTTTGGAATATCAGATGAAGCAGAAATCTTCTAAGGTCAAGTCTGAGGCTTGGGATTTGGGATTTGATCATAAGGGGCTGGAATTAGGTTGGATGGGTTGGGAAAGTTTCGGGATGTGACAGTATCCCCCTCTTAGGCATGAACCAATGGAAAATAGAAGTATGACAGAGTTTCAAAGTTGGGGATTGATCTGAGGGACCTTACGACCATTGACTGCCTGTTGTTTAGTTTCATCATCCATCATGTCTACTCACTTGCAATCTGACAATGAAATCACCCATCTCCAGCAGGAGGAGGAAGAGCACATGTGGGAGTCCTCCTGGAGAATCCAGGAGGCCAAGGAGAAGAAGGCCCAGCGGGAGGTAGAGAAGCGGGAGGAGGTGAGGCGGAAACTCGAGGAGGAGGCACGGAAGAGAGCTGAGAAGGACGAGAGGAGGAGGAAGGCAGAGGCAGAGGTTGTGAGGATGGTGACCAAGAGGATGTGACAGGGGTCGCAGGAGTCACAGAGGCATGGGGCGAGTGGCTCATCAAAGGGGCCATCTCAAGGTAGCATGGGGAGGCCCAGGGGTTGGCTCCCTGGGGCTAACACACCTTGTGTGGCCTGCATGAGGGTGAGGGTCCTGTGTCTAGGCCTGAAGACTGGACGGTCAAGGACGTGTGTGAGGTGCATGCAGGCGCACTCATCATGCCAGGAGGCTGGAGCGGTGGGGAAGAGGGCAGCCATGGAAGTGGTGTCCCTGCATGGAGGGAAGGACTGGAAATGGCAGAGGCAGAAGAGTCTAGAGTACTGGAAGGAGAGCAAGGAGGAGGGTGAGAAGGACAAAGGGGACAAAGAGGCTGAAGAATGATGGGACGTGCTTGGGGCCCTGGTGGGTGTGCTTGGGACCCTAGTGGTCTCCTATGAGGAGCAGAGGAAGGCCAACATGGCCTTCTTTGAGGCTCAGGGGTCCTGGGGCATGGAGTCCAGAGGAGGCTGGGGGGTGTCGGAGTGAAAGGGAAAGGAGAGGGCAGATGGGGAAGAAGATCAGGGTAAAGATGGGGAGGTGGTATAGAATTTCCCCTTGGCCTCCATGTATGGTAATAGCATAGTTTTGGTGTTGATGAATTATAAATTGTGTTTCTATCCTCATGTGAGAGAATTAAGTGGTCCAGATTTTGCGGGATATATGGAGTGGAAGTCCGAGACAAGTTCTGATGCATGAGCAAGTTCAGTCACAAGAATCCAGGAAGTTTCTTTGTCAGTCCCTTCGTAGCCTGCCCACTTTACCAGGTACAGGAGTTGGCAATTCCTGTGTCGCCAGTCGATTTTGGAGTCTAGAATCTTTCAGAGATTTCATATTCAGTTTCTCCATTAACTTTGACTGGGGGAGGTGGAGGTTGGACCCAATTTGGGATTATGTTCAGAGTTGTGAGTTCCAGCTGGGAGACATGGAAGATGGCATGGACAGCACACATGGAGTCCGGAAGTCAGAGGGGGAAGGACAGGGGTCTGGCTTGAGCAATGATGGGATAGGAGCCAAGGTTCTTTTCTGAGAGTTTCTTGGAAGGGCGAGTGGAGCAGAAGTACTTCATGACAAAATACAGTGAACTCCAGAACCAGAACAACAAACTCCATATCTCTGGAATGTTGGAGTCTGCACCTCTGCATGTCCAAAATGCCAGAATTCCTACCCCTGCTCTGCTGCCAGGCGAAACCGCTCGGGGTCTTGGTGTCTGCTTGGAATTGATCCAGAATTTGTGCAGACATGTGGACCCTTATTGTATTCCATCATCCTTTGCTTGTCATCATTCCCAAGCCTCTGGGGATGCTCCATCACTTCCTTACATCACTTAATTGCAAATTCCTCTTGTTCCTGTTCCTATTCCCTGATTATCATTAGTGAGCGCCTCTCCACCCACTCTGTTATATATATATACTTAGTTTTCACTTCGGATTCCTCAGTTGTTCTTTGCCCCTCTTTGGCAGCAGCTGAGTCCAGGCAATCAATCACTGCCCTCTTATAGTTTTTGTCACTTCGCCTTGACGAACACTTGGTCTCCAATCTGGAAGTGCGGTGCAGGGAGTCATCAGGAATCTGCTGGTCCTTGGTAGCATTGTTGCACGTGGGCCATTTCCATGTGTAGGAATTCATGGAGTTCCTGTAAGTCGACTGCATATTCATGAATGCAGGAGGAGGTCAGATCCCTTTTGGGGTAGACTGAGATGTTGGGATGGTAGCCTTTGTTAGCAAAGAATGGGGATACTCCTGTGATAGCGCTAGGGGCATTGTTGTATGCGAATTCTGCAAGGGGTAGGAGTTCTGACCAATTGTCCTGTTGGTAGTTGCAGTAGATTCAGAGGTACTGCTTGAGGGTCTGGTTTGCTCATTCCATTTGCCTGTTGCCTTCAGGATGATATCCCAAAGTGAAGTGAAGTCAGATATTGAGGGCTTTCCTGAGGGAACAGAAGAAGTGGGAGACAAACTTGGAACCCCAATCAGAAGTGATGTGGGAGGGAACTCTGTGCTTGGAAAACACATGGAGGAGGAATAATTTCATGAGGCTCGGAGAGTCAATAGTGTCATGAGTGGGAATGAATATGGATTGTTTGGAAAGGTGGTTGATGACTACAAGGATTGTGGTGTACCCACCAGAAGAGGGGAGTTGTTCAATGAAGTCCATGGAAATGGAGTTCCAGGGTTTTTGGGGGATTGGGAGCTGCTTGAGCATTGTGTAGGGGTGGTGTCTAGGAGTTTTAGCTTGGGCGCAGGAAGTGCAGGAACTGACATAGGTTTTGACAAAGGTGTGGAATCCTGGCCAAGTGTATTCTGATGGACAAGCTCTAATGTCCTATTTTGCCTGAAATGTCTGGACAGGGGGTGGTTGTGCTTGTGTCAGAGGATGTGAAGATGAAGGTCCTTAGCTTCCAGGACAAAGATGCAATTGTCAAGTGTCAGGAAACCTTCAGGATTGATGGCCCATCAGGAGTCTGACAAGTCCAAGAGTCAGGGGAAGCTATGGGGTCAGAGGATAGGGAATCCAGGATGTCCTTGTGAATGTCAAGCAGGGATGAGGCCTGGAGGACCAGGGCTAGTAGGATAGTGGCTCATAGGGACAAGGCGAGCTGTTCCTAAGTGAACACCGGGCAGAGGTTATGGGGATTGATGCAAGCATAGTCCTTATCCCCCTCTTTGGGATAGACATCCCAGCATCTAGTGAGGGAATCAGGCTTAGCTCCTAAGCATCCAGGCTGGAAGCGGATGACGAGGTTGAATTGGGATAGGAATTCTGACCAGTGGGCTTGCTGGTGGGTCAGGACTTTGGAGGTGGAGAAATATTCCAGATTTTTGTAATCAGTGACAATGTCAATAGGGGTACCAGAACCTTCAAGGCAATGATGCCAATGCCAGAAGGCTTCATAGATAGGGGCTTGGGTGAAGGTATCTTTGAGCTGGGTGAAGGTGGACTGGCAGGGATCATCAAAGTTCCAGGGGGTGTTTTTCTAAGTGAGTCAGGTAAGCAGAACAACAATATCGGAGTAGTTGTAGATGAATTGATGATAGGAATTGGTGAACCTGAGGAAGGATTGAATGTCCTTGACTTTCTGGGGTTCGGGCTAATCCCAAACTGCCTGGACTTTTTCCGGAGCCATAGTCAATCCCTGGGGGGAGAGATGGTAGCCCAGGTATTTGACGGAGTCCAAGTGCCACTCACATTTGTCCAGTTTAGCATAAAGTCCATGTTTCTGGAGACATTGGAGGACTTCCTGGACATGTTCCTTGTGAGAAGCCATGTCATTGGAATAAATGAGGATGTCATTGAGGTAGACCATGACACAGATGTCTAGGAGGTCTGTGAAGATGCTATTGATGAAACACTGGAAGGCTGCAGGGGCGTTGGTGAGCCCGAAGGGCATCACCAGCCACTCATACGAGCTGTAGTGAGTCCGGAAGGCGGTTTTCCATTCATCCCTGGGAGCAATGTGGACAAGGTGATGTGTATGGTGGAGGTTGATTTTGGTGTACACCTTGGCATGGCTAGGGGAATTGAGGAGATTGAAAATTAGGGGTAGGGGATAGCAGTCTTTTCATGATTTTGTTGAGTTCCCAGAAATCGATGCAGAGGTGCAGGGATCCATCCTTCTTTTGGACAAAGAGGACAGGAGTGCCATGAGTGGATTTAGACTGGCAGATGAAGCCATAGTTGAGGTGTTTGTCTATGAATTCCTGGAGGGGCCTGAGTTCTGTAGTGGAAACTGGGTAAACAGTTCCAAGAGGAGGGGAAGCACCATCCTCTAGGTCAATCTTGAGGTCAAATTCCCTGTGGGGCATGAGGGTGTCAGCCTTGCACTTACTGAAGAAATCAGGGAAATTGTGATAGTCTGGAGGGACAGAGGACAGATTGACTGCTTTGGGGGTTTCAAAATTGAGGGATACAGAATGGAGTTTGGAGTCCTGGGGATGGAGGTGAATGCTAAACTGCTTGGAGCCATCAAGTTTGCACGCACAGACAAAGGCAGCAGCATTGACAAACAAGATGTGAGGAGCTTCACGAGGCAGCTTGTCAGGAGTGTCGGAGTGAGATAGGGGAACAGAGTCCAGAATCTCTGGGGGTGACGTCAGGGTCGTTGGCAAGTCTTGAGCTGGAGTTCAGAAAGTAATACTGCCCAATACCCAGTCAATTGATGGATTATAGCAGGTGAGCCAGTTATGTCCTAGAACAAGAGGAATCCAATGGAGTAACATAAAATGTATTGGAGGTGACAAAGCCAGAAGGGAAACGAACAGAAAGGTCAACAGCACAGGTAATCATAGAATTGGAAGTACCATCAAAAAGTTTCAATGGAATAGGGGGAATGGAATATGTCGGAAAATGATGCTTGTTAATGAAAGTAGTATCAATGAAATAATCAGTAGAACCACAATCTAACAAAGCAGGAAAAGCAAGAATTTTGGAAGAGAGATAAGTGGCATGAGGGCTTGGGGATCATAAAGAGTGGACATGTTGAGACGGGTCTCCATAGATGCACGGTGGGATTCAATGCCTCCTTCCTGTGTGGAGTCTGGAAGGCTGCACCCTATTTTTTTGCCTCAGGGGTAGAGGCCTCCGGTTTGGCTTCCAGATCAGGGGAGATTTTAGCTGTGTGTTAAGTCCGGGTTCGTTCCCGGAATTCCCGGATTGTCCGGAGTGCGGAGAAAGCGGGGTTTGGTGGGAATTCCTGAGGGGGGTCGGAGTGGTAAGGAACTTCGGCTTCAGCTTATGTGCTGTGCCCCTGTACGAGTTCTGTTCCTTGATTTCGGAGCAGAGGGTTGGAGATCAATCCTAAGATCAACTTAAGGACTGAGGAAGTTCAGAGGGGATCAGGAAAGAACGGGATTTAGTTGATATTAAGCAATATCAGGGAGTACATGCAGGTTTATATACTGAAGAGTCCAGAAGATATAAAGATGTTAAAGTATGTCGGACGAATTGGAGTTTCGGGTTTCTGGAAGAAAGGAAGGAATGAATCAGAATGGCGTCAGAATGGGAGAATAATGACTGAAGGCAATGGCACAATAATTGCGAGGCAAGGGGGAAGGGAATTATTGATAGGAACTGTCACATCCCGAAACTTCCCTAACCCATCCGGCCCGATTCCGAACCCCAATGACCAAATCCCAAATCCCGGCCCTCGGACTTTACCTTAGACAATTTCTCTTTCATCGGACATTCTGAACCCCGTACTTCCTGTCCCAGACTTTCGTATCCCTGTCCCAGACTTTTGTATTCCTATCTCGGTTATCTCTTGACATATGTCACTCTCCTTTGACACTTTTTGACATTTACAGTTCCTATCGATAATTCCCTTCCCCCTTGCTTCACAATTATTGTGCCATTGCCTTCAGTCATTATTCTCCCATTCTGATGCTATTCCGATTCATTCCTTCCTTTCTTCCGGAAACCTGAAACTCTGATTTGTCCGACATACTTTAACATCTTTATATCTTCCGGACTCTTCAGTATATAAACCCGCTTGTACCCTCCATCCACCATTCTGATGCCATTCCGATTCATTCCTTACTTTCTTCCGGAAACCCAAAACTCTGATTCGTCCAACATACTTTAACATCTTTATATCTTCCGGACTCTTCAGTATATAAACCCGCGTGTACTCTCTGATATTTCCTTAGTTTGAATATATTCTGGTCCTTCCTGATCCTCTCCCTTCTGATTCTCTAAGTCCTTAAGTTGACCTTAGGACCAGCCTCCGACCCTCCGCTCTTAAATTAAGGAACAGAACTCGTACAGGGGCGCAGCACATAAGCTGAAGCTGCAGTTCCTTACCCCTCTGACCCCCCTCAGGAATTCCCGCAAACCCCGCCTTCTCCGCACTCCGGACAATCCAGGAATTCCGGGAACGAACCCAGACTTAACAGGAACTGTAAATGTCAAGAAGTGTCAAAGGAGAGTGACATATGTCAAGAGATAACCGAGATAGGAATACGGAAGTCCGGGACGGGAATACGGAAAGTCCAGGACGGGAATGCGAAAGTCCAGGACAGGAAGTACGGGGTTCGGAATGTCCGATGAAAGAGAATTTGTCTAAGGTAAAGTCCAAGGGCCGGGATTCGGGATTTGATCATAGGGGTTCGGAATTGGGCCAGATGGGTTAGGGGAGTTTCGGGATGTGACACTGTGCAGAAGTGGACTTCTGGCAATCCTTAGCCATATGTCTGGTGGCTCTGCAGAACATGCATAGCTTGAGGTTGAAGTGGTGTTTTTGTTCCTCGGAGGTGAGGCGTCCATCCTTCCCAAGTTTACTGGAGAGATCTGATGGGGGTTTCAGGATAGGGGCAGAGGATTTCCCCTTAGAGGACAATGAGGATGCAGCAGGGTTGGACGAAGTTGCAGGTTTCAGAGATGAGGTGGTGGGAGTACTTTTGGATGTGGAGGACTGGTTTCCGGAGGGTCTGATCTGGTGGGTGACTTCGGACTTGCATTCCCAATATCTCCCATTGATAGTCTGGGAGAGAGTCTGAAGTTCTCCTAGGGAGCGTGGTTTTCTGATGCAGGAAAGCTTGTCTTTAATGCAATCTGGAAGTCCATTGTAGAAGTGGTGTTGGAGAGCTCCCTCGCCATAGCCCCAGACCTGGGAGGCTAGGCGACTGAATTCTACCACGTACTTGTTGATATGCTGAGAGTCTTTCATGGATAGGTGGTTGAGTTGGTGTTCCACATCACTGACAGGGTCATGGGGGCCAAAGTTGGTTTGGAGCTCAAGGACAAATTCCCAATAGTCATCCGTCCAGTCCAGATCGTCCATTTGGAGGAGGTTAGGCTCGAACCATTTGAGAGCCATACCTTTTACGTAGGACTGGGCAAAGGTGACCTTCGCGCGGTCAATCCAGAATGTGTAGGGATGGTCCTGGAAATTCAACTTGCATTGGACCAGGAAGGCCTGCAGCTTGTGGGGGTCAGTCCCATTGAAGGTGTTGGGTTCCTGAACCTTTGTGCATGGAGATGAGGATTTTTTGGATTCACGGTCACAATGTGATAACTCAGCAAGGCCATGAACTGCATTTGCAAGTGCCATGATGGGATTTGGTGGGATTGTGTTATCTGAGTTGTTGAAAGGGTTGTTGGGGTCAGGGTTGTCATTGCCACCATTCCTGTCATCAAAGGGGTTTGGGGCACCCCTGGAGGGGTAACAACCTGTGGGAGTAGGTGTCAAGTCCAGGTTCAATCCCGGAATTCCTGGATAAGTGCGGAGTGCGCAGAAAGGCAGAGTCAGTCAGGAATCCCTGAGGGGGGGTCAGAGGGGCAAGGAACTTTGGCTTCAGCTTATGTGCTGCACCCCTGTATGAGTTCTGTTTCTCAATTTCAAGGCAGAGGGTTGGAAGGCAATCCTAAGATCAACTTAAGGATTGAAGGAGGTTTCAGATCTCTCTCAAGACCATTTGTGTACCAAGATATGAGGGCAGACTCATTAGTCACACCTGATTGGCTTTTCAGGAGCCAGAATTCTGCATTGAATTTCTCAAGAGAGCCACAGTGTCATTGGGTTAAGGAGGTTAGCTTGGTGAGCACTGTTCCCTTGATATCAGAGACTACAAATGCAGTCTTGAAGCTTTGGGTGAAGTCGGTCCACTTTCCCCATCCCTTGTTTTCAGCAGCTTTGTAGCAGGCAGCTGTTCCCTTGTTCATAAAATTAAGGGCAGTGATGAACCTTTTCTTGTCACTGTCATAGACATGGTCATTGAGTTTGAAGTAGGATATAACTGAGTACATCCATTAGGTGGCATCGTCAGTGTTGCCATCAAAGGCAGAGGGGGTGCTAATCTTTAGTTCTGGGGCTTTGGAGGCCATTGTTGGTTCATGGTTGGGATCTGTTGGTTTGGTGATGGAAAACTCATTGTCAAGGATCTTGTGTTCAGTGGGGCTACAGTCAGAGCTTTTGAGAGACTCTGGTGAATTGTCTTCCGTGGAAGAATCTGGTGGGAGGTCTTTCACATCTTGTTTAAGAGTGAATCTGTTGTTTAGGTCAAGGCCTTTTGGATAAGGACCTTGTTGGGTTCTGGTGGTCTTTCTTCTAGAAGAAGGTTCATTCATGATTCCAAATGAAGACCATATCTTGTTCAATCGGTCTGCACAAAGGTAGTATCTGGTTGTCGGGGGATAGGCTGCGTGATAGCAGTATTGAGTAAGAAAGTTAGATCTTTTGTTATGCTGATAAGGTCATGAGGACTCTATCCTATCAGATAACAACCAACAAGTCCTATTGTCAAGTAGGGCAAGATCTATCAGAAGTCTTTACTGGCAGACTATAGGCCAATCAATGAAGAGAGTTCTCAGACCAAGAGATAGCTTGTTAAGCTATGTATTGCATAGATCTAACTTGGGTTGTGACCAAGTAAAGTACAGGCCTTTATGCTACTGAGAATGGTTCATGGAACAAGGTATCCTAAGTAGGTAACATCCAAGAAAGGTAGTCAAAGATAAGAGAGATATCTGTCATTGGACGGAAGGTCAGATAAGGTCAGGGACTTTGCCTGAAACCACTGGTTGTACAGAGAGCCAAAAGGGAAAAAGGGGTCATGTGATAGTACAAGGTCATGAGATGAAGAAAAAAGGTTAGAATGGTTCTACCATAACAGAGAGGGGCTCAGTGATAGGCTAGTAGAGGAAACAGTGAAGTTTGGAGGAGGTTCTTTGATAATGTGGGGCTGTATGACTTGGCAGAGAGTTGGATATGCTGTCAAGATTGACGGTAGGATAGATGGTGGCCTTTATCTTTGAATTTTGAAGGATGAACTTTATGATTCCCTGAGGTATTATGGTCTAGATCCTCCTGACATCATCTTTCAGCAGGACAATGACCCCAAGCACACATGCAAGAAGGTCAAGCAGTGGCTAGAGGAGCAGGATTTTAGGACCATGGTATGGCCTGCACAGTCTCCAGACCTTAACACTATAGAACATGTCTGGGGTTGCCTCAAAAGAAAGCTTGCAGAGTATGAACACCCTCCTAAAGGAATAGAGGAATTGTGGGAGAGAGTTCAGGTGGAGTGTCACATCCCGAAACTCTCCTAACCCATCCGGCCCAATTCTGGCCTCCTATGATCAAATCCAGAATCCCAAGCCTCGGACTTTACCTTAGAAGATTTCTCTTTCATCAGACATTCTGAACCCCATATTTCCCAACCCGGACTTTCACATTCCCGACCTGGACTTTCATATTCCTATCTCGGCTATTTCTTGACATATGTCACTTTCCTTTGACATTTCTTGACACCTACAGTTCCTATCAATAATTCCCTTTCCCCTTGCTTCACAATTATTGTGCCATTGCCCTCAGTCACTATTCCACCATTCTGATGCCATTCTGATTCATTCCTTACTTTCTTCCGGAAACCCAAAACTCCGATTCATCCGACATACTTTAACATCTTTATATCTTCCAGACTCTTCAGTATATAAATCCGCTTGTACTCTCTAATATTTCCTTAGTTCAAATATCAACTAAATCCCATTCTCTCCTGATCTACTTCACTTTGAACCCCCTCAGTCCTTAAGTTGACCTTAGGATTGACCTCCGACCCTCTGCTCTGAAATCAAGGAACAGAACTCATACAGGGGCGTAGCACATAAGCTGAAGCTGAAGTTCCTTACACCTCCGACCCCCCTCAGGGATTCCCAACCAACTCCGCCCTTTCACACACTCCAGACTATCTGGGAATTCCAGGATTGAACCCAGACTTAACAGCAATGATCTATGGAATCACTGTAAATATCTATTAATGTGGTCTCAGGGAGCTTCCCCATCGACATCCAAAGGATGGCTGAGATGTTAGGGCCAAAGGAGACTGGCACCAATGTGGAAAGAGAGATCTTCTTCAAGGACTCCCTATGGAGCAAGAAGAGTAGATGTCAGACCCAACCCTTCAATTGGACCAGACTGGGGTAGTCCTAGCATGGTATCTGCCTGAGGTACCATCTGAAGAGCTCCAGGTGAGCTACCCAAGTCAAATTTCCATTAATGCCTCATTGATGACTTTGGATAGCAGGGCTGTTCCTGGCACCTGAAATTGCTGTTCCTGTCAAGTCCGGGTTCAATCCCAGAATTCCTGGATAGTCCAGAGCAAGCAGAATGGCAGGGTTGGTCGGGAATCCTTGAGGGGGGTTGGAGGGGTAAGGAACTTCAGCTTCAGCTTATGTGCTGCACCCCTGTACGAGTTCTGTTCCTTGATTTCAGAGTAGAGGGTCAGAGGTCAATCCTAAGGTCAACTTAAGGACTGAGGGGGTTCAGAGTGAAGCAGATCAGGAGAGAATGGGATTTAGTTGATATTTGAACTAAGGAAATATCAGAGAGTACAAGTGGATTTATATACTGAAGAGTCCAGAAGATATAAAGATGATGTTAAAGTATGTCGGACGAATCGGAGTTTTGGGTTTCTGGAAGAAAGTAAGGAATGAATCAGAATGGCATCAGAATGGTGGAATAATGACTGAGGGCAATGGTGCAATAATTGTGAAGCAAGGGGAAAGGGAATTATCGATAGGAACTGTAGATGTCAAGAGATAGCCGAGATAGGAGTACAAAAGTCCAAGATGGGAATACAAAAGTCCAGGATGGGAATGCAGAAGTCTGGGACGGGAATGCAAAAGTCTGAAACAGGAAATATGGGGTTCGGAATGTCCGATGAAAGAGAAATCTTCTAAGGTAAAGTCTGAGGCTCGGGATTTGGGATTTGATCATAGGGGGCCAGAATTGGGCTGGATGGGTTGGGAAAGTTTCGGGATGTGACAGGGGGCCAGAATTGAGCCGGATGGGTTAGGAGAGTTTCGGGATGTGACAGTTCCCAGATTTATCTAGGAGCATCAGCAACTCGAGACCTTAGAGGACAGACCAGGCCCTCTTTGCTAGAGAGATCACAGGTGCAATTGAATTATCCCCAGCTTAATACCAGCAAGGCTGAGTGGTAAGAACACTTTGGTTTCATGCATACTAAAGGGATCCTGATGGTACCAGCCCTTTAGACATCAATCTGAGGTATCTGCCCTCCTCGAAAACTCCCATGGGAATTCTAGACCTTGGGAATGGCTTGGAGCTAGCTCCCTGAAAACTGCAGTCCTCTCAGCAGTGCTGCTGGTTATGCATCCTGACCTCTGTGCATACGGAGGGGAGGCACTGTTGAAATCAGCTACGTCCACTGAAGACAATGAAATGAAGACTGTGCTTTGCAAGTGGTCCTCTGTATATTTGGTAATGTCAGTCATTGTCAATCAATCAGGCCACCCCTTTCCATTGGGATCTCAACTGTAGGGCTCAGTGATTAGACATGTTGGCTACCATAGGGGGGATGCTGACCTACACATAGAGTTGGACAACATTGGGGTCAGGCTTGGATATGGGTCTGGCACCCTATTTAAAATTCAGGCAAGGTACTTCAACATAGGGTGCTACATTCAGTCTCAGAGAGGGTTTGCCACACCTACCATATGAGTGATATCCATAAGGCAGTGGGAGTTCACAGGTGTGATTGGGTCAAACAGGGGTCCTCCCACACTGACTATATAAGTTAGCAGTATCTATGAAAATTGCTATAGGGTAGAATACACTACATGAATGGCCACTGGTATCTAGAATTCCTATCTGAGGATTGGATCCCTGCAAGTATGTTCTCAGGAGACCGATGTTCCTCCATTTGGACTATTCTTTTTATGGCCATTCTGATTTCATCACACACATGGGTTAGGTCCCTTGACAAAGTCATTCTGATCTCCAGGGCCTAACTTTGGGCCAACTCTCTCTGTTGTTTGTTAGTGAGGTTCAGTGAAGGGCCTTCTGAAGTGCTTGAAAGCTAAATAACAGTGTGTCACATCCCGAAACTTCCCTAACCAATCCAGCCCAATTCCGAACCCCTATGACCAAATCCTGAATCCCGGCCCTCAGACTTTACCTTAGACAATTTCTCTTTCATCGGACATTCCGAACCCTGTACTTCCCATCCCGGACTTTCCGCATTCCCGTCCTGGACTTTCATATCCCCGTCCCGGACTTTCGTATCCCTATCTCGGTTATCGCTTGACATATGTCACCCTCCTTTGACACTTCTTGACATTTACAGTTCCTATCGATAATTCCCTTCCCCCTTGCTTTGCAATTATTGCACTATTGCCTTCAGTCATCATTCTACCATTCTGACACCATTCCGATTCATTCCTTCCTTTCCTCCGGAAACCCGAAACCCCAACCCGTCCGATAGTACTTTAACATCTTTATATCTTCCGGACCCTTCAGTATATAAACCCACGTGTACTCTCTGATATTTCCTTAGTTTGAATATCAACTAAATCCTGTTACTTCCTGATCACCTCCGTTCCGATCCTCTAAGTCCTTAAAGTTGACCTTAGGACCAACCTCCAACCCTCCGCTCTTAAATTAAGGAACTGAACTCGTACAGGGGCGCAGCACATAAGCTGAAGCCGCAGTTCCTTACCCCTCCAACCCCTCTCAGGAATTCCCGCAAAACCCTGCCCCCTCCGCAACTCCAGACTATCTGGGAATTCCGGGAAAGAACCCGGACTTGACAGTATATTCGAACTCAAACCTATATGAGTTCGCTAACATCATATCTTATCCGCATGTCTAGAACTATCCAGACTCGTTCCCAAACACGCAGTATGCAAAGCATCGATGCAGCTCAGTCGGAGGCAGCCCGGGAAGACGCCCTGCACTCCCTGATGACCTTGCGTCGAGGCCCCAATGTCGCCCAACAATTCCGAAGCTTCTCCGCTCGTTGTTCATCAAACTCTGCCTCTCAGGCCAGACCTCTGTCTCAAATCACCTCCACCCCTACTCCCGCAGATCGTCACCCCTCCGGGGGCGCCCCGGACCCCTCTGACGACAGGAACGGCGGCGGCGACGACCCTGAACCCTCCGATGATGACAATCCCTTTGAAAACAACACCGATAATGCAATCCCGCCTAACCCTATCATGGCGCTTGCAAACGCAGTCCGCGGCCTCGCTGAGTTATCGCGCCGTGACTGCGAATCTGAAAACTCCTCATCTCCGCGTACGAAGGTGTGGGAACCCGACACCTTTGACGGAACCAACCCTCGCAAGCTGCAGGCCTTCTTGGTCCAATGCAAGCTGAACTTCCAGGATCGCCCCTGTGCTTTCCGGACTGACCGCGCGAAAGTCACCTTTGCTCAGTCTTACCTAAAAGGTATGGCCCTCAAATGGTTTGAGCCCGACCTCCTCCAGATGGATGATCCAGACTGGACGGACAACTATTGGGAATTTGCCCTCGAGCTCCAGACCAACTTTGGCCCCCATGACCCCGTCGGTGATGCCGAGCACCAACTTGACCACCTATCCATGAAAGACTCCCAACATATCAACAAATACGTGGTAGAATTCAATCGCCTAGCCTCCCAGGTCCAGGGCTATGGCAAAGGAGCCCTCCAACACCACTTCTACAATGGACTCCTGGACTGCATCAAAGACAAGCTATCCCGCATCAGAAAACCACGTTCCCTAGGAGAGCTCCAGACTCTCTCCCAGACTATCGATGGAAGATACTGGGAACGCAAATCCGACCCTCCAGAAACCAGTCCTCCACTTCCAAAGTACTCCAATCACCCCATCTCCGAAACCTGCCACTGCATCCAACACTTCTGCGTCCTCGTCGGCAAAGTCCTCCGCCCCTAAACCAGCATCCGACCTCTCCAGTAAACTCGGGAAGGATGGACACCTCACCTCCGAGGAACATAAACGCCGCTTTGACCTCAAGCTGTGCATGTTCTGCGGAGCCGCCGGACATGTAGCTAAGGACTGCCAGAAGTCCACTTCCCACGCAGCGACAACCTCCTCCGCTCCAGAAGCCAAACTGGAGGCCTCCACCCCTGAGGCAAAAAATTAGGGCGCAGCCTTCCGGACTCCGCACGGGAAGGAGGCTGCGTTGAATCCCACCGTGGACTTACGGAGACCCGTCTCAACGTGTCCGCTCTTTATGATCCCAAGGCCCTTATGCCTCTTGTTTCCCTTTCCGAAAATTTCTGCCTTCCCCGCTTTGTTAGACTGTGGTTCTACTGACTGTTTCATTGATACTACCTTCATTGACAAGCATCATTTTCCGACATACTCCGTCCCTCCTATTTCTTTGAAACTCTTTGATGGTACTTCCAATTCTACGATTACCCGTGCTGTTGACCTTTCCGTTCGTTTCCCTTCCAGCTTTGTCACCTCCAATACATATTATGTTACTCCGTTGGACTCCTCTTGTTCCCTTGCTCTAGGACACAACTGGCTCACCCGCTACAATCCGTTGATTGACTGGGTACTGGGCAGTATCACTTTCCGAACACCGGCTCAAGACCTGCCAACGCCCCTGACGTCACCTCCAGAGATTCCGGACCCCAGTCCCCTATCTCACTCCGACACTCCTGACAAGCCGCCTCGCGAAGCCCCTCGCATCTCGTTTGTCAATGCTGCCGCCTTTGTGCGCGTGTGCAAACTCGATGGCTCCGAGCAGTTCAGCATTCACCTCCGCCCCCAGGACTCCAAACTCCGTTCCATATCCCGGAACTCCGGGATTTCCGAAAGCCCCGAAGAAGTCGACCTGTCCTCCGTCCCTCTGGACTATCACAATTTCCCCAATGTCTTCAGTAAGCGCAAGGCTGACACCCTTCCGCCCCACAGGGAATTCGATCTCAAGATTGAATTAGAGGAGGGTGCTTCCCCCCCTCTCGGGACTGTTTACCCGGTTTCCGCTACAGAACTCGAGTCCCTCCAGGATGTCTTAGACGAACACCTCAACTATGGCTTCATCCGCCAGTCCAATTCCGCCCACGGCGCTCCCGTCCTCTTTGTCTGTAAGAAGGACGGATCCCTCCACCTCTGTGTCAATTTCCGAGGTCTCAACAAAATCATGAAGAAAGACCGCTATCCACTGCCCCTGATCTCTGACCTCCTTGATTCCCCTAGCCGTGCCAAGGTATATACGAAGATCGACCTCCATCATGCATACCACCTTGTCCGTGTCGCTCCCGGAGACGAGTGGAAAACCGCCTTCTGGACTCGCTATGGCTCGTACGAGTGGCTGGTGATGCCTTTCGGGCTCACCAATGCCCCGGCAGCCTTCCAGCGGTTCGTCAATAGCATCTTCGCAGACCTTCTAGACGTCTGTGTTGTGGTTTACCTTGACAACATCCTCATCTATTCCAATGACATGGCTTCTCACAAAGAACATGTCCAGGAAGTCCTCCGGCATCTCCGGAAACACGGACTTTATGCCAAACCGGAAAAATGTGAGTGGCACTCGGACTCCGTCGAATACCTGGGCTATTGTCTCTCTCCCCAGGGGCTTACCATGTCCCCGGAGAAAGTCCAGGCAGTCCGAGATTGCCCCGAACCCCGGAAGGTCAAGGACATCCAGTCCTTCCTCGGGTTTGCCAACTTCTATCGTCGCTTCATCTTCAACTACTCCAATATCGTTGTTCCGCTCACCTGACTCACTTGGAAAAACACCCCTTGGAATTTCGACGACTCCTGCCACTCCACCTTCACCCAACTCAAGGACGATTTCACCTGAGCCCCTATACTTACTCACTGGATTCCGGACTGCCCTATCACGGTTGAGACCGACACTTCGGACTACACTATCACGGGAATCCTCTCGATCCGATGTCCGGACGAGGAATTCCGTCCCGTCGTGTTCTACTCCCGCACCTTGACAGCCCCGGAACTCAACTACGACACTCATGATAAGGAGCTCCTCGCTATCCATGAGGCCTTCCGGCATTGGCGTCATTACCTCGAAGGTTCCGGCACCCCTATCAATGTCGTTACCAACCACAAAAATCTGGAATATTTTTCCACCTCCAAAGTCCTGACCCGCCGGCAGGCCCGCTGGTCGGAATTCTTATCCCAGTTCAACCTCATCATCCGCTTGGGAGCTAAACCCGACTCCCTCACTAGACGCTGGGACGTCTACCCCAAAGAGGGGGATAAGGACTATGCTCGTGTCAATCCCCATAACCTCCGACCAGTGTTCACCCAAGAACAGCTCGCCTCGTCCCTACGAGCCACTATCCTACTTGCCCCGGTCCTCCAGGCCTCGTCCCTACTGGACATCAAAGACATTCACAAGGACATCCTAGATTCCCTGTCCTCCGACCCCATAGCTTCCCTCCATCTTCCGGACTCGTTGGACTCCCGGTGGCCTGTCAACCCCGAAGGTTTCCTCACCCTCGACAATTGCATCTTTGTCCCAGAAGCTAAGGACCTCCGTCTTCGCATTCTCCGGTACAAGCACGACCACCCCCTATCCGGACATTTTGGGCAAAACAGGACATTGGAGCTCGTCCGCCAGGAATACACCTGGCCAGGCCTCCGCACCTTTGTCAAGGACTATGTCAGTTCCTGCACTTCCTGCGCCCACGCTAAAACTCCGAGACACCGCCCCTACGGAATGCTCAAGCAACTCCCAATCCCCGAAAAGCCCTGGAACTCCATTTCCATGGACTTTGTCGAACAACTCCCACCCTCCAGCGGATACACCGCAATCCTCGTAGTCATCGACCGCCATTCCAAACAATCCATATTCATTCCCACTCATGACACTATCGACTCTCCGAGCCTTGCGAGATTATTCCTGCTCCACGTGTTTTCCAAGCACGGAGTTCCCTCCCATATCACCTCCGACCGGGGTTCCAACTTCGTCTCTCACTTCTTCCATTCCCTCGGGAAAGCCCTTGACATCCGACTTCACTTCACTTTGGGATACCATCCCGAAGGCGACAGGCAAACGGAACAAGCGAACCAGACCCTCGAGCAGTATCTCCGAATCTACTGCAACTACCAACAGGACAATTGGTTGGAACTCCTACCCCTCACGGAATTTGCCTACAATAATGCCCCTAGCGCTACCACAGGAGTATCCCCGTTCTTCACTAATAAAGGCTACCACCCTAACGTCACGGTCTATCACGAAAGGGACCTGACCTCATCCCGCGCCCATGAATATGCAGTCGACCTACAGGAACTCCACGAATTCCTATGCACGGAGATGGCTCGTGCCCAGCAACGCTACCAAGGACCCGTGGATTCCTGACAACTTCCAGATCGGAGACCAAGTGTTCATCAAGGCAAAGTATTTCCGTTCCACTTGCCCTTCCAAGAAACTCTCGGAAAAGAACCTCGGCCCCTATCCCATCATTGCCCAAGCCGGACCCCTGTCCTTCACCCTCTGACTCCCGGACTCCATGCGTGCTGTCCATCCCGTTTTCCACGTCTCCCAATTAGAACCCACAACTCCGAACACCATCCCAAATTGAATCCAACCCCCACCTCCCCCAGTCGAAGTCGACAGAGAACCCGAATATGAAATCTCCGAAATCCTAGACTCCAAAATCGACCGCCGACACAGGAATTGCCAACTCCTGTACCTGGTAAGGTGGGCGGGTTACGAAGGGACTGATGAAGAAATGTCTTGGATCCTCACGACCGAGCTCGCTCATGCATCGGAACTCGTCTCGGACTTTCACTCCACATACCCCGGAAAGTCCGGACCCCTTAATTCGCTCGGATGAGGGCGGAAACACGGTGTTTGATTCACTAAAACACAAAACTACGCTAATTATACATAAGGAGGCCGATGAGAGACACTACACTGCCTCCCCATCTCCATCCTCCTCACCTCCCTCCTCACCCTCATCCCCCTCCTCCCCATCTGTCCCCTGACCTTCCTCCCCATCATCCCTCTCCTTCCCATTCCACTCCAACGCCCCCCAGCTTCCTCCGGAATCTCCAAATCGGGACCCCTGAGCCACCAGGAAGGCTGCCAGGCCGTCCGACAACACCTGCCGGATTCCCGATAGATGGGCCACGACGGCCCCCTGGTACGCCTCGTTGGCCCGCCTCTGGGCCTCGTAGGACTCCGTCAGGGCCCCAAGCGCGTCTCGGCGCTCCTCATCTTCCTTGTCTGCCTCGTCCTCCTCATCCTCCCCTACGCCCTCCTCCCGGACCTCCGGACTCCTCTGTCTCTGCCTCTTTTGGTCCTTTCCCCCACACGGCAACACTACTTCCACGGCCACCCGTTTCCCCACTCCGACCTCCTGGCACAATGAGTGCGCCTGTGCGCACCTTGCGCACGTCTGCGATCTCCCAGTTTTTGGGCCCGGACATGGTACCCCCGCCTGCACACAGGCTGCACAGGGAGTATTAGCCCTGGGGAGCCAACCCCTGGGCCTTCCCGCACTCACCTGCGAAGGCCCCGCCTCGGACCCCCTCAAGGAGCCGCTCGCCCCACGCCTCTGTGACTCTTGCGACCCTTGCCGCAACCTTTCGGCCGCGACCCTCACGACCTCCGCCTCCGCTTTCCTCCTCCTCTCGTCCTCCTCCGCCTTTTTCCGCGCCTCCTCCTCAAGCCTCCGCCTCGCCTCCTCGCGTTTCTCCGCCTCTCGCTGGGCCTTTTTCTCCCTGGCCTCCTGGATTCTCCGGGTGGACTCCCGCGCACGTTCCTCCTCCTCTTGCTGAAGACGGGTGATTTCGTCGTCAGACTGCGAGTGAGTAGACATGTTAGGTGGTAGAACTAAACAACAAGCAGTCAATGGTCGCAAGGCACCTCAGATTGATCCCCGCTTTTCGAACTCCACTATACTTCTATTGCCTATCACGGACTCCTATCCAGGCACTCAAGGGTTCATGCCTAAGAGGGGGATACTGTCACATCCCGAAACTTCCCTAACCAATCCGGCCTGATTCCAAACCCCGTCCCTCGGACTTTACCTTAGACAATTTCTCTTTCATCGGACATTCCGAACCCTGTACTTCCCGTCCCAGACTTTCATATCCCTATCTCGGTTATTGCTTGACATATGTCACCCTCCTTTGACACTTTTTGACATTTACAGTTCCTATTGATAATTCCCTTCCCCCTTGCTTCACAATTATTGCGCCATTGCCTTCAGTCATCATTCTACCATTCTGACACCATTCCGATTCATTCCTTCCTTTCCTCCGGAAACCCGAAACTCCAATTCGTCTGATAGTACTTTAACATCTTTATATCTTCCGGACCCTTCAGTATATAAACCCGCATGTACTCTCTGATATTTCCTTAGTTTGAATATCAACTAAATCCTGTTCCTTCCTGATCACCTCCGTTCCGATCCTCTAAGTCCTTAAAGTTGACCTTAGGACCAACCTCCGACCCTCCGCTCTTAAATTAAGGAACCAAACTTGTACAGGGGCGCAGCACATAAGCTGAAGCCACAGTTCCTTACCCCTCTGACCCCTCTCAGGAATTCCCGCAAAACCCCGCCCCCTCCACAACTCCGGACTATCCGGGAATTCCGGGAAAGAACCCAGACTTGACACAGTGAATGAGTCAAGGAGGAAAGGGGAATGAAGTGGGATGAAAACTTACCCAGATATATTCATGTTGAGGAATGAATTTTGCATGAAGCTATTCCACTCAGACTGTGGATACATCTCTAGAAGCTGTTCCATGCAGTCAGACCACCAAGGTTTAGGAGAATTTGGGTCTAGATATGCTAATTTGAATTTGTTTTCTTATATACTTTATTTGGTTCTTTATTTATGTTATTAGCTATCTTACAATTTTTTAATTTAGCTGGCACTATTGATTTACAATTATTATTCTTAGTTGATATTAATTTAAATTGACCAAACAAATCTTATGATTAGCTTTCTACTTAGCAAGCCAGCTAAAGGACTATTGGTATGAGCTCTATATAGCCAACCAGTAAAAGGCCATAATGGTGTTTTTTTGCACATGCTAAAAAGAAAGCTAATAATAAGATTTATTTTGAATTTAATTATAAATTATATAATAAAGTTGATACTGATATATGTAATGAATTTAATATTATTGTAGGTAATATCTAGCAATGTTCATACAGTGACTCAAACATGTAATGCACACACCACAAATTTTTGATACAATACCTTTCTCGCTCCACAACACAAATATTATTATTCAAAGGGCATGAGGGCATTGACTTATGTCTAGAGTACATATTCTAGGTGCTTGAAATGTTACATCTGAATTATTCAAAGAGTTGTGGGCATGATAGCTGACAAAGGTGTGTGCATTTCTTTTTTGGACAGGGGCAGAACACCTCTCCTGCATGCTTGTCTTTCCTTGTGCTGTCAACATCATCTGTAAACTGTTCTCTGCCCTCAACTACATCTCTGCATCATGGCCAGATACACCAGCACCACCAAGAAGGCTTGTATTTATCATGACAAAGCTGCTGGTGTGTCAGACACTGACATTGCCAAGAAGTTCAGTCTCCATTGCACCACAGTCAAGATAATCTTCAACTGGTATGTGAAATCAGAGTACTATGAAATCAAACAGAAGACTGGCACCATGTTTATTCACAAAGCATAACACTTGTTGTGCTATTCACACTCTTGCCATAGGCAAAGCTTGTGACATTACAGACCTTCAGTGGAAGCATTTCCCACACATCAACCCTGAGACCATCTGAACATGACTCAAACAGTGTGGGTTATGTGCCTATGTATGCTGTACAAAGCCTTATTTGAGTGGAACTCATTGCCAAAAGTGGCTACAGTGGGCAAAAGCCCATGTACACTGGACTGAGGAAGACTGGCAGACCGTCATTTTCTCAGATGAGTCTAAATTCAATTTATTTGGGTCAGATGACAGGCAGTGGTGTTGGAGGCAGCCTGGGCAGGCTTTCAATGAGAAGTTTACAAAGAAAGTGGTGAAGTATAGTGGTGGGAGTGTCATGGTGTGGGGATGTCTGACAGCTGAGGGGCCAGGTCATATTGTCTGCATTGAGGGCATCATGGACACCAAGTTATATGTCCAAATCCTTGATGATGACCTTCTTGGGACCCTTTGCAACCTTGGCATTAAGAAGAAAATATTTATTTTCAACAGGATGATGATCTGAAGCACACCTCCAAGCTTGCTATAGACTGGTTCAGCAAGAAGAAGATCAATAAACTCAGCTGGCCCCAAATAGTCCCAACATGAACATTATAGAGCATGCATGGGACTATTTGGATTGTTGTGTATGCACTCGCACTCCACTGCCATGTAATTTGGATGAGTTGTGGGAGGCCTTGGTTGAGGAGTGGGGTCAGATTGGTGTGAACTACATTGGGAAGTTGTATGAGAGCATACCATGCCAGGTAGAGGCTCTTCTTGAAGCCAAAGGGAGCCATATTAAACATTAGGTAGCACTTGACCGATAGCTTTCGAATTGATCTCTTTGTTTCTGCTGCAATGTCTGAGAGAGAGCCCCCAAATAAGAAATGCACAGCACTTTTCTGATTGATTGCCCAGTCACAAGTGGAAAAGTCAATCTATGGCCTATTTGACTTTGTATTCAATAACTACACATCATATGCTATCAAATGAGCCCAGAACCATAACATACCTTGCAGCAGGGGAGGAGGAGGTGGTGCAATACATGATTACACAATGCTATGCATTTCTTTTTTGAGTCACTGTAGATACTGCTAACTTGTATAATTGTTATGCTGATGATGTCACAAGAGCTCAATCAGATAACACCAACATGTCCTATTGTTGAGGAGGATGATCTAATTCAAGAAGTCTTTACTGGCAGACTTATAGGCCAATTGAGTGAAGCAAGTTCTTAGACCAAAGGATAGCTGGTTAAGATATGAATTGTGTAGATCTAGCTTGGGTTGTAACCAGGAAGAGTACAAGTCTTTATACTACTGAGAATGGCACATAGACCAAGTAAGAGTGTCCAAGAAAGATAACTACTGATAAGTGAGAGATATGCCATTGGGTGAAAGGTCATAGAAGAAAGATAAGTCCAAGGACTTTGCCTGGGATCACTGGTTGTACAAGAGATAACAAAAAGAAAGGAGTCATATGCTGTTACAAGGTTATGTGATGAAAAGGGAAAATAAAAGGGGCTATAGGGTAAAACCATAATAATCAGTGAGGGAGGTCTTTCTGTTTGACCCAATCACACCTATGAACTCCCACCCCCTTATGGACATTATCTCTCATATGCTAGGCAAGACAGAACACCATACAGACAATATTGTAAATAGGTTTACCAACATTCTCAATGCCATTAGGAGCAGTTAAACTTCCTAAAATATAAGCATAAATACCTGAGGAACTGTATTGTTGTGAAGATACTGTCTCCTCCAGGCTGTACAGAGTTGTTGGGGGAGTGGAGCAGACTTTGGCTTCAACTTATGTGTTGCACCCTTGCCCAAGTTCAGTCCAGTATTTAACAGAGTAGCAGCAAAGCGGAGTAGCAGTGGAATGAAGTGGCAACAAAGGTAGAAGGGAAGGTCAGAGGTTGGATGTTGTTATGCTGATGAGGCTGTGAGAGCTCGATCAGATAACACCAACAAGCCCTATTGTCAAGTAGGGCAAGATCTATCAGAAGTCTTTACTGGCAGACTATAGGCCAATCGGTGAAGCGAGTTCTCAGACCAAGAGATAGCTGGTTAAGCTATGTATTGCATAGATCTAACTTGGGTTGTAACCAAGTAGAGTACAGGCCTTTATACTATAGAAGACAGTGTATGGACCAAGGTATCCAAAGTAGGTATTGTCCAGGAAAGGTAACTAAAGATAAGAGGGATAAACACCATTGGGTGGAAGGTCATGGAATATGAATATGAAAGAAGAAAGATAAGACCTGGGACTTTGCCTGGAGTCACTGGTTGTACACAAGGATAAAAGAGAAAAAGGGTCATGTGACGGTATAGAAGACCATAACATTACCCTTCATTTAGATAAAAGAACACCAATCTTTTACAAGTCTCTATATCCTGTGCCAGGTGAACCAGTCATGTTGGTGATGGCAGAATTGTCAAAGACGTCATCTCCATGATCTTCATCCCAAACTCTTGGCCCCCAAGTAGGGTGTCCAGGACAGTCAGCTTGGGTATGTCCAGGAGCATTTTTGAAACACTTGGGACACTCATAGTATTGACAGTTGACATGAATATGTCTAAGTCTTCAACATTTGTAGCAGGAACAATTGTAGTGGGGGTGGTTACTTAGGAGAGGAAGACAAGTTTGGGTTAGGTAGATATAGTCTCGTTCTGCTTGATCAATGAGCTCAAGGATGGTGTTGGCAGGGATGCCAAAGGCTTCTTTGGTAGAGTCAATGTCAATTGGAGTAGAAGGTGTGTCTCCAGGGCCAGGAGTTACCGAGGCATGGGTCAAGGGGACAGTGAAGAGAGTCTGAGTATAGTTTCAATGTGAGCAATGAGGAGGAGAGATCAGATGAGGTTCATCAGGGTTACTGTTACTGAAAGATTGTGAAGAAGGGGGGAGGTTGGTGTAGATGAGGAAGAAGAAGAATCGGGGCACCCAGTGCCTGCAATGTTTGCAATTAGATCTGTAGCTCCTAACTGATGAAGGAGGTTGTTCAAAGCATCTTCTTGTTCTCACTGTGTATCTTTAAGGATGATGGAGACAAGTTGTAGGTTGGTTGAGCAGGAGTGACAATGCATGTGGGATAGGAGAGTGGAGATTCAATAATTCTGGAGGACTGCTTGATAGGAGCTGTCAAGGGGGGAATCCAAGTCAAGAGAGTGAAGGATGTAAGCATTGTGATGGGAATCTTAGAAGAAGTTTCTGTAGGAGACAGCAGTTACACTTGCTACAGGGAGTCATTGTCTAGTAGAAAACAGAAGGGGGCAGAGGATGAATTGTGCATGAGAGGAGGTGAATTGGCAAGGTTGTCAAGTCTGGGTTCAATCCCAGAATTCCCGGATAGTCTGGAGCACATGGAAGGGTGGAGTTTGGTGGGAATCCCTGAGGGGGGTCAGAGTTGTAAGGAACTTTGGCTTCAGCTTATGTGCTGTGCCCCTGTACGAGTTCTGTTCCTTGATTTCGGAGCGGAGGGTCAGAGATCAATCCTAAGGTCAACTTAAGGACTGAGGAGGTTCACAGTGAAGTGGATCAGGAAAGAATGGGATTTAGTTGATATTCAAACTAAGGAAATATCAGAGAGTACAAGCAGGTTTATATACTGAAGAGTACGGAACATATAAAGATGTTAAAGTATGTCGGACAAATTGGAGTTTCGGGTTTCCGGAAGAAAGTAAGGAATGAGTCAGAATGGCATCAGAATGGGAGAATAATGACTGAAGGCAATGGCGCAATAATTGCGAGGCAAGGGGAAAGGGAATTATCATAGGAACTGTAAATGTCAAGAAATGTCAAAGGAAAGTGACATATGTCAAGAGATAGCCGAGATAGGAATATGAAAGTCCAGGACAGGAATGCAAAAGTCCGGGACAGGAAGTACAGGGTTTGGAATGTCCAATAAAAGAGAAATCTTCTAAGGTAAAGTCCGAGGCTCGGGATTTGGGATTTGATCATAGGGGGCCGGAATTGAGCCGGATGGGTTGGCAAAGTTTCGGGATGTGACAGTATCCGGAATTTGGCTGGATGGGTTAGGAGAGTTTCGGGATGTGACAGAGGTATATTTTCTCAAGATGAAGTCTTTTGTCTTTTGCCTCTGAGATAAGAGTGGATGAGATGGGGAAAATCTCAAGGACAGCACAGTTTATATTCATGAAGTTTTGAGGTGAAGTTTTGGAAATTGGACTCTGGTTCCCATGAGTTTTCAGAAGAAGGATAACCCTTCCAGGACAAAATGTATTGGCAGAAATTAGGGGAGCCACAATGGGAAAGGACCTTTTCTACTTTGTATTCTTCTTCTGATCCGATAAGATTGGGAGGTGGTCTGGAATAATTCGGGCTGTGTTTTGAGGTTTCCTGATAGGACAATAAGAGAGAGGCATGGAAGATGTCATGGATCTTCCATGTAAATGGGATCTTTAGTTGGTAGGAGATGGGGGATAGAACTTGAAGGATTTCGAAGGGACCTTCTCGCTTAGGGGTGAGTTTTCAGGACAGGTATCTGAATTTGAGATTCTGAGCTTCTAGCCAAACTCTATCTCTGACATTCCAGGGTTTGAACTTTGAAGAGACATGTTCCTTCATTACTTGTTGCATGATCTCATGTGCCGCTAGGGCTTCTTCTCAGGCATCAGTGAGGGAGGTAAGGCATTCTTCAATCAAAGGTAGGGGGGACTTCTTTGAGAGAAAAGGATAGGAGCAAGGTTCATATCCCAGGATCAGGGAAAATGGGGACTTCTCTGTGACAGAGTGCTTTAGTGAGTTGTGGGCAAATTCTGCAGTAGGGAGGAGTTGTGCCCATTCATTGGGTTTTCCATTGCAGAATATCCAGAGGTAGTTTTCAACCTCCTAGTTGACTTGTTCTGTTTCTCCATCAGACTGAGGGTGATAGGTGGAGGAGAGGGAAACATCATAGTCAAGGAGTTGTCTGAGTTCTTTGGCAAAGGCAGAGATGAATTGGGGACCACAGTCGGAGATTAATTTGTCATGTAGTCCAAATCTAGTGAAGACATTTCTCAGAAAAAGGTCTGCTACTCCTGCCGCATCAATTGTTTTGTGACAAGGAGATAGAATTACCCCCTTAGTAAACCCATGGTCTACCACAACCATTAAAGAATCAAAGCCATCAGAAATAGGCAGGTCAGTCACAAGATCAACAGAAATCTGTTGAAAGGGGCAGGTGCATGTGGAGGGAATTAGTGAAAGGCCAGGGACCGTCAGGTGGGTGTTGACTTTGATAGACTGGCATGTGGCACAGCCTTGCATGAACTTCTGGACAAATGGGGACAAGCCTGGCCACCAGAAGTCATGTGAGATGAGGGCAGTGGTATGAGTGATGCCAGGGTGGCCAGCAGAGGTTGATTCATGGATAGAGCACACAATTTGGGCACAATGGTTGGTGGGGATGTATAAATGGTGCTTAAAGAACAAATTGGCGCCATCATAGTCCCAATCAGAGGGGGAGGAACAAGGAAAGAGGGATTCTCCAATTTCCATAGCATAGGTGGCCATTAGGATCAGAGGGTCATCAGGGGTGGAAGATTTAATCTTGTTGACCAGTTCAAAGTCAATGGTATTTACAAAGAGATCATCAGGAAGGAGGGTGACATCCTGGTTATTGGAGGAGGTATTGGGGCAGTTAATGCGAGATAATGCATTGGCAGGTGCCATTTGAGTTCCAGGGGTGTGTTGGAACACCAAATCATAGTCAAACAGAGTGAGTATCCAGGACAGTTTCTGAGAGGAGTGGAAGTACATCAGGTTCTTGTGGTCCATTAGCACGGTCACCAGGTGGGAGGTTCCTTGGAGATAATGTCTCCAGGAGGTTAAGGCACATATGACAGCCAGGAGCTCCTGGTCATAGATATCATAGTTTTGTTCAGCTGGAGAGAAGGTTTCAGATAGGTAAGCACAAGGGTGAAGGTCACCATTGGTATCCTTCTCCTTCTGCATCAGGACTCCTCCAGTGGCATTGAGGGAGGCATCGGTCATGACAAAGAATGGTTTTTCGACATCGGGCATGGTCAACATAGGGTGTTGCATGTAGAGGTGTTGGAGACACTGAAAGGCAGTCTTGCAGTCAGTAGACCATTCCCAGTTTGAGGATTTTCGAGTCAAATCAGTGAGAGGTTTAGCAATCATTGAGAAAGAAGGAATGAATTGTCAATAGAAATTACAGAATCCAAGGAAAGAGCAGACTTTCTTGATGCAAGTCAAGGTTTTCCATTTGGTGATGGTGTCCAGTTTAATGGGATCCATCTTCACAGCTCCTTCCCAGATGATCGATCCAAGGAAATCAACTTCATCAGTAGTGAATTTGCACTTCTCCAGCTTCAAATAGAGGTCATTCTCTTTGAGTTGTCGAAGGACTTTCAGGGCTTGTTCACAATGGAGGGTGGCATCAGAGGAGTGGATGAGGATGTCATCCATACAGATGATAAGCTGTCCTTCTGCAATGAAATTGGGAAAGATGTGGTTCATGAATGCCTGGAAGATTGGGGGGGAGTTGCAGAGTCTGAAAAACTTGGCTTGAAGAGACCAAAGGGAGTGACAAAGATGGCTTTCCATTGGTCAGATGGTTTGATCTGGACATTATTGTAGCCCCATCTGATGTCCATCTTTGTAAAGATCTTTAATCCTTTCAGTTTGTCAACAAGGTCGGAGACTAAGGGGAGAGGGTAGGCATTCTTTATCATATGAGAGTTCAGGTATCAGTAGTCTTGGCAAGGGCAAAGAGATCCATCTTTCTTTGGAATGAAGAAAAATGGGGAGGCTTGTGGCAATTGAGAGAGAGAAATCTTGCCAGTCTCAAGATGAACTCTTTGCATGCCTCCTCTTTCTTTGGGTTCAAGTGGTAGGTCTTGGCCACTTTTGGGATGAAGGAATTGTTGAGTTCAATAGTGTGGTCAAAAGGATGGGATGGAATTATTGATAGGAACTGCAGATGTCAAGAAATGTCAAAGGAAAGAGACATATGTCAAGAGATAGCTGAGATAGGAATATGAAAGTCCGGGATTGTCACATCCCGAAACTTCCCTAACCCATCTGGCCCAATTCCAAACCCCATAATTCCCGTCCCGGACTTTCGCATTTGGACTTTCCGCATTCCCATCCCAGACTTCCGCACCCCCGTCCTGGACTTTTGTATTCCTATCTCAGCTATCTCTTGACATATGTCACTTTCCTTTGACACTTCTCGACATCTACAGTTCCTAGCAATAATTCCCTTTCCCCTTGCCTCACAATTATCACACCATTGCCTTCAGTCATTATTCTCCCATTCTGACACCATTCCGACTCATTCCTTACTTTCTTCCAGAAACCCAAAACTCGAATTCATCCGACATACTTTAAACATCTTTATATCTTCTGGACTCTTCAGTATATAAACCCGCTTGTACTCTCTGATATTTCCTCAGTTCGAATATCAACTAAATCCCGTTCTTTCCTGATCCACTTCACTCTGAACCTCCTCAGTCCTTAAGTTGACCTTAGGATTGATCTCCGACCCTCTGCTCCAAAATCAAGGAACAGAACTCATACAGGGGCACAGCACATAAGCTGAAGCTGAAGTTCCTTACACCTCTGACCCCCCTCAGGGATTCCCGCCAAACTCCGCCCTTCTGCGCACTCCAGACTATCTGGGAATTCCGGGATTGAACCCGGACTTGACAGGGATGGGAAATACGGGGTTCAAAATGTCTGATGAAGGAGAAATCTTCTAAGGTAAAGTCCAAGGCTTGGGATTCAGGATTTGATCATAGGAGGCCAGAATTGGGCCAGATGGGTTAGGGAAGTTTTGGGATGTGACAGACGTGAAATATGGGATTCAGGATATCAGGTGAAGGTGAAAATCTTCTAAGGTAAAGTCCAGGGCTTGGGGTTTGGGGTTTGATCATAAGGGACCAGAAGTGTGTCATATGGGTAGGGAAAGTTTTGGATGTGACACTTGGTACAGTATGGTTTGTAATAGGAGAAGTGATAGGAGAAAGTGGGTTGTCAAGAAAATTGTCCTTGATTGTTGAAATACTCTTAGAAAAGGGCTGTGGTAAGGAATTGAAAGGGATGTCTGGAAATTGGAGGGGGTTTGGTACCATCTGTTCAAGCGGTGAGCTTGCCATGATGATGGTATGAAGGAAAAGAGTGTACCCTGCATAGATGTGGTATGTGTCATGTCAAGTGACAAACCATCAAGGTCACGTACCTCTGTGCATACACTCAGAACCTCCATGTCATCTCCTGTGATGAAACCACAACCCATTGCTGTTGATGAGAAGAACCATGCAGTTCTCAAGTTTACTATGGTATTTGGGAGGTGGTTGCTCAGCCTCATTTTGAAGGGGGGGGGCTGGTGGGCAAGGGGTGGATTGTCCTTTGAGTCTAGGTTATTCATCGACTGTGTCAGAGGATTGGGCTAAGGCTATTGGTACAGAGTAATATTCAAGTTGAACCAGTAAATATTAAATGAGACTGCAACAAACCTGTTTTTGTCAATGCAACAGCATTTCTAAACCTTCAGCATCTCCTTCTTGTGTGTTTTGCAGGCCTATTGCAGTATGAAATTCGTGGGATAGACCGGCATTTCATATCACATCTTTCTCATTGTCATTGTTGGCTCTTGAAGGGGTCTGTACCAGGTTCGTAGCATGATCTGCATTTGTCGTTGTCCACAGTACTTGCAGCATACACACCACCTGCAATCGTGCATCTGAAAAGGCAATACTAGGGTAGGATCCTTGGATGGTGTGAAAGTATTTCATGGTAAGTTGGGTCAAGATCAATCATGTAAGTGGTCTACTCTAATCAAACGGTATCTACTCTATGTATCTCAGTAGATATGGCACGACTTGACTACAAAATCAAAATCCATCTATGATAATCTATTCCGTAGATCCGAGTACACCTGAGTTGAAATGGCGATGTCCGTTTTTCACTGGGTTTCACCGTTGGGCTCGACACAGCTTGCGGCGCGCTTGAACGCAATTACAGCGCTATCCTTGATCACAATATCAGGTGCTGAGTTATGCAAGGATACACAAGGACTGAAGTAGGAATCGAACTTTCCATTCCGGGAATTCGAAGAACCGGCTCCGAGACTAAAATTGCGATCCCGCGCAATTGATGGTCAAACCAAACGTATTAGGAAGTTGAAACAACTTTTTCCGCGGACGCTTCTTGGAGGTGGTCCCAATATCAAGTTCGGAATCCTCCGGAGAAAGTTTGTTTTCAACACCGCTGAGGATTTCAAAAGCTGACATATGACGCGTGACGCGTGACGTCCGAGACTCGGATCCGAGAAACCGACGAGTTGATAGGTCCAGGGTTATGGATTTTGGGTTATATCAGAGTCGACTGCATGAGTATGTACTAATCCACATGATGATGATGTTTGCCCCGTACATAAAAGGGCGCGGAGGATTCGTGTGCATCAACGAGTCGGATCATCAAGTTCAAGCCTCACCTGGTGGCCGAACTGGTGCACATCGCAAAACGAAATGTTTCACTGTTAGTACTATAAAGTCATCTGCAAGAGCATCCCTGATAAAAACGTTTGTACGACTTTGTGATTTATCATTGACTCAACGGTGACTCAGTTCTGATTTGAATTTGGTGAACACTATAACAAAAAAGGAAAGTTGCTTGAACTAGACAAAACAAGAACTCTGAAGTGCAGAACCAGCACACCTGAACTTTGTCTTGCAGGTGCAGGTGTGCCGGTAAGTAGGCTACTAGTACAGGCATGATGCATTGGTATTCAAGTTGATTCAATGGTCGGGAAGAGGTAGGAATAATGCCGTCAGCGGTGGTATTCAATGGCCTTTTATGTTGGTTAGAGGTCACCGTCGTTGGTGGGCAGTCAGTTCAGTCTCCAACCTAGTAAGTGCCCTCACTTCCCGTTTGTACAACTTGCTTCTGAGGGTTTTCTCTTTGCATTGTACAGCGATGACTATGTACCCCTTTGCGTTGATGTGGGGTCCTACACTTATAGGTATGTGCTCTAACCGTTCTTACGAGGCTGGAGCTCATCAGTTATCACAGGTTTCACAGTCGCAGCAGCGTGCGTCCATCGTCGTTGCGCCCGCTGATCTTAGACTTCCCGATGTATCAAACCTCATGCACAGGTCATATGGAGCCACGATCGGTCAGCTCATATTCTATGTGCGAGCGTTTCCGTGCGACAGACTCCTCGTCAAGATCCTGGTATGGCCCGAATTACTCTGCAGGCATTTCTGGTATCGCTCATTATGAAATCTCGCCGATCAAACAGGTGTTGGTCGTTTTGTGTGTAGCCGAGTTTAACCCGTGTTCATGACCAGCTCATGACTATCCGGCTTCGAACAGCATATTGGATAGCACTCACACGTATTTGTCGGCATCGGTCACCTATCGTGTGTTCATCCTTTGCCGTATGGATGCCTCCCCGAGTTGTAGTTGTCTGCTCTCCCTTTCACGGTAGGTTCATGTGCTATCTTTGGCGGTGGTTTCTTACAGAGGTGGTTGCCTTGCGCACTAGAGAATTGACGGTGAGCGACCACGATCGCTTTTGCGATTCCTAACACGCTAAAGGCACTTTCTTCAAGATGGGTGCCTTTGTCGTCGTGAGTCGTACTCTCTTTGCCGTCTGGCATGATGGGAATAACCGACTGTTTCAAGTGTGGTATCACGTTCATGGTTCAGGTGTACGGTTCAGATTTTTGGAGTGTTGTCGTATTCTAATTTGGTGCTTGACAGCTTTTACGCTCACAGAGTGTGGATAAGTAGGTGGTGTCAGCCTGAACTCTTGGCGCCTCTCATTACCTTCGCCTTGAAGTCAGCGGCCAGAACAGGGTCCTCACATTTCTAGTGGTATGTTTTTGGATATATTCATGGAGACAAGCTGAAGCTGAATTTTACAGATTGCCTTGACGACGACTCAGTTTTGTGAGCTTATGGATGTGTTTCTTGATGTGTTGGACTCACAGGCACCATCTCAGTGCTCGGATTGAGTCCGTTCCCTTCGATCAGCATCCTTTACTCCGTACTAACAATCAGGTATTTCCTGCTGCAGTGGTTGTTGTGGAAATGTGAGGGTCCCCACGTCGTACCTTTCCTTTGGCTGACGAATGCGCGTTGAGTAGATTACGCACTCCGACGTTTGAGACCTTGTCTAGTTCTAGGGTGCGCTGTGTTACCTATGTCACGTTCCCATTTTCGGAGTGCTTTGGGCTAACAAGGCTCTTCAGTATATGGCATTGTCTGCAGTAGCGAGCGCAATTTGCGACGCCATGATCACCTCTTCCGTGTTTTATTACTTGCGCCCGGAAAGGACAGGTATCACGCGGTACGAACACCTTACTACCTTCTTTTCCGGAGATCTTCATGTTTCATTACAGGAGACCAAACATCAAGCGATTGAATCTCGTGTTTGTCCAGATGGGCTCCTTGTCATTGTAAGTACCTGCAGGGGTTGTCGAGAGCCCGTTCCACGAAGCCGTTTTCACCTACTGTGCAGCATGAACGCCCTAACGGTGGTGGTCCTTGTAAGTCTGCTCGTTCGGATCGTGGGCGCATGTCCATCCGCACAACTAATACGGCTCATCAGTGTTATATGCAGGACCAGGTGCTCGGGCAGTTCCTGATTGCAGCTCCTAGCCTGATAGCGACCAAGAGTGAGTTTGCGGATATCCATTTAAATCACTTCCACCAGCTCGATTGACTGACCACTCTTGTTGTAGCATACGTGAACTCCATGCTCGCTGTGTAAGTGGATATCGACTTGTTCACATATCTGTGACCCCGAATTGAACTGACGTTGTCATGTCAGTTTAAATGAACGAAAGTATATTCGGGATCAACAACTGGATCGTCTTACTACGATGGAGCTCCCAACGATACCTACCATTTACTAGTACCCTCGTTATGACCAGTGGAGAGCGACACGCCCGCACACAGTATATTGACCGAGCCCCCCCAGAGCTGGCCTGGACATTCGAGATAGTTCGTGATTATACGTACATCATGAGACTACAGTCTTGGCACCGCGTCCTCACGATTCGGGACGAGCGGTGGGTAGTAGCCTCCAAGGAAACAGAGATTCAGACACTAGAAGTTATATGAGGTAGACGGGCCAAAGACATGTTTCATTTGCGAACGCACCAAACTGATTGTCCAACCGCAGTTCTCGTTGCTGCTCTGGATGCACTCCCAGTGCGCAACCGTGAACCAGGGGTGTACAACCATATCCTCCGTCGGCTGAGCCGTCAATAGTACATGTGAGTTTGCGTTGCAATGGGGGTTTCCAGCGCAAGGACGGTCGGCGTATTTACCTCGACTACCAGGTCACATCGGTTGAATACGGTGTACACGGACCGTTGTTCCATCGGGGACTCCGTCCCTGGAACCTAAGGTGAATGGGCCAAGAGTGAGCGGGCGGCGGGGCGGATGAACTGTTTGTGGCAGACTTGGGACGGGGCGCACACTGCGCAGGGTGCATTTGATTCTGCCAATGTAAAAGATAAAGTTATGTTTCGACGCCGTGAAGGTGATTTTCGATCAAAAAGTAGCCTTGCGCAATGGTCGAATAATCATGGCTTGAAAGCAAGAGGGACGTCTCATACGTTTGTCCTTCCAGGGGAGCGTCCCTCGCCTCCTGGAACAAGTCTGCAAAGTTTTGGAAAGGGGTGTGGGTTCCTCTTACCACAGATCCCAAATATAATACTGGAGCGCAGTGTACTGAGATCGTGTAAACTTACTGGAGGATATTTTCCATTACATTAGCCCAAGGCCTCTGGCACTCAGCACACACATTCTGGGCATCGCACAATGATAAAAATCTGGAGAAATTTGCAGGTGATGTGGATACGTCTATAGTATAGGTGCCCTGCTGCCGAGATACCCAGTCGTTGTTGTTCAAGTTGTGGAATTGATTTACTGATTTTTTTTGCACCCAGGCAGATGCGATTCGAATGCAAAGTTACGTCACCATTTACATTTTTTTTTGCAGAATACCATATTGGATCATGGCTTGGCCGCACCAAGGCCGGTGTTGAGTCTCACTCGGGTGTTTTAAGGTAAACCCGAAAGTAAGTGTTGTTCGATGGTCATTTTTTTATTTGGGTATAATTCAGGAACTTACCCTTTTTGTCACAGTGTCCCTCGATCGAAGCTCTCACAGAGTCGTCAAGCATGAGCGCTCTCGCAAATGCCTAACACGCCAGCGAGTCCTCGAGGCGCCATATAAGAAAAGAAGCTGTGATTTTCACACCTAGAACAAAGTATCAACGTCAATTTCTGGTATCATTTTGAGTGGTTTTCCACAGATGCATCTGCTCCTGTGACATGTAGGTGTGAAAGCAAATGTTCCATTGACAGGTACTGTGCCGTCACCAACCCCGGGATTAGTAGTTGGTGGTCAGAGCGGCAGCCAGCCTCACGTCGAGATAAAATCGCTACCAGCACCACCTTCTTTGCATGGCCCAGCGATGGCTACGTACCCCTTTGCGTTGATATGGGGTCCCACACATATAGGTATGTGCCCTACATGTTGCGTGCTCCTGTGAGCCTGCGGCTTATCACAATTGTTCAAAGGTTTCACGATCGCAGCAGCGTGTGTTCATCGTCGTTGCTGCTGCTGCCCTCAGATCTCCTAACATATTGAACCTCATGTATAGGTCGTATGGAGCTACTGTCGGTCAGCTCCTATTCTACATACGAGCGTTTCCGTGCGACAAACTCATCGTCAAAATTCTGGTGAGGTTCGCATTACTCTGCAAGCATTTCCGACATCGCTCATCACAATCCCACGAATCAAACAGGTGTTTATCGCTTTGTGTGTAGCCGATCCACCCGTATACATAACCAGCCCATGACTATTCGCCTTCGAACAGCATATTGGATAGCGTTCACACGTTTTTGTCGGCATCAGTTCTCTATCATGTATTTATCCATTGTCGTATGAATACCTCCCCGAGTTGTGTGGCCGCCCTTCCATGGTAGGTTGTTGTGCCACATTTGGGGGTTTCTTACAGGTAGTCACATTGCGCACCAGGGAATTGACGGTGAGCGGACCACGACCGTTCTTGCGGTTGCTAACATACTAAAGGTACTTCTTTGAAGATGAGCACCCTTATCGTTGTGAGCGGTGCTCTCTTCGCCGTCTGGCATGATAGACATAACTGACTTTGTCAAGGGTTGTATCACGTTCATGGTTCAGGTGTACGGTTCAGATCCTTCGGAGTGTTGTCGTATTTTGATTCGGTGCTTGGCAGCTTTTACGCGCACAGGGTGTGGATAAGTAGGTGGTCAACCTGAACCCTTGGCGCCTCTCATTACGTTCGCTTTGAAGTCAGCGGTCGGAACAGAGCCCTCACACTTCTAGTGGTATGGTCTTTCATGTATTCGTGCAGACAGGCTAAAGCGGAGTTTTATAGCTCGCCTCTACGACTACTCAGTTTTGTGAGTTTATGGATGTGTTCCTTGGTGTGTTGGACTCACAGATATTACATCAGTGCTCGGATTGAGTTCGTTCCCTTCCATCAACATCTTCTGCTCACTATTCATCAAGTGTTTTCCACTGTAGTGGTCGTTGCTGAAGCGTGAGGGTTCACTCATTCTGTCTTTCCTTTGGCTGACTCGCGCGTGTTGAGTAGAATACGCACCCCGACGTACCAAGCTTTATCTAGTGCTAGGGTGCGCTGAATTACCTGTGTCACGTTCACACTTTCGGAGTGCTTTGGGCTAAGCAGGCTCTTTAGTATACACCATTCTCTGCAATAGTGAGCGCAACCTGTGACGCTATGATCACATCTTCCGTATTTTATTACCTCCGGCAGGCAAGGTCGGTACGAACACCTCAACCTCTCATCCAGTAACCCTCATGTTTCATTGCAGGAGAGAAGACATCAAGCGATTGAATGTTGTGTTTGTCCAGATGGGCTTGTTGTCGTTGTGAGTCTCTGCAAGGGTTGACAAGGGCCCGTTCCACAAACCCGGTTACATCTACTGTACAGCATCAACGCCTTAGCGGTGGTGGTCCTTGTAAGTCTGCTCGTTCGGGTCGTCAGATACGTATCCGTCCGCTCAACTAATACGACTCTTCAGTATTGTATACAGGACCACACACTCGGGAAGTACTTGACTGCTGCTCCTGGCCTGATCTTGAGCAAGAGTGAGTTTGTGGATGTGCCTTTGGATGACCTCCGTCAACTCGACTGACTGGTCACTCTTGTTCTAGCATACGTGAATTCCATGCTCGCTGTGTAAGTAGATACGACTCGTTCCCATGTCTGTGAGCCTGAATTGAATGGACGTCGTCATGGCAGGTTGAATGCACGGAAGCCGATCCGAGACCACCAGAGAGATCATACTGTTACAATGGAGCTCCCCGCAATACCCACTATATACTAGCACCCTTGGCATAATTGGTGGAGCGTCACATAGCATATTGACCAAGCGAGAATATCTCTCAGGGTGGTCTGGTTCCAACTTGGGTGAGTATGGTTTGGTGCGGCCCATGCTTGCTTACCGTACATACGCATGCATACATACCATACGTAGGTGATGTCCATCATAAGGCCATGTGCCAGAAGACAATGGCCAAGGGAAAAAAGGCTTGGTAGCATGCAAAGCCATATCTGTGTAAGCATAGCTTGTGACTGCTGGCACGCTCTCCATTGGCTCCCCCTTTTCATTTGCCATTGTTTGCCTCCGCTCGGAAATATATGTAATATTGACTTCTGTTCATGATCATGTATCGCTCATCGTTTGTTATCCCGTTTAGGCGGCCACTGATCATACACGCTCATACACGCTCATACTCTCGTTTGATCTCCCTTAGTGTTTCCTCCCTCATGGGTGGCTTCCAACCTGTCAGCGAGACGCTTCAAGCACCCGATGCGCCGGACGGAGCGACAGCGCAGTGCGCACGGTATGCCCGCGAGGACGTTAAGTTGAACCCGATGGGTGAGGGTCGAGGATAAGAAACAGCGCAGTTTCCTCAAACGGCGCTTTCGAGATCACGAAGGCTGCGTCGCTGACTGTGCACCGAGTTCCTGGTGGAACTTGCTTAAAATTCGTCGAAAGGACCAGGTCAGGTTTCATGCACCAGAGTTCGAAGCAGTATCATAGGCCCTTGCGCGCTCAAACGCTGGACAACGGCGTTACGTGGAAGCAAGGCTTCTTCGCTGGCCCCCCTGATACCTGTGAGTTGTGCTCGTCAATTCGACTGTCAACCACATATTCCGATTCGGCCATATTCTGATTCGGAGACGTGAAGTTACCCTAAATTCGTGCACCGTTAAGTGCTAGATATGTATGCTCCCCCACATCTGCTGTTCGGTAGTTCCATGATCAAGATCCCCGTCGTCAAAGAAGTGTCCTTGCTGTCGTGACTGGGGCAAACGACGCGGTATGTATCCCTATCGCCCCTTGTCTCGCCCAATCCCACACGCTCATACACGTTCTCACCCTCTCGTCCGGTGGTCCTGGCGCTTCACTACAGGAGAGCCAACGTCGCCAAGCGGTTGAATCTCGTGTTCATCCAGTTGGGTTTGTTGCCATGGCGGGCCTGCAGGAATTGTCAAGAACCCATTCCACGAACCTGGTTTTGCCTGCTGTGCAGTATCGACGCCCTAGACATGGTGCTCCTTGTGAGTATCGTCAGATACATATCCATTCGCATAACTAATGCGGCTCTTCAGTATTGCATACGGGACCGCATACTCGGATGACTTCTGCTCCTGGCATGGTACTGAGCAAAACTGGGTCTGTGGATGTGCCTTTGAATGACCTGCATCAGCTCAACTGACTGATCACTTTTGTCGTAGTCGCTTGCTGTGTAAGTGGATATTGGCCTGTTCGTATATCTGTGTGTCCTGATTGAACGGGCGTTGTCATGGCAGTTTGAATGCACAGCGAGGCCATACTATTACATTAGAGTTCCCCACAACACTTACTATACGCTAGTACCCTCTGCATATTTGGCAGTCACTAAGCGATGCTCCGGAGCGAGACGATGTATCCCGAGTTGCTGATGGCTGGACAGAGTGACAGCGCAGCTCAGACGATGGCAAAGATACAGAATAGTGACTCAGTACTCAGTTCTCACCAAGCGGACGGTAGGCTTGCCGGAGGGCGATGGATTGTTACGAAGTGAGATTTCTGAGACCGTGCCCGGTTTCCGTCTCGGCAGTCAGTGTGTATAATGGACCATTAGACATTACGTTGGGCATGCTGTGACCTTCTTTTCTATGCACAAGAATACAGTCCACCGCGACTCGGGTGATGTATCGGTCAGGCGTCGTGCCCGTGGTATTACTACAGCATGGGTAGTGATACAGTCCTTCACCAATAGACAACGCCCTTCATAAGCCATCGCCCTGTCCGCACTGTCCATGCACTCTTGACAGAACCATCAGCTTCAAAGTCCGCACCAACTTCCACGAATCCACTCGGGTGCTTCATCTTCAACAGGCCGCGCGACGATACCCTGTTCTCTAACGCCCGAGCAGTCTTCTGGACCAAAGACCCTTCGACGTTGGCTGCTATGCCGAGACACAATCCGACCGTCATGGGCACGGCCTTGTGAGGGACTCCCATGGAGTAAGCTTGGATATAGATGTCATGATCCTCTGCGGCTGGCGGCGAGATAACCGCAATCTTGGGCTGAGCTTGCGCGACAGGGTCCAGGCCCATTCTGAGGGCGGACTGTGTACGGATGGATTCCACGAGTTCCCGTACTGTCTTGTTAGAGAAGTCCACGGTGGATTGCGGGGGTACGTTAAGGATGCAAGTGAGGTCGGAGAGGGTGACGAAGACGGTGGGATTGGTTGCGTCTACGAGGGACGCGGGTACCTGTGTCCCAGGATGTGGGTGCACGTCGATGATGTCGATGGGGTTACCAGTGGGCAGTAGTTTACCCGTCAGGGCCCCGGCCGGTTTCGGGAACTCGAGGATGATCTGCGAGGCTTTCCCAGGCACTCCAGCAACGAAAGTTTGGGGCAGGTCAAGTTTCGGAACGACGCGTCCGCCGAGGGAAACAACGGGGAACGTCGTGTAAATGTGTGAGTTGGTGTTGGTGTTGAACACACGGATCGTCGTTTCGCCAGGGGCGCCGTCCCTGGAACAAATACCTTCCTGGAGCGCAAACGCACCGACCATGCTAGAAAGATTCCCGCAGTTCCCAGAGAACTCTACCGTGGAATCTCGGACACCGATTTGAATGAAGGTATATTCGGCATCGAGGCCTTGCGCCTTCTGATATTCAGAGGGTGAGCCGACGACACATATTTTGGAGAGGCTGGAGATACCCCCACCCATGCCGTTGATCTGCAGGCCATTGGCTGTGTCAGGGGACCCCATGATGCCGAGACAGATGGGCGCCCATTGGGATCTGTCTTCTGGAAGGTGATCGCGGTTGAGGAAGATTCCTTTGGAAGTGCCCCCTCTGAGAAAGGTGGCTGCAATTGGATTCGGGGTGTTCGAGGAGACGAATCTTATTTGTAGGCTGCGCTTGGGGCGAAATATACAAGATGAGGACATTCGCAACATTAACATTTGATACAATGGACCGGTGGGTCACTGGCTGTGGGGGGGATGTAAATATCAAGTGTCGAAACTGGAAGTTGACGTTGAGACGTTGATCAATTTGTTCGAAACACCATCAAGGTCTCTGAGTCGGTATAATTGTCTTAACTCCGCGATCATCGTTGGCGTCAATTGTACACGACTTGCACTTGGACACATAACTTTGCTTTTGACTGTATCTCTACTAGTATCCTGCAGACACACAATGGGTACGTTCACGTCCAACTGGAAGTACTGTGTTCCTCCTAACTATCACTTCCTCACCAGGAATTCCGAAGGTGCGTATTTTTACTCCAGATTTGCCCCACATGTTGATTTGTGGACCAACTGCACTCTAGTTCTTCCGCTATATTTCGTGAGTTGTGCTTATTTCAATGGAAATTGTTGTTTTGATAGGCTTCACAGTGAGCGCTACCCATTGACATCCCAGCTCATCCAGGAGAACAAGATTCCAGAATTCGGTGAATAAACTCGACTAGATGGCAGAGGGCATGACTCGCTGACTTGCTGTCCAGATAATCTATACCTCGACTTCAACGGGATCATCCATAACTGTACGCTTTCATAACCCTGATTCAACGCTCTATTATCTAAATGTTCCTTTGCAGGCTCTCATCCCAATGACGAAGACGCACATTTTCGAATGACGGAGGAGCAAATATTCACATCTATATTCGCATACGTGGACCTCTTGTTTGGAAAGATGAAGCCAAAGAAGCTGTTTTTCATGGCCGTAGACGGAGTTGCCCCTCGAGCCAAGATGAACCAACAACGTAGTCGTCGTTTCCGTACTGCAAAGGAGGCGAGCGAAATCCGTGAGAGGGCGGAGGCAAAAGGGGAGGAACTGCCCGCTGAGAAAGCGTTTGACAGTAACTGCATCACGCCAGGTGCGCAAATGGATGGGCTAGGTCTGACGTTTTCTTTACCCGGTTTTTAGGAACATTGTTCATGGCGAAACTGTCTGACCAACTGAAATATTTTGTAAACAAGAAGATCACCGAAGACGCGAATTGGAGGGACATACAAGTCGTGCTTTCTGGCCATGAAGTCCCTGGCGAGGGAGAACACAAGATTATGGAGTATATTCGGCTGTCGCGCGCGCAGCCAGACTATAATCCAAACGTCCGACATTGTTTGTACGGACTCGACGCCGATCTTGTCATGCTTGGATTACTCAGTCACGATCCACACTTTTGCTTGCTCCGCGAGGAAGTCAAGTTTGGACCAGCTGCGAAGAAAAAGGGAAGCGGAAAGTGCGTTGGGCATTGATCTCCGTTGTCCTTGGCTCACCATATCTGCAGCCCGGAGTCCCAGAATTTTTATCTGCTACATCTCTCATTAATGCGCGAATACCTCAATTTGGAATTCCGCGAGATAGAACCTGTTCTACCCTTCAACTATAGTCTAGAGCGTGTCATAGACGACTTCATACTCCTAGCAGTATTTGTCGGGAATGATTTCTTGCCCAACCTTCCTGACTTACATATACACGAAAATGGCCTGGAGAGGCTATTCGATGTATACAAGAAGGTTTTGCCTTCACTTGGTGGGTGTTTATATCCCATGGACTTTAGATAGAGTGGGTTTACATTCTCCTCATCAGATGGCTACATCAATGAGAGTGGTGCAATCAACCTGAAGCGCCTGCAGGTGGTGCTTGACGAGATGAAGATATGGGAACAAGAGATTTTCGAGAAGGAATACGCCGATGCGAACTGGTTCAAGGGAAAGCAGAGCAAACATGCCCAGGAAGTGGCGCGCAAGCGTACCGGTCTAGGTACGTTTCTTCCTTTTCGGCATTCATATTTGCGTGCTGAAGCACCTTCGTCACATCACCCAGTTTTAACGAGACCCCAGCGAGAAATCTTTGACAAAGTTCAGACGTTCGTCCTCGATAACCGAAGGAAACGACCCAGTCTCAACCCCTCGCTCACCATGCCGAATACCTTCCCTGCCCGAGATCGCAATTTTATATCGACACTCGGCACAGATCTGCATCTGTGGATTACTTGGGATGAATATGACGAAGAGGACCAGAACCTTGTTACGTTGCGCTTGCCCGGTTCGGTGGAGGAACCAGTACCCGATCCTCCGAATGGGGCCGTCGGCAATGGGGACGAAGACGATGAGGGGCAGTGGGAAGATGTCTCGGAGGACGAGGATGAGGAAAGTCGGTTGGCTGTCGATCGTGTGCTGAAAAAGTACGAGAAGGCTCCTGTAACGGACGATGACGAAGGTGGAGGTTTTGATGCGCGACACGAGAAATCTATCAGAGACAAGATGGACGAATGGAAGCGAGGTTACTACAAGGTGGGTAGCGACACGTTTCACTGGTGTTCTTATTTTTGATGTCAACTCTTGACCACAGGGTAAACTTAACATATCATACGACGACCCAGAGCAAATGAGGGCCTTAATATTCCGGTATGCTGAGGGCCTACAGTGGGTGATGCATTATTATTATAGTGGCGTCGCCTCTTGGGGATGGTTCTACAACTACCATTATGCACCCCGGATATCTGGTGAGTCTGTAGTCGGCGTTTACTCATACAACCACTCATGCACTTTTTTCCAAGACTTGCAAGGCGTTGGTGATATGCAGTTCAACCTTGAACTCGGCAAACCCTTCCGCCCATTCGAACAATTGATGGGAGTCCTGCCGTCGGCGAGCAAGGATCTCATTCCACTTGCTTACCAGGTAAATTTCGCCCCGCGCACGCTGATCATTGCGCTCATAATATGTACCTCAAGGACCTGATGTTCGATCCGGACTCGCCGATCCTGGATTTCTACCCCGAGGAGTTCGAGCAAGATCTCAACGGGAAGAAACAAGAATGGGAAGCGATCGTTAAGATACCCTTCATTGACGAGAACCGACTCCTCAGAGCCATGGCATGTACGCATTTCATGTGCTTTTTTCGTTACACTATGATTTATACCCTTTCCCAGCGCGCGAGCACCGATTGACCCCAGGGGAACGCCGACGCAACGGGTTCGGAACCAGTACCAAATTCTCATTCAGTACTGGAGAGCCGACCGTATATCCGTCGTCTCTACCCGACTTCTTTCCTCCGATATACCGTTGCACGTGTATCATGGAACCGTTTGATCTTCCTACCCTAGATGGCCTTCACCTTATCCCTGGTCTCTGTGACGGTGTCGTTCTAGGTGCACAAGCCCTCGCTGGTTTCCCATCTCTCGATACGCTGCCGTACACAGCCCAGCTCGGGTTCCATGGCGTGAATGTTCACGGATCTGAGAGTCGGAATAAATCGATGGTAGTACATATTCAGAACCCACACGAGAACAGCAAGATAGAGGAAATCGCCAAAGAGATGGTTGGTAAACGTACATTTGTTGGCTGGCCTTTCCTCCTAGAAGGACGCGTCGTCGCTGTGTCGGACTCGTTGTTTAAGTACGAGGAAATGGTGGTGGTTCCGGGAGCTGCACCCAAGATCGTCGCCAATCCACACGCGTCCCAGGCTCTTAGTCACTGGAAGATGAAAGCTGAGCGCATCGAGCAGATGTATTCAAAGAAATGTGGTGTTATCACTGGCGACGTGGAGGTATTAGCTCATGTACAGCCCCTGAAAGGTGAGTGCCTGTCCTCCTGAACATTTGTATACAGTTCATACTGGTGCACAGGCATGAAACGCTTGGAGTCGGGAGCCTTTGTCAAGGACTATGAAGACCCTGACAAAGAGATCGAGCAGGCGGTTCAAATGGTTATCTCACAAGTTGCCTCTGAAGACCCACGCTTCCTCGAGAAGGACCCGCCGCCATTGTCCGAAGAGTTCCCAGATGGATGTAAGATCTTCTTTCTTGGAGAACACGCTTATGGCGTCGCGGCTCAAGTGGCAAGTACCACAAATGACACGCTATCTGTCGTTCTCGCTGTATGTGATGGTGGTTATGATGTAGTTCCACTGGCTCACGCATCACACAGTTCTTCCCATCGGATAAAGCAGAAAACGACAACTTCAAAGCTATTGTGCAGAATCGCGTCTCCCAGCAATATTATCCATCATTCAAGGCTGCCAACGCGCTTCGTATCTCCGGTCGAGCGCTCTCCAAGATTACGTCCAGCTTCATGATCTTGACATCGGACTCTTCCAAGAATAACTTGGGCCTTAGTCTCAAATTTGAGGCTAAGAGCTTGAAGGTGGTTGACTACTCTCGGAAGGATGGACACTATTGGGAGTTTAGTAAGAAGACGATCGATCTCATCCGGGAGTACAAGGTATGTTATTCCACGCATGGTTGCGATGCGTTATACTCAACTTTGATCCAGGAAAAGTTCCCTGAAGTTTTCCAGGTGCTTGACCAGAATGGGGATGGTATGGATCCTTACTTGTCGTACCTCAATATGCACTCAATAGACTCCTTCAGAAATGGCTCGCGCATCTGACATTTTCGGTGAGGAAGACGCCGACGCTCGCGTTAGGGAGGTCAAGTCCTGGCTAAATTCCAAGGGTGTCCGCGACTTCGAGCCTGTCTCCCTCTTCGCTGACCAGCTCACCAAAGAAACCGTCCGAGAGGTCGAGGAGTACGCTGATAGCATCAACAAGAACAGGTCATCCGCAGCCATCAAGAAAGCCATGGTTAAGAACATTCCACGACATGCGGTCCTCAAGCCTTCGCACGCTATTTATCGTCTCCAGAACCAACACTTTACCCTTGGTGATCGCGTGACGATGGTACAGGATTCCGGGGGTGTACCGTTGTCGATTAAGGGAGTTGTCATTGGGCTTGGTTCGAAGACGATGGATGTAATTTGGGATGTCCCTTTCATGTCGGGAGTGACGCTTGGTGACAGGTATGTTCATCTCACCTTCTTTGCCAGACTTCGTTGGTGGTTAAGCCTTGTTGATAGATGTTCTCAATATCGCGGATCCTCGGTCCACTTTAATTCATGCTTGAACTTGAGCAATCCTCAGTTCATAGCATCGACACACCCAAAGTCTGCCCCTCCACCGCGCCCAAACGTCCCTTTCAGGCCTCGCGGTGGGCCACACCCCGCTATCCGACCACGACCCTACATGCCTGCCGCAGCTGGTTTCCGCCCAGCTCCAGGTCCCCAGAGGTGTGTACTTTCCTCGCCCAGGCTATGCAATGTTCACTCGCGAATTTAGGCAGCCCCCGGTGTCAATCATGACGAACCCTCACCGAGGTCGTGGTGGTTTTGCGAATGGTAGGGGTGCAGTACCACCAGGTGGATCCTACGGATCGGCAGCTGCATCTGTACCCGTCACAGCAACATCGAACCAGCCGAAAAATGTCAATCATAATGGCCGAGGCGGCTCCACGGGTAGAAGATCACCGAATGGTCACCACGCACCCGCACCCGCACCCGCACCAGCAACCACAAGTCAGCCTTCCAATCACAACGTGGTCGCTTATTCGGGCAGCAATAATGAGGACGACGAAACTACTACTGAGCCGCATCCTGGTGCCCGCCCTCAGGGCGGTGGACCACACGGGCGGGGGAGATTCCCTCATGCACCGAGGGGAGGCTTTCATGGAACACGCGGGCGAGGATTCGCACCTGGGTTTGATCGCGGTGGGCGTGGAAGAGGAGGATTTAGAGGACGTGCCCGGGGAGGGGTATCTGTGCCACCGTTGCAGTCGTCTTGATCAAGGGGTGAGATAATTGAGTTAGTTGGTTTGTTGTTGTAACAACTGGTTATGTGTAGTTATCTCGTTCTGTAGTCCTTAGCTAGTATGTATCGTGGCGTGTGGAATGCCTTATGAGATGTGGGGTATCCTTTCGTTGGTTGTGTGGTGATCTGAAGTCGACTCTTCTGAATTATCTTTATCCATAATATCGGTGAAATGAGTATGCATCCAGTAATTTGACTTACTCCATGCTCCACCAGCACAGTCCAACCTGCATGAATCAATTGTACTATAACCAGGGCTGTATCTGTCATCTAAGTCCTAGCACTCGCTTGAAGCCCTGCCATGCTGCGAAACTTATCCCAGTCATAGGTATGATCTTCAAGTACCCTATGCTTAGTCCGACAAAGAAGCCTCTCCAGCCCCCCGACGTATACACGGCCTTTACCGTCTCTCCCCAACCTAACCACCGATCTGGACGCGTCAGACCTCCAACCTGCATACGTCGTCGCACGACCTCGAAGGGGTAAGACACGGTCTGCGAGAGCGCTCCCGATACTGCGCCTATTGCAAGATTGGCGGCGACACTGGGTTCCTTGGACTTGTCGTTCGTGACGGTGTAGAAATAGGCTCGAAGGAAGTCCCACGTGAGGAACGCGGTCCCTGCGTATGGAACCATCCCGACCATGGTCACAGTGAAACCTCTGTAGAACTTGAGTATCGGGAATCGTTCGAACAAGTGTCCCGTTGTTGATGTTGCTGTCATTGGTGGTGGTGATGTCAATGTCGTAGGAGTAGCGTTTTCGTGATATATGTGGAACATGGCGCGGAGGAATGAAGGGCGCCCGCGTTTATCTGCTATACGGCTGTGGAATGCCATGCGGACTCTGACCAGTTCCAATGGGTATGTTAAGGTGACCGATGTCATTCCTACGAAGCACACGTTAGTGAGTCGGCAACATGCGGCCGGGCGGAAATACATGCCTGCTAGTGCACCAGCAGCGAAACGTCGCAAGTTTGTTTCGTGGTTTCGTGTTGGTATGATCAGCTGGCAGTCATGTTAGTCCAAACGAATCCGTTCTGGGGCGAGCGACCTCACCGCCCGCCATTGGTCATATGCCATGAATTTGATGGCGGCGTACGGGAATATGCGAAGTAGAGTTGCAGAGTGTCCTTGGAGCAACCCCCGTGCGCCGGCATCTCTATATATCGCGAGACCAGCCCGATATGCACCCGTCCACGATCCTTGGATGGAGATTTGAGGATTACTGGTCGGCGGAGATGGATGGGGGGATAACCCCCATGACGCACCTGCATATTTTTGAAAGTCGGGATTGGAGGCCTGGAAGAGAATCTTAACTCTGTCGAGTGGGGCAACTGCTGTTTTTGCCTGACGTGGTGCCAAAGACTTTTAAGGATGTAAATCATCGAGAGAAGAACAGACAGTACGCACGACACACCCAGCAAGTCCACCAGCAAAACCGGAGCGAATTGCATAGTCAAGGCTGCGCTTGTCTCGTTGTGCGGAGACAATAGAACTCATTAATATCCAGTAGATGAGCTTCTGGGTGCTCTCATGTGCAGGCCCGTTGGAGAGACGTTGATGTGAACGGTGAGCAGAGAATGGAGCAAGTTGCCCGGGCTGCGGCCCGCCGACAGAAGCTCCGGAACGGAAAATGGATCTAACCGTTACACAGTCACAGGTCATGTGAATAAAACGCGCCTATCTGTCACGCGTCTCCAAACTATCTTGTCCTCTTACCACTACCATCTCCCGTGGACTCGCAGCCGCGGTCATGGCAGCGAAAGCAAAGAACCCTGATGCTAAGGTACTGAAAGGAAAAGAAGGTGTGCACGCTATGTTTTCCAGATATCAAATACTTGATGCTGGCTATAGCGGAAGACACGATTTTACAGTACATGAAAAGAGTAGGACAGAGACAGGCGCATATATGCGTCCTAATATCATTTTTACCAGATGAACAGACCTTTCGGCGCCGTTGACATATCCGCAAACCTAAAGGGCGCAGTCCCCAAATCGACGACGGCCAAGGTTCTTGTCGCGCTCGCGGAGAAGGGAGCGATCATACAAAAAACATACGGTATACGCGCTCTGAGTTATCTAAAAACACCGCCGTTACACTTCAACTTTCAGGAAAAACGAATTTCTATGTCGTGAATCAGAGCAACATTGATACCCTCCCTGCAAACGACCTGGCAGCTCTGGAAGCCGAATGCAAAGCAGTCACGGAGGGTAATAACAGCGTCGTTGCTGACGTCAAGAATCTTACCGCAGGTCTACAACACACCGATCGCGCTAACTTGGACTAACACACAGCAGAGCTAGGCAAACTCAAAAGTACACCAACCGATGCAGAACTCGACGTCCAAATAGAAGCAGCAAATCAGACCGTAAGATCCGCTTCCCCCTGCTCATCATCGATACTACTCCACCTTATCACAGATTTCCCGGCTGCTGGAGAGACTTGCTCCCTTGCGCAACGGCACGCCCCTTATATCAACAGAGGACCTGGAACAAATTGACGCTGAATGGGTGAAATGGCGACTTGAGTGGGTTCATCGGAGGACAATATTTACTTCGTTAGTCCCATAAGCCCATGCCTCTCACGTCTGAGAAGCCCTTCTCCTTGATGCGGCCTTGCAGATTCTCACTGACAATCATTTGTAGCTTTTGGCAGCTCGCAACGGACGCCCTACCGCCTCAAGACGCAACTGCTCTCGCCGAAGACCTCGGCATCGAGTTTGACACACCCGAACACATGGCTCTGGAACGTGGACCTTTATGCGTGGCAGTGGGCGCGAACTCGAGGGCGAACCTCAAGCGTAGACGTGAATAGGTCTGTGTCCACGATATGATGTCCCAATGCAGTTTGTCCGTAATGTGAAAAAAATGCACATGTAACTTCCACCACCAACGCCAATCCTCCCCATCCGCCTTCAACGAGTGGGTGTATGGGGTACCCATTGGATGTACTCTCCATTTTGTCCCTTCCGATCCTAGAAATACTGAGGTTTCCGCATGTTATCTGCGGGAACGAGTTCCCGCGTTACATACGTGACGTTCGGCGGTACGTACTCATCAAAGATGACATCAGCGTCCCCTTGGTAGAGAAGGGCTTGCGCGTTGGCTGGGGTCCGAATATTGGGTCTGGTTGCCACCTGTTCAGTGGAGCCTCCAAACGCTTCTGGTTGTCTAGCCTGCGCAATGCCCTGCGTTGGCGGGGGTTCTCGTTCCCGATCGCCGCAATCTGACCTCTCTGGCTACTCGCAGCATTGAACTCGGATTGCACACGCCGAGCGTCCTTTTTGTCTCGCGAGTTTCGTGTACTTCAACTTGACGGGCTTCAATCGACAAGTTCTTTGGGCACTCCCTTGCTTGATCCCATCATGGAGCTCTAAATCACCACCTGCTACAGGTTGTGTGGTCGCACTCGGTGTTCGAGCAGTTCCATCATGGAGCTTCAAATCACCCCTGCCCCAGGCTATATGACCGCACTCGGTGTTCGGGCAGTTCCATCAATCATTTTGAAGCAGAGCGAGGGTGCGAAACAAGCCTCCAATCATATCTTCCGACTGTACATTGGGATATAACGATGCCCAGACTAAGTGATGGGAGGTAGAATACTACACGAACCCCAACTGCAAAATGAGCACTAGCGATCTAACGTTGTTGGCGCGAGCGCAAGTTGTCAAGGTCAGCCACTTCTTCAAGAGGAGCGAAGACAATTACTAACGGCATGTCATATTTAGTATTGCCGATGTAGGTCCTCTGAATTAATCCATCGTGCAGCCTCTGACGTGGCTTCAGCCACACTTTGGGTGAGCATCAAATGAAGGATGAGTCGATTCAGTCCTTAACCCTCGTGTGATCTTCGTGCAGCTCTTTGACTATTTCCTGACGTTCGAGGACGACAGGTTCATAGGGGATCCCCAGAAGATGCGACTTTGCTCAACCTTCACAGGTCCTGATAATGTGGAGATCAGCACGTTTCAGTGCGGTTCACGTGCTCTTTTCGTCGTGAGGTATCTTCCTGTGGCAGCCCTTGTCAGTGCAGCTTACGGTATGCGGTCCTGATGGAGCTCCAGAATACTGTAATTGATGTACCAATGAAGAAGACTCCATAGGCCCTCACTTGGAAATGGAAGCGGCAAGTACACATGTTTCTCGGGTTGGGAACTGTCCCGTGAGCGTTAACCGGTTCTCCAGTGCTTGCAGCTCTACAAGTTGTCGGGAGGTTAGTCCGAGTCTGAGTGAGACGACACACAGCTGATGTGACCACTGCCTTGTCTTACGGACCCTTCAGTCACCCCTAACGCAGAAGTGTGATCTACCGATGATGTACAAATGACGTAAAGTGCGTGCTAGTGGATGTTGGCCGAGATTACGTGCACATGCGTGTGGGCTGATGATAAATATATAGGTATGTTAGAGCTACTGTATCAACCGACATTCCATTCATTGGAATGTCAACATTACTATATAAACCTCGCCCCACGTACATCTCCCCTCAGCCAGTTATGTTGTACTGCTGAGGGGTAAGTCCATCAACTACGTACCTAACCGTTCATGCGGCTAACTATGTTATATAGTCTGACACTACGTCTAGGTACATAATACCAGCCAGTTACGTTGTCTGACACTACATTTAGTTTCAACAGGTTATGAGCCCCGCTGCCTCAGATTGAGAGAGTCGGAACCAAATCTAGGCAATACTTAGACCTACATACCCAATGAAGATGCCCATAGAAGGGTGCCGTTTTTAGCTATTGTTGTCCTCAACGTGGTCAGAACTCGATTATTCCCTATCGGGCGAGAAGCTGCCTGTGTTCTTAAAAGAAATGCTGCACCCGCCGAAGGATCTATCTCTTTTCTCACCCCCGAAACTTCATCTCCATTATCAGATACAGCATGGCACCAAAAGTTGAGACCAAACCTGATGGGGATGTGGGTGCAGCCCATACACGCTCCCGAATGGTCACCTCTGGGATCATTCCATCTCCCGCCACTGTGCCCGCCGCACTGGCTGTACCAGCTTACTACATACAACATGCACCTATTAGCATACCTGCAGCCAAGCTCAATACCCGTTCCTTTGAGAAAATGAAAATCAAGGTGCTGGACTGCAGTAAGAACAACTGGTCTGACTGGTCGTTCTCCATGAAACTTGTCCTTAACCAGCACCTTGTTGGAGGGTACCTTCTGGGTGCGGTTACTGCCCCAGACCCACTTCTGGAACTGGGTGCATTCAATAACTGGACGCTCAACAATATCACTATTGTCTCTGTGCTGTGCTCACATGTTACTCATGAGGACCAGCGCCTCCTTGAAGACATCACCAATGTAAAAGTGGCATGGGACACCCTGCGTGAATGCTATGAGAAGGTTGGGCCCATTGCCCAGATCCTCCTCATCCAAGAGGTCTTTACGAGGCCAACACTTCTTTCTCACCAGCAGCAAGCTCAGCGAGTTGGTTCGGCGCATATACTGTATCAGCATCCCCACTGAAGAGGTTTTTCTGTCCATCGCTATGCTCAATGCCTTGTCCGGCAAACTTAGTGCTGTACAGACCCAGGTAGCCTCCCTCCTATCTTTGAGCTCTAAGGACCACCCCTTCACTTCTGCCGATATCCATACCCATCTCGATACTGAGCAGCAGATGCTTGACAACGAGAAAGCACGCTCCACAGATCTCATGCTCGCAGCCACTTCTGGTCACCCCAAGTACCACGGTTCTCCTGCGAATGAGAAGGTGTGCCCCCTCTGTGGAAAACAAGGGCATTCCACTCCGGACTGTTGGCAACTGGGGGGGCATGGCTGGCTGTTGTGAGGAAGTACTTGCAAAGATCTGTGCTGACAAGCTTGCTCATCATGGTGGCAGCCAGTCATCCTCTGGTGTAAGTACTCCTCACTCCACGTCCTCATCCTCCGCAGGCACCATTCCTCCCTCTGTGCGCTATGACAACTCAGGCCGTGCCTACCTTGTGGACTTAGTCACCGGTGGGGCTGTGTTTCTGGCATCTGCACCAATTCCCCCTGCCACACAGGCGCTGCCACCTTCACCCACTGTCAGTGGTATGTTGGAGTTTGCAGGCCTTGCTCATGACTCTGTGTTGCCTGCTTTCCTCTGCACCTTGTCCACCGGTGATCAGTTTGAGTTTGATGCCTTCATGGCATACATTGGGAACCTCACTACCTCTGTTGATTGGTGTTGCCATAGCGCTCCCTTCGACTTCGCCAACCTTAGTGTCACCACCCCTGATCAATGTGCCACCACTGTGATCAATCCGTTGGTCGGACCCTTCTTCATCAATACTGGTGCCTCTGTCCATATTAGCAATACATCCTCTGACTTCTACTGCCTCTGTCCTATCCCTCCCCGGGTCGTCAACGGCGTCGGTGGGTCTGGCATATGTGCTGTTGGCATTGGTAACATCTGTCTTGCTGTTTCCCGAGGCTGTCATGTCACTCTTGAGGATGTGCTCTACATCCCATTGGCTGTGGTCCACTTGGTTTCTGTCTCCGCCCTCTGCGGATCCCATGGTTTTACTGCCCATTTCACTACTAATGGGTGTTGGCTCACCTCTCGTTTGGGTGGTTGTGTTTTTTCAGGGACCCTTACCTCGCAGAAGCTCTATGCCATCTCTGGTGCCTTGTTGTCTGCTCAGCATTCCTTCCTTGTACAGCGTGCCCCCAACCTCAAACCCTGGCACCACCGTCTCGGCCATACCAACTACCACATGGTCTATGACCTTGCCTGCAGCAGTGCTGTTTCTGGTATGCCCATTGACCTTTCTTCTGACCCTTCTGTTTGTGACGGGTGCATCCTCGGCAAACAGACTAGGACACCTGTGCTGAAGGTTAGAGGGGGAAAGTGGGTGGAGCGGTGTTTGAGGAAAGTACATGCAGACTTGATGGAACATCCTGATGTTACCTCAGCGTCTAGGCATAGATACATCATGGACATTATTGATGACTTTTCCTCTTATGTGTGGGTGATACCCTTAACCTCTAAGGCCAACACTTTCCTGCCCTCTAAGCCTGGGAATGTGCCTGGGAGCTTGAGACCAGCCTGACAGTTGGCACTTTCCAGTCTGACAATGGGGAGCTCAAGCACACTGATATGAAGACCTGGCTTCTTTCCAGGGGCACAATACATCAATTCACTTCTGCTCACACCTCTTCCCAAAACGGTTGTGTTGAGCATGTTCACCGCACTCTTATGGGTAAGGCTTGGGCGATGTGGCTTTCTTGTGATCTTCCCCCGAACTACTGGGATGAGTTCATTCTTACTTCATGCTACCTTTCTAACCATGTCCTCGTGAAGTCCCTGCCTGGGCTTAATCCTTTTGAAGCTTGGCATGGGTTCAAACCCAATCTTTGTCATCTTCATGAGATTGGTTCCTGTGCCTTTGTCCTTATCCCCCCATTCTCATCATCCGGGGGTTATATTGCCTTCTGCACCTGCTTCTCCACTTGCGCCTCTTAGCATGCAGCCCATTTCTGGGCCTTTCTACACCTTGCCTGACGAGCCTTTTGTTTTGCTTTCTAATGTTGTTGATGGGCCTTTCACCTCTTCTCCGGGTCTGCGCCACTCTGGGCACACCCTCAAACCTTCTGAGTGACTGGCCGCTTCTTCTGGCCTACCGTATGTCTCACCTGTTTAATGGGCAGTTCTTGATTCTCTCGATGCTGCAGAGTGTCATCAGCAACTTTGTCCATCTGTTGAGGACGTACCTAACATTGATGAGCCTCCTCCCCCCTCTTCTGCTTTTCTTCTTTCCCTTCTAAGGAGGGGCTCGAGGATCTCTTCTTGGCTGTCCCTGATGGCGTCATTCCAGATGTTCTGCAGGATGAGCCTGCCTCTTACAAAGCTGCCATGGCGTCTGAGTATGCTGATCAATGGTATAGTGCACTCAAGGAGGAGTTTGACTCCTTGTGGGAGCTTGGTGTTTACAAGCTTGTCCAGTGACAGGACATTCCACCTGGTCAAACCATCATGTGCGGCAAGCTGGTGTTCAAAGTTAAGCACGATCAAGATGGGAGGCCTGTTTGGTTCAAAGTCCGATACGTCTGCAAAGGTTACTCGGCTGTCCCTGGTGTTGACTTCAATAAAACCACTTCACCGACTGCACACTCGGACTCATTTTGCGCTCTTGCCCATATTGGTGCTGCCCTCAACTGGGAAATCAAACAACTCGACATCAAAACTGCATTCCTCAATGGCCTCCTTGATCAGGATGACATCTGTTACATGGAACAACCTGAGGGTTCTATTGAGCCCGGCACTGACAACATGGTTTGGGAGGTCCAGAAGGGCCGCTATGGCATGAAGCAGGCTGGCCGTGTCTGGAACCACACCCTGCACGAGAAGATGATCTCTTGGGGCTTCACCCGTCTTTGATGTGAGCACTGTATATATTACTGGCGTGATCACCTCAGAACAGTCATGTGTGCTATCCACGTCGATGACTTCTTTAACGTTGGCAGCTCGAAGGCCAATCAAAGGTGCCTGGCAGATATCTGACCTCGGCAAGGCCGCTTTCTGTGTCAGCATTGCCACCGTGTCTCTCAAACTGCGCTTATTGATTGCTTGGTCCTCGAGTATGGTCTCAAGGATGCACACCCAGTTGCTAGCCCTATGGAGACTGGTCTCCACCTCCCCCATGTTCCAAAGGGCTCCCTTGGACCTGAGATCATGGCCCGCATGGAACGCACACCATACTGCCAACTCATTGGTTCCCTCAACTATGTTGCCCATGGCACCCACCCTGATATCGCTTTGCCCACCAACAACTTAGTAAGCACCTCAATTCTTTTGGCCCTGCTCACTGGGAGGCTGCCAAACGTGTCGTGCAATATCTCAAGGGGACCTGCGACCTCCGTCTCATCCTTGGTGGCCGACACATCATGAACCTTGGCTTCACTGATGCTCGTTTTGCCACTGACCCTGAGACTCTCTGCTCTGTCGGGGGTTACTGTTTTACTCTCGGATTTGGCATGATTACATGTTCCAAGCCAGAAAATGGTCTCCCTATCCTCTTGCAAATCTGAGTACATCACAGCATGTCATGCTACCCAAGAACTTGTTTGGCTTCATGCCGTACTCCTGGGCATTGGGTTGGAGCAATCCGCACCAACGCCACTACTTTGTGATAATCAGGGAAGCATCGTCCTTTTGAGTGACCCCTCTTTCCATGCTCACGTTAAGTACATTGACATTAAGTATCATTATATGTGTGAGTGTATAGAGGAGAAGGTTATCATTCTCCACTGGGTTTCTGGTACCAAGAATGTCGCTGACACCTTCACCAAAGCCCTCCCCCCAAGACCTTTCACCTGCTTCGTGGTGCGATGGGCCTTGCATGATGCCACTTGAGGAGGAGTGTGGTTGATACTTGAGGAGGAGTGTTAGAGCTACTATATCAACCAACATTCCATTCATTGGAATGTCAACATTACTATATAAACCTTGCCCCACGTACATCTCCCCTCAGCCAGTTATGTTGTACTGCTGAGGGGTAAGTCCATCATCTACATACCTTGTTGGAATACAAACATCGTGTGGCTATGCTACAGCTTACTTAATCATGTACTTACTTTCATAGTTCGTACTTAGCTCTACCTCAGTGACTGACTATACAGTACACTGAGGTGAGACTCGTCTATACTCATTTCTTACTTATATTGATTCCCCTGTAGCTTATATCTAACCACAGGTGAATCTATAGTGACTGACTATACAGTACACTGAGCTTATGTCTAACCACATACCTAACCGTTCATGTGGCTAACTATGTTATATAGTCTGACACTATGTTTAGGTACATAATACCAGCCAGTTACATTGTCTGATACCACGTCTAGTTTCAACAAGGTGGGCTGGGCTGCATCTCTGTGAAAGGTAGGCTGCCTTTGTTGTGTGCATCTCAGCTGAGGGCCATGACATGGTTGGACTGCACAATGGCCGAGGCTGCCACATGTTGTTGATCTTGGCCCATTGCATGATTTCATGCCTATCAATTAGTACATGTGGGCTGAGGCCATGAATCTTGTTTGGCATTGGCCCACACACACTCTATGATTTCAGGGCTATCACATAATGCATGACAGCCGAGGCCACAGATTTGTTTTTGACCTTGGCCCACATACACTCTGTGTCACATCCCAAAACTTTCCTAACCCATCCAGCCCAAGTCTGGCCTCCTATGATCAAATCCTGAATCCCGAGCCTTGGACTTTACCTTAGAAGATTTCTCCTTCATTGGACATTCTGAACCCCATATTTCCCATTCCGGACTTTTGCATTCCCATCCCAGACTTTCATATTCCTATCTTGGCTATCTCTTGACATATGTCTCTTTCCTTTGACATTTCTTGACATCTGCAGTTCCTATCAATAATTTCCTTTCCCCCAGCTACACAATTATTGTGCCATTGTCCTCAGTCATTATTCCACCATTCTGATGGCATTCCAATTCATCCCTTACTTTCTTGCGGAAACCCGAAACTCCAATTTGTCCAACATACTTTAACACCTTTATATCTTCTGGACTCTTCAGTATATAAATCCGCTTGTACTCTCTGATATTTCCTTAGTTCAAATATCAACTAAATCCCATTCTCTCCTGTTCCACTTCACTCTGAGACCCACTTCAGTCCAAGGGAGCCCTCCGACATCACTTCTACAATGGACTTCCAGATCGCATCAAGGACAAGCTTTCCCACATCAGAAAGCCACGCTCCCTAGGAGAACTCCGGACTCTCTCCCAGACTATTGACAGGAGATATTGGGAATGCAAGTCCGAAGTCGATTGCCAAATCAGACCCTCCGGAAACCAGTCCTCCACATCCAAAAGTACTCCCACCACCTCATCTCCAAAACCCGCCACTTTGTCCAACCCCTCTACATCCTCATCAGGAAAGTCCTCCACCCCTACCCCAAAACCTGTATCCAACCTCTCCAGCAAACTTGGGAAGGACGGATGCCTCACCTCCGAGGAACGCAAACATTGCTTCAACCTCAAGCTGTGCATGTTCTGCAGAGCCACTGGACATATGGCTAAGGATTGCCAGAAGTCCACTTCCTGTGCGTTCAAGGCCTGCACAGCCAAAATGTCCCCCGCTTCAGAAGCCAAACCAGAGGCCTCTACCCCTGAGGCAAAAAATTAGGGCACAGCCTTCCAGACTCTGCATGGGAAGGAGGCTGCATTGATTCCCACCATGCACCTACAGAGACCTGTCTCAATGTGTCTGCTCTGTATGATCCCAAGGCCCCTATGCCGCTTGTTTCTTTTCCTGACTTTTCCGAAATTTCCACTTTTCCTGCTTTGTTGGATTGTGGTTCTACTGATTGTTTCATTGATACTACTTTCATTAACAAGCATCATTTTCCAACATATTCTGTTCCTCCTATTCCATTGAAACTTTTTGATGGTACTTCCAATTCTATGATTACCCATGCTGTTGACCTTTCCATTCATTTCCCCTCCAGCTTTGTCACCTCTGATACATTTTATGTTACTCTGTTGGATTCATCTTGTTCCCTTGTTGTTCTAGGACACAACTGGCTCACCTGCTACAATCCATCAATTGACTGGGTACTGGGCAGTATTACTTTCCGAACTCCAGCTCAAGACTTGCCAATGACCCCAACATCACCTCTGGAGATTCCGGACTCCGTTCCCCTATCTCGCTCCGACACTCCCAACAAGCTGCCTCGCAAAGCTCCTTGCATCTTGTTTGTCAATGCTGCCGCCTTTGTGCGCATGTGCAAACTCGATGGCTCTGAGCAGTTCAGCATTCACCTCCATCCCCAGGACTCCAAACTCCATTCCATATCCCATGACCCTGACACTTCTGAAACTCCCAAGGGAGTCAATCTGTCTTCCATCTCTCCAGACTATCACAATTTCCCTGATGTCTTCAGTAAGTGCAAGACTGACACCCTTGTGCCCCACAGGGAATTCGATCTCAAGATTGACTTAGAGGAAGGTGCTTCCCCTTCTCTCAGGACCATTTACCCAGTTTCTGCTACAGAACTCGAGTCCCTCCAGGAATTCATAGACGAACACCTCAACTACAGCTTCATCTGCCAGTTTAAATCCGCCCATGGCGCTCCCGTCCTCTTTGTCCGCAAGAAGAACAGATCCCTATGCCTCTGTGTTGATTTCCGAGGGCACAATAAACTCACGAAGAAAGACCACTATCCCCTACCCCTGATCTCCAACCTCCTTGATTCCCCTAGCTGTGCCAAGGTGTACACCAAAATCAACCTCCATCATGCCTACCACCTTGTCCACATCGCCCCCAGGGATGAGTGGAAAACCGCCTTCCAGACTCACTACGGTTCATACGAGTGGCTGGTGATGCCCTTTGGGCTCACCAATGCCCCTGCGGCCTTTCAGTGTTTTGACAATAGCATCTTTGCAGACCTCCTAGATGTCTGTGTCATGGTCTACCTCAACAACATCCTCATTTATTCCAATGACATGGCTTCTCACAAGGAACATGTCCAGGAAGTCCTCCAGCATCTCTTGAAGCACGGACTTTATGCCAAACCAGACAAATGTGAGTGGCACTCAGACTCCATCAAATACTTGGGCTACCGTCTCTCCCCCCAGGGAGGGACTATGCCCCTGGAGAAAGTCCAGGTGGTCCAAGATTGGCCTGAACCCTGGAAAGTCAAGGACATTACATTTTCTTCCTTGGGTTCACCAACGTCTATTGTCAATTCATCTTCAACTACTCCAATATTGTTGTCCCACTCACCCGACTCACTTGGAAAAATGCCCCCTGGAACTTCGACGATTCCTGCCGCTCTGCCTTCACCCAACTCAAAGATGCCTTCACCTGAGCCCCTATCCTTACTCACTGGATTCTGGACTGTCCTATCATGGTTGAAACCAACACTTCGGACTACACTATCACGGGAATCCTCTCCATCCATTGCCCAGATGAGGAATTCCGCCCCGTCACATTCTACTCCCGCACCCTGACAGCCCCAGAACTCAACTACGACACCCATGATAAGGAACTCCTTGCTATCCATGAAGCCTTCCGGCATTGGCATCATTACCTTGAAGGTTCTGGCACCCCTATCAATGTCATTACCAACCACAAAAATCTGGAGTATTTCTCCACCTCCAAAGTCCTGACCTGCCAGCAAGCCTGCTGGTCAGAATTCCTGTCCCAATTCAACCTCGTCATCTTCTTCTGCCCCAGACACTTAGGAGCTATGCCCGACTCCCTCACTAGATGCTGGGACGTCTACCCCAAAGAGGGGGATAAGGACTATGCTCGTGTCAATCCCCACAACCTCCGCCCAGTGTTTACTCAGGAACAGCTCGCCTTGTCCCTACAAGCCACTATCCTACTTGCCCCGGTCCTCCAGGCCTCGTCCCTGCTTGACATCAAAGACACTCACAAGGACATCCTAGAATCCCTGTCCTCTGACCCCATAGCTTCCCCCCATCTTTCGGACTCGTCGGACTCCCGGTGGGCCATCAACCCCAAAGGTTTCCTGACACTCAACAATCACATCTTTGTCCCAGAAGCCAAGGACCTCCATCTTTGCATCCTCCAATACAAGCATGCCCACCCCCTGTCCGGACATTTTGGGAAAAACAGGACATTAGAGCTCATCCGTCAAGAATACACTTGGCCAGGACTCCGCACCTTTGTCAAAAGCTATGTCACTTCCTGCACTTCCTGCACCTGAGCTAAAACTCCTAGACACCACCCCTACAGGATGCCCAAGCAGCTCCCAATCCCTGAAAAACCCTGGAACTCCATTTCCATGGACTTCATCAAGCAACTTCCCTCTTCCAGCGAATATACCCCAATCCTTGTCATTGACCACCTTTCCAAGCAATCCATATTCATTCCCACTCATGACACCATCAACTCTCTGAGCCTTGCAAAATTATTCCTGCTCCACATGTTTTCTAAGCATGGAGTTCCCTCCCACATCACTTCCAATCAGGGTTCTGAGTTTGTCTCCCATTTCTTCCATTCCCTTGGGAAAGCCCTCAACATCTGACTTCACTTCACTTTGGGATATCATCCCAAAGGCGACGGGCAAACAGAACAGGCAAACCAAACCCTCTAGCAGTACCTCTGAATCTATCAACAGGACAATTGGTCAGAACTCCTACCCCTTGCGGAATTCGCGTACAACAATGCCCCTAGTGCTACAACAGGAGTATTAGTGAGAAACAGTGTCAAAGATGGATAGAGAGCATGCCTAGAAGGATTGAAGCAGTTATCAAGGCCAAAGGAGGTCATACCAAATACTAGATACCCAGATTTATATAAAGTCAAAAACTGTCTGAATGAGTCATCATTTGAAATGGCTGCCATTTCATTAAACCTTATTCAAAAACCTTATTTTTGAACCAATGGAAGGCCAATAGTAGGTACTGTATTTCATACACTTTTAGTTTATGGTTAGGGTTAGGTGGTATCAGAAAATATTGTGTTTAGTGAAAAGTGTCCACACATCTGGACAGTTTTTTGAGCCACTGTATAATGCATGATGGCCAAGAGCATAAATTTGTTTTTAACCTTAGCCCACACATATTTCACCATTTTGTGCATATTAAATAGTACATGTGGGCTGAGGCCATGAATCTTGTTTGGTGTTTTTTATGCTGATGAGGTTGTGAGAGCTCAATCAGATTACAACCAACAAGCCCTATTGTTGAGTAGGGCAAGATCTATCAGAAGTCTTTACTGGCAGACTATAGGCCAATTGGTGAAGCAAGTTCTTAGACCAAGAGATAGCTGGTTAAGCTATGCATTGCATAGATCTAACTTGGGTTGTAATCAAGTAGAGTACAGGCCTTTATACTACAGGGAGTGGCACATGGACCAAGGTATCCAAAGTAGGTATCATTCAAGAAAGGTAACTAGAGATAAGAGGGATAAACACCATTGGATGGAAGGTCATAGAATATGAAATAAGAAAGATAAGGCCAGGGCCTTTGCGTGGAGTCACTGGTTGTACAAAGGGTCAAAAGAGGAAAGGGGTCATGTGATGGTACAGAGTCACATGAGAAGGAAAGGAAAAAGGGGCTAAAACGGTTGGATATAGCATAATGCACATTGGCATGGGCCAATATTCTATTTGATCTTGACCCACACACACTACTATGATACTAACATTGTATGATGCATGTCAGCCAGCAGTGATTATACATTGACCTGCCATCACTATTTCACACATTACATAATCTATAGAGAAGGGATTTTTCCCTTGAACTTTTCCGTTGCCTTTTCTGCCAGATTTTTGTAGAATATGACCTTCCTTGTTGCATAAGCCTTTCAACCTCCTGCCTCAGATACATCTACACTCTCCATCCACTCTGGCTGCTGCTGATTTTCAAACCACCTCACAGACCAGACCATTTCATACTTAACTAGCTCCAGTTCCTCCTTCCACCTGCAATATCTGGATCCACTTACTATAGTGAAAGGTGACAAAGCCCCAGATGATCTGTTTCATCATCTCCAGGCTGACATCCTTCATGTCTGTTATCCAAGCCTTTTCTCCATTGCTAACCATCAAGACTGGATTGACCTTCCCTTTCTTCATGTTCTTCTTCCATGGCCAAACCTTGGCATTAGATTCATTGTTGGCATCAAGATCAGCTTCCATCTCATCCACATCTGACAATCCTGAGTTTCCAAGCTTGGTCTTGGCATACTCCATCCATCTTTGATGAGCTCCACCCCACCCATTGAATCCTGCTCCATTCCCAAGCTCATCATTAATGTCATATCTATGGCCTGGTCAGCATTCTGAATACCTTTGGCTTGTGGATTTCAAGCTCAGTCTCTTACTGAGTGGTCATGATCCAGCCAGCTTTGTCTTTCCAGGCAGCCAGGATGGCTACTCTCATCCCACATCTCTTCCACACCTCCTTTGCAAACTCCCTCACATATTTTCCCCCTTTCTGTAAGGCTGTTCTACAGTGGGATGTTAGCAGTTGGTCTCCATCCAGAGCTTCAACCCTTACCTTGCCTGTATCTCTTGAGGTGGTCTTTCTTTCCTCCATTCTTTGGCTTTGGCTTCAGCCTTCTTTAACTCCTCTTCTGTGAGACTTTCCATCACCTTGTTCACAGCCCATTGATACTGAGCTATCATCTCTCTATCCCCAGGTTTTGACCCATTGTCTTCTTCTATTATCTTCTGAATTTCCATCCTCTTCTGTACCTTTATCACATCCCTAGCAGTGAAACTCTTTCCATACTGTACCATGGGTTTGGTAGTTCTTTTTTGGCTATGGCTGTAAAGCCAGTTCTTGTACATCTTTTCTGAAACATAAACATCAGCTGAAAATCCCACAGGACATGTAGGACTCACCTCCTTCCAGCCATCCCATTCCTCTATGTTCATTCTTTCCACCATATCCAACTTCTTTACTTCATTATGCACTGCCCTATACACTCCAGGTCTGTTTCTCTTGTTCTTCCATGCTTCCAAATGAGATTTGAGGATATTTATTTCCTCCTCTGACAGCTTCTGGGAAGCCTTGGTCCCAACAGATACACTGCTAGCTCTACTAGATGGTTCACAAGGCATGATGTCCAGCGATATTGATATTTTGTTTAAAGGGTGTGTTTTGAGAGTTGGTGGTGTCTTGTCAGTCGCTACCCAAATCCTCAATTGCTTCATCGACATTGGATGCTGTAAACATGATTGCCAACATTGCCAAACTTTGGAATCTTCTGATTGATCTTCCTTCATGCTGTAATGCCTCTTGATTCATCTTATTATAGACACCTTCCCTCACCATTTGGCAATTTAGTTGGTGTCTGCCCTGATCACTACCCTTGTGTGGGTTCCAACATCCCTTATCTGGTAATTTACATAACATGGATGCCATCAAACTTTGATATCTGACATGCACCTCAAATGACACACAAGTTAGAGGAATGTCAAGGTGATCAGTTGGCTAATTGACTATTCTATCAGCTTGGAAGAGAGCCAGTAAAGGAATGCATGTATTGGGTAGTGCAGGAGTTGGTTGGGCAGGGTGGCCGATGGCTTCCAGGAATCACTTGACCATGTATTTGGCAATAATATCAGACATGTGAAATCTCCAATGAGATGGAATGTCCATTGTAGAGGTAGATTAAATGGAATGTAGATCACTCAGCCAAGGGGGCTGCTGATTTGAGATTGTTTGGGCCAATGCCGATGGACTACAGCAGGATTCCAAATCCCTACAGCTGATGGGATTCCTTGCCTTGGCCGATCCCATACCTAGGGGCCATGCCTCAGCCCACCTCATATGCACAGCCTACTGTCACAACCTGTCAAATGGAATGGCTCATTTGTTGTGAAATAGAGATTGGGATATTACTTGGTGCATCTGATACTGATGGGCTACCAATCCCTTGGGCTGCCTGAGACTTTTGGGCTGTCCATCTATCAGCCTACCCAAGACATATGGGTCACCCATACCTCGGCCCACTGGACACCTACAAAATCACTCATCCCTCGGTTCACCCCATCCCCACGGTACACATTCACCACCATTCCAGAGGCCCACCAATTACTGATGAAATCCTATTAAAATATCCCTTTGCCCATCCTACACCTGTGGGTCACCCCTCCCTTGGCCAATCCAAGACCTACCAACCATCCATGGGCCCACATGGGACTTTGGGTCACCCCTCCCTTGGCCCACCCGTGACCTTTGGGGGTCACATTGCTCGGCCCATCCGAGGGCTATGGTGTATGCATTCCTTGGCCCACACAACACCTATGGGTTACCCATCCCTTGGCCCACCTGACACCTATGGGGTGCAAATTCCTCAGCCCATCTGACACCTACTGGTCACTTTTGGGTCACCCCTCCCTTGGCCCACCCAACACCTACGGGGAATGCATTCCTCGGCCCATCCAACACCTACGGGTCACCCATCCCTTGGCCCACCCGAGACCTATGGGGTCACTCATCCCTCGGCCCATGCATATCACATGAAACCACTGCATATTGACCCACCCATCACTCAAAATACCCTTACTAAAATGACCCCTCAGCCGACTCATATCACATGGAACTTTTATTACATCTCAGCCCATCCATGCCCTACGAGTGCAACTCATAGGTTGGCTGACAATCAGCTGGCCCATGAGCCATGGCTATTTGTCAACCTCGGCTGTCCATATATCACAGTACCAAAGCACTACATTATGTGACCAACTTGCTCTGGAGGAGTAGCCTGGTCAACCTCCCAACCCTCCAAATCTTCCCCCTCTAAATCTTCTATATCTCCACCACCACTTTCATCACCTGCAAAGTCAAAACTATTATCCAGAGGAGGTAGCAAACCTGAATCATCCTCACCCATATCAACTCCATTCAAAATGATGTCAGCAGCATCTTCATGTTTCTGTATCTTGGCCTGTAGCTTCTTCCTTTTAGCCTGAATTTTGACCTTCTGACCAGTTGTAGGATCCATAGGCAGCAGCTGCACCACTGCCCTGAGAGTATCCCTATGCAATGTATAAAAATCAATATCATGACTTTCATTAGTAGTAAAGCAAGGCAGCATTACTATGCATCTTCTAAGTTTATGCCTGCTGCTATCCAACTGACACTTCCCAAATTGCTGTTCTTTACTGATGGGGAAGATATCAAGGACAGTCAAATATCTGCAACAGAGGGAGCTGGAGGCACCCATTAGTAAAAAGAATTCATGGGAAATAAGATGCAGCCAACCATTTTCCATCTTTGGTTGATAAATGTCCAGGTGTTCATAGTGTTGGCTTCCTCCATTGTCCATTCTTTGATTTTTTCCACTTGAACGCTGTCAGTTAGCTGTTCATATGGTTCTAAAGTATCAGCCAAGCCTTTGGTAGCACACTTGTATTTGTTGAACAATATCAATGTTTCGGCTAGCCCCATGGTCAGTGTCCACTCAAATCCTCATGTCATAGAACTCAAGTGATTCCTGTCACTTTTTTCCAATTCAAATCCATTAGGTGATCATCATATAGTTCTTGCTGATGAGCAGTTGACATTGCTCTAGCCAATGAAGCAATCTTATTCAGAGGAGCCCACAGAGTCTCCAGAATTTCTCCATCCATCTGGCCAGTGCCCTCCACACAGTTTGGGCTAAATCAGGGGTAACATTCCAATTTATCTGACCTTGGCAAGGCCTCTTTCTGCATCAGCATTGCCATCAAACGTGATCACCATGCACACACCATCTCTCTCTCTCAGACCATGCTTATTGATTGCTTGGTCCTTAAGTATGGTCTCAAGGAGGCACACCCAGTTGCTAGCCCTATGGAGACTGGTCTCCGCCTCCCCCATGTTCCAAAGGGCTCCCTTGGACCTGAGATCACAGCCTGCATGGACTGCACACCATACCGCCAACTCGTTGGTTCCCTCAACTATGTTGCCCATGGCACCCACCCTGATATCGCTTTGCCCACCAACAACTTAGTAAGCACCTCAATTCTTTTGGCCCTGCTCACTGGGAGGCTGCCAAACATTCGTGCAATATCTCAAGGGGACCTGCGACCTCCGTCTCATCCTTGGTGGCTGACACATCATGAACCTTGGCTTCACTGATGCTAGTTTTGCCACTGACCCTGAGACTCTCTGCTCTGTTGGTGGTTACTGTTTTACTCTCGGATCCGGCATGATTACATGGAGTGTGCAAAGCCAGAAAATGGTCTCCCTATCCTCTTGCAAATCTGAGTACATCACAGCATGTCATGCTACCCAAGAACTTGTTTGGCTTTGTGCCTTACTCCTGGGCATTGGGTTAGAGCAATCCGCACCAATGCCATTACTTTGCGATAATCAGGGAAGCATCGTCCTTTCGAGCAACCCCTCTTTCCATGCTCGTGTTAAATACATTGTCATCAAGTATCATTATATTTGTGAGTGTGTAGAGGAGAAGGCTGTCATTCTCCACTGGGTTTCTGGTACCAAGAATGTCACTGACGCCTTCACCAAAGCCCTCCCCTCAAGACCTTTCACCTGCTTTGTGGTGTGATGGGCCTCACATGATGCCACTTGAGGAGGAGTGTTAGAGCTACTGTATCAACCAACATTCCATTCATTGGAATGTCAACATTATAAACCTCACCCCATGTACATCTCCCCTCAGCCAGTTACATTGTACTGCTGAGGGGTAAGTCCATCATCTACATACCTAACCATTCGTGTGGCTAACTACGTTCTATAGTCTGACATTACGTCTAGGTACATAATAAGAGCCAGTTATGTTGTACTGCTGAGGGTCTGACACTACGTCTAGTTCCAACACTTATTTCTTTAGCTTCAACAGCCCTGGAGATTATGGCTTCAACTCAACCATGTAGCCCAGGCCATCTAACAAAGCTACATCATCTTCAGGAGCTTTCATTGCCATGTGCTGTGCAGAGAATTTTCCATTTATGACATTGTGGAGCTTTACCAACCACCTGCATAAAGCAAATAGCATTAGCAACATCACCACCACATGTTGGCCAACCTGGCATGTGCGCATCAGCCCACAAGCAATATGTATATTGGTGAACTCAACACATACATGTCAGCCCAGCAGCAATATGCATGTTGGCCCATCTGCCATGTGCTGAGTGGCCCACTGCCTAGCCTAAATAACAAATGACTTATGGTGGATAAATACTAGCCCAGGTATCTGGCAGGTTGATGCTTGGCTGTGGACAGGCCAGACAAAACAACACAAGCTCTCCACATCTGGGAGCTCTCTTCTCATCATGAGCAAACCCTGACTGCCATAGAATAGTCAGATACCACCAAATACAAGCAATTCACATAAGGGCTTCAACACATGTTGTGCAACAAATAACCCCATCAGAGAGGCTACAGACCTCACACGATGTCCCACTTTTTTCTTGAACTTCAGCCTCAAGAATGATGGATGAGTATTGATCCTTCCAAGAAAGCCATTGGTGGATGATGTCACATCCCAAAACTTCCCTAACCCATCCGGCCCAATTCCGAACCCCTATGACCAAATCCCAAATCCCAGCCCTCGGACTTTACCTTAGATGAATTCTCTTTCATCGGACATTCCGAACCCCGTACTTCCCGTCCCAGACTTTCCGCATTCCCGTCCTGGACTTTTGTATTCCTATCTCGGTTATCTCTTGACATATGTCACTCTCCTTTGACACTTCTTGACATTTACAGTTCCTATCAATAATTCCCTTCCCCCTTGCTTCGTAATTATTGCGCCATTGCCTTCATTATTCTACCATTCTGACGCAATTCTGATTTATTCCTCCCTTTCTTCCGGAAACCCGAAACTCCGATTCATCCCATAGTACTTAACATCTTTATATCTTCCGGACTCTTCAGTATATAAACACACGTGTACTCTCTGATATTTCCTTAGTTTGAATATCAACTAAATCCCATTCTTTCCTGATCCCCTCTGAACTTCCCTGGTCCCTAAGTTGATCTTGGGATTGATCTCTACCTCTGACCCTCCACTCCGAAATCAAGGAACCAAACTCGTACAGGGGCACAGCACATAAGCTGAAGCCAAAGTTCCTTACCCCTCCGACCCCCTTCAGGAATTCCCACCAACCCCACTTTCTCCGCACTCCGGACAATCCGGGAATTCTGGGAACAAACCCAGACTTAACAGATGAAATCATTCTGGGTCTACCTTGAGGGTTAGTAATGATCAGAGGTGGTGATGCAGGAGCCTAGTACCTTGGCGCTTTGACTTTCAGGAACATCATCCTTTCCATCAAGAGACAATGATGGCATAACCACTGGAGCAACTCTGTTATCATCTGCCAACCTGCATTTTGAGGGGGTTGTCTGTGCACTGTCAGAATCTGACAAGGAATCAAATAACTCTGCATTCTGGCATGCAAACCTCAATAGCATAGTTTCTTGTTTTGGTGAATTGTACATGTGTTTCCACCATCATCCAAGGGAATTAAGGGGTCCAGACTTCATGGGATATGTGCAGTGGAAGTCCGAGATGAGTTCTGATGCATGAGCAAGTTCAGTTGCAAGGATCCAGGATGTTTCTTCATCAGTCCCTTTGTAGCCCACCCACTTTACCAGGTACAGGAGTTGGCAATTCCTGTGTTGTCAGTTGATCTTGGAGTCTAGGATTTTGGAGATTTTGTATTTGAGTTTTACATTGACTTTGACTGGGGTAGGCGGGGGTTGGACCTGATTTGGGATTACGTTCGGAGTTGCGGATTCCAACTGGGAAACATGGAAGACAGGGTGGATGGTGCACATGGAGTCCTGAAGTCAGAGGGTGAAGGATAGGGGGCAAGGTTCTTTTCCAAGAGTTCCTTGGAAGGGCGAGTGGAGCGGAAGTACTTTGCCTTGACAAACACTTGGTCTCTGATCCAGAGGTCTAGTGCAGGAAGTCGTCGGGAATCTGCAGGTCCTTGGTCGTGTTTTTGAGCATGGGCCATTTCTGTGCACAGGAATTTGTGAAGTTCCTGTAAGTTGTCTGCATATTCATGAGCGCAGGATGAGGTCAAATACCTTTTGGGGTAGACCAAGATGTTGGTATGGTAGCCTTTGTTAGCGATGCATGGGGATACTCCTACGGTAGCACTAGGGGCATTATTGTATGGGAATTCCGCTAGGGGTAGGAGTTCTGACCAGTTGTCCTGTTGGTAATTGCAGTAGATCCTGAGGTACTGCTTGAGGGTCTGGTTAGCTTGGGCCGTTTGCCTGTTGCCTTTGGGATGATATCCCAAAGTGAAGTGAAGGTGGATGTCGAGGGCTTTCCAAGGGAACAGAAGAAGAACTTGGAACCACGGTCAGAAGTTATGTGGGAGGGAACTCTGTGCTTGGAAAACACATGAAGAAGGAATAGTTTCGTGAGGCTCAGAGAGTCAATAATGTTGTGAGTGGGAGTGAATATGGGTTGCTTGGAAAGGCAGTTGATGACTACTAGGATTGTGGTATGGGGTGTCTGTCACATCCCAAAACTTTCGCAACCCATCTGACACAATTCCAGCCCCTTATGATCAAATCCTGAACCCAAAGCCCCAGACTTTACCTTGGAAAATGTCTCCTTCATCTGATATTCTGAATCCCGTATTTCCCATCCTGGGCTTTTGCATTCCCGTCCCAGACTTTTGTATTCCTATCTTGGCTATCTTTTGACATATGTTCCTTTCCTTTGACATTCCTTGACATTCACAGTTCCTATTGATAATTCCCTTTCCCCCTGCTTCACAATGATTGCGCCATTGCTCAGTTATTATTCCATCATTCTGAACTGCTCATATATTGCAGTGAATCACTTACAACACCCTTTTGCATGCTTTGTGATATTGGTATCATGTTTAGACCACAAGTTGCTGGGGGATTTTCCAAGTGCCTCATTGAGGAGATTTCTAACAAGCATGGGTAAATCAGGAGCAGCCATGGCATGGGGTTGTATAGACAGCAATGATGATCAGAAGAAAACTGGCGATTGAAGTATGTGAAATTTTCTTATCTTCAATTCCACAATGATTACTAAGCTGCCACCCTCTGAACAAAAAGAAATCTTCTTGATCAATCTTTCCTAGTAGGCTGCCATATTCTAGAAGGTTCATTAAGGTTCATTCCCAATTAATGTGACCATATGAGGAGCCTGACCCGTGACCAGACAAAAAAAGGTCATATCTGCTGCACAGGCAGCCTTGCCTTAAAGACAATCAAGCAGATGCAGGTGCACCAATATCTTGAATGGGAGCTTACATAACATTGATCTAGTAACCTTGAAACAATTTGAACAAATGATCCACAAGGATTTTGTAGGCCTGGGCCTGTCTGACACAGTGACACCCAGAGCCTCTTCTATGAAGACCATGCCACCACACACCGGGAGCCCAGTCGTGTTGTCATCCAGCACCGGCCCAAACCTGTTGCCACCACATCCATTGCCACTCAAACAAGCATACGAGCCTCCCCCAAATCCATCAGCATACATGACTCTCCCCCCCACCACTGAGGCACCCTCCCCTGAATCCATCAGCATACACATGCCCTCCCACCACCACCAATGCACCCTCCTGCTAGCCGTCACTCTTTCAAAAATGAAAATGTTTGCATTCACTTCACCAGCCACTTGGTAACCTCTAATGTACCTTTCTTTATCCACCACACACTAGAACCATCACCAACACCCCCTCCTGCCAGCTGTCCCTTTCTTTATCTGCTGCTTGCTAGAACCATCAACAACACTTCCTCCTGCTAGTCATCCCTCTTTTGAAAACTGTCAAGTCTGAGTTCAATCCTGGAGTTCCCAAAAGTCCTAAGGGCAGAAGCATGTAAGGGATCAGGAATCTGTCAAGGGGGTCAGAGGGGTGAGGGACTTTGGCTTCAGCTTATATGCTGCACCCTTATACAAGTTCTGTCCCTTGATTTTGAGGTGGAGGTATCAGAATCCTAAGTTCAACTTGAGGACTAAAGAGGAAATTTGGAGCAAAGTCAGGACTTTGAGGATAGAACAGGATTTAGTTGATATTAAAACCAAGGAGATATGACAGAGTACAAACAGGTTTATATACTAAGGAGTCCGGAAGATATAAGACTGTTAAAGTATTCAGGTGAACCAGGGATTTGGGTTTTCAGAGTATGGTAAGGGATAAATCAGAATGGCATCAGAATGGTGAAAGGATAACTAATATCAATGGCACAATGATCATGAGATAGAAAGAGACCATGTGGAAAGGAACGGTAAGTGTCAAAGGAGAGGAATGAGATAAAACAAACATAAGTGAGATAGGATCAGTGAAAAGTCTGAGGCAGCAATTCAGAATATGGGATACGGGATGTCGGAATATGAGGTCGGGGTGAAACTCTTCTGAGGTAAAGTCTGGAGTTCAGGATTTGGTCATGACTGGCCAGGAATGGGTAGGGACAGATAGGAAAAGTCATGGGATGTGACAAAAACAAAAATGTTGGAAAACTGAGATTTCAGAATTAGTATTAGCATTCTCCCTTTGCAACAAGTCATATTCTAAGACTCAGATTTAAATGTGCAGATTTCATTCAGACCCAAGGAGTGGTTCTGAACTTTCTGCCAAGTGAAGTTGTTAGAGTTGGATCAGATTTCAGACCAAAGGACTGTTCTGTGCATTATTATGAACTTAGTTTTCAAACTTCTTTCCATTGTAGCAACTGCTCCTATAAGACTCCCTCACACCTTTGTAGGTAGGGGTTTGTGCTGAGCTCCATTGAGCCTAGAAATCTGCCATTATTCATGACAGACTGAGTAAGCTGCTAAAGATTGATCTTATGGGTCTTGAGCACAGCCTAGATAAATGCACTTCTACCCCCTCCTACAGAGCTCTGCACATCATACCCTTACTATAATTGTCCACCGTAACTAACTTGAACTCTTCAATCAGTCCCACAGTTGTGTTCACAATTTTGATGCCAAATAAAGATATGATAAAGGTTACCAAATGGCTGGTGAAGTGAATGCAAACATTGTTTTCAAAGGAGGGATGGCTGACAGAAGGGTATGTTGGCGGTGGGGGGGAGAGTCATGTATACTGATGGATTCAGGGGAGGCTGGTATGCTGGTTTTAGTGGCAATGGATAGCACTGCCCATGCAATGGCAATGGGTTTGGGCCAGTGCTGTACAACAACGCGAGTGAGCTCCTGGCATGCAGCAGTGTGGTCTTCATTCAAAAGAAAGATCCAACTCTAACAACTTTACTTGGCACAAAGTTCAGAACCAGTCCTTGTGTCTGAATGAAATCTGCACATTTAGATCTAAGTCTTAGAATATGACTTGTTGCAAAGGAATAATGTTAATATCAATTCTAAAATCTCAGTTGTCCAACATCTTCAGTTTCAAAAGAGGGACAACTGGCGGGGGGTGTCATTAATGGTTCTAGCAAGCAGCAGATAAAGAAAGGTACACTAGAGGTTACCAAATGGCTGGTGAAGCAAATGCAAAAATTTCGTTTTTGAAGGAGGGACGGCTGGCAGCAGTGCATGTTGGCAATGGTGGGAGGGCATGTTGGTGGTGGGGGGAGAGTTACATATGCATATGCTGATGGATTCTGGGGATGGGGTGTTGATGGTGGTGGGGGAGTTTTCCAACATTTTCATTTTCAAAAGAGGGACAGCTGGCAGTGGCTCTGCCTGGTGGTGATGAGACTAAAACAATCTTGGCCACATAATCCTCAACAACAGGTGTTGTAGGTGGTGATGCAAAAGAGGCAAGCAATGTAGATGTAGTGTATGAAGGGGAGGGCATAATGTATAATGAAAGGTGCAGTAGAGGTTTGTCAAGTCTGGGTTCAATCCCAGAATTCCTGGATAGTCTGGAGTGTGCGGAATGGCAGAGTTGGTCGGGAATCCCTGAGGGGGGTTGTAGGGGTAAGGAACTTTGGCTTCAGCTTATGTGCTGTGCCGCTGTATGAGTTCTGTTCCTCAATTTCAAGGCAGAGGGTCAGAAGACAATCCTAAGATCAACTTAAGGACTGAAGGGGGTTTCAGAGTGAAGTGGAGACTTTGCAGGATAGAACGGGATTTAGTTGATATTGAAACTAAGGAGATATCAGAGAGTACAAGTGGGTTTATATACTGGAGAGTCCGGAAGATATAAAGCTATTAAAGTATGTTGGACGAACCAGGGTTTTGGGTTTCCGGAACAAAGTAAGGAATGAATCGGAATGGCGTCAGAATGGTGGAATAATAACTGAGGGCAATGGCACAATAATTGTGAAGCAGGGGGAAAGGGAATTATTGATAGGAACTGTAGATGTCAAGGAATGTCAAAGGAAAGAGACATATGTCAAGAGATAGCCAAGGTAGGAATATGCAAGTCCAGGATGGTAATGCAAAAGTCCAGGATGAGAAATATGGGGTTTGGAATATCTGATGAATGAGAAATCTTCTAAGGTAGAATCTGAGGCTTGTGATTTGGGATTTGATTATAGGGGGCCAGAATTGGGCCGGATGGGTTAGGAAAGTTTCAGGATGTGACAAGGTTGCTAAACAGCTGGGGAAATCTGAGGCCTGGGAATACCCATGGGGTTAGGGTTAGCCTATGTCATTCTAAAGTTTGATAGGTAAGCTACTTTTTCCCCCACAAAGTCATAAGGCCAGATGTGTATGAGAAATGAAATGCAAAACAATATGGAAAATGAAATGCTGAAAATGCAGCAGGGCAATGAGGGGGTCCTCCTCATTGCACTGCTGCACCAGAAACTTCAATGATACAGAAGTTGGCAACATCTGTAAACTACATTAGATTGAGGCTGGAGACTTGTCAAGCCCATTTAGTGAGAATTAAAGCTGGACTATGAGGCACATCTTTCCTTCCAATATTGCAAGAACCCTCATAAAAGCCCATTAAACTAAATTAAAATCAGTTGTTGAAACAGGCAGGGCTAGCAAACCCTACTGCTGCTACTCAAGCTGACAGCCCCCAAAAGCCTGGTGAGGAGATTCAGAGAACAGAAACATACAGGGAAAGGAGGTGAGTGAGGTGAGCCTCACAACCATTGCTCCAATCCACCATAACAATTTGAGGTTGAGGAGGGCAAGGTGAACTTTGCAACCACCACTCAACCTTGAAATCCCCCCAGAGCCCAATGAGAGGATTCACAGGGAAGGGAGGAGGGCAAGGTGAGCCTTGCAACTGTCACTCCAATCAGCCATAATAACAATTTGAGGTTAAGGAGGGTGAGGTGAACCTCACAACTACTGCTCAACCTCAAAACCCCCAAGAGCCCAATAAGATCTGCAGAGAATAGTCATTAAAAACAAATAGAAAAACCACATTAAATCTGTGAAATGGAGGGTTAAAGATAGTGTGGTTGGGACAAGAGCCCAGCAAGAATATTTACACAGAACAACAAAAAAGGGTAGAAAAAAAAACATAAAAACATGACAAATCTGTGGGATAGAGGGTTAAATGTAGTGCAGTTGGGTTATGTTGGGACTGTCTGTTAGACTTGATGCAGCAGGACAATGAGCCAGGGTGGAATATCAAAATGCTATAAAATCAAGTAAATTAGTTGCACTTTTGTTTTAGGAATGGAAGACCTAGCTGTCACATGCCAAAAATTTCCCAACCCATCCGACCCAATTCTGGCCCCTTATGATCAAACCCCAAATCCTGAGCCTCAGACTTTACCTTAGAAGATTTCTCCTTCATCAGATATTCCGAATCCCATATTCCCCATCCTGGACTTTTGCATTCCCATCCCGGACTTTCGTATTCCTATGTTGGCTATCTCTTGACATATGTTCCTTTCCTTTAACATCTCTTGACATTTACAGTTCCTATTGATAATTCCCTTTCCCCCTGCTTCACAATTATTGCACCATTGCCCTCAGTTATTATTCCATCATTCTTATGCCATTCCAATTCATCCCCTTTGCTCTGGAAACCCAAAACCCCGATTTGTCTGACATACTTTAACAGTTTTATATGTTCTGGACTCTTCAGTATATAAACCCACTTGTACTCTCTGATATTTCCTTAGTTTGAATAACAACTAAATCCCATTCTTTCCTGATCTGCTCTGAACTTCCTCAGTCCTTAAGTTGATCTTAGGATTGATCTCTATCTCTGACCCTCCGCTCCGAAATCAAGGAACAGAACTCGTACAGGGGCACAGCACATAAGCTGAAGCCAAGGTTCCTTACCCCTACAACCCCCCTCAGGGATTCCCGACCAACTCTGCCCTTCCGCACACTCCAGACTATCTGGGAATTCTGAGATTGAACCTGGACTTGACACTAGCATGCATCCTGCATTTTAAAGATGTGAAGGTAACAAAGTGAGAAATTGTGGTACATCAACAGAAATTGAGATGTTTGGTCATATTTAGCATATCATGTGATCGTGGATTTATTGATTTTGTTGATGTTGCATCACATTCTAACACAGGGGTGAGATCCCAACCATGTGACTTTGGACTTCAAAACAAATTTTGAATTACTGCTACTCAATTACCACTAACATATTCAATATCAGTCTCAGGGTGTGTCTTGGCCGAACTGTGACAGTATTTGGTGTGCTGTCACATCCCGAAACTTCCCTAACCAATCCGGCCCAATTCTAAACCCCTATGATCAAATCCCGAATCCCAGCCCTCAGACTTTACCTTAGATGATTTCTCTTTCATCAGACATTCCAAACCCTGTACTTCCTGTCCCGGACTTTTGCATTCCCATCCTGGACTGTCACATTCCTGTCCTGGACTTTCATATTCCTATCTTGGTTATCTCTTGACATATGTCACTTTCCTTTGACACTTCTTGACATTTACAGTTCCTATCAATAATTCCCTTCCCCCTTGCCTCGCAACTATTGCGCCATTGCCTTCAGTCATTATTCTACCATTCTGGCGCCATTCCGACTCATTCCTTCCTTTCTTCCAGAAACCCAAAACTCCGAGTTGTCTGACATACTTTAACATCTTTATATCTTCCGGACTTTTCAGTATATAAACCCACATGTGCTCTCTGATATTTCCTCAGTTCGAATATCAACTAAATCCCGTTCTTTCCTGATCTGCTCTGAACTTCCTCAGTCCTTAAGTTGATCTTAGGATTGATCTCTATCTCTGACCCTCTGCTCCGAAATCAAGGAACAGAACTCATACAGGGGTGCAGCACATAAGCTGAAGCCGAAGTTCCTTACCACTCCGACCCCCCTCAGGAATTCCTGCCAAACCCCGCTTTCTCCACACTCCGGACAATCTGGGAATTCCGGGAACGAACCCAGACTTAACATGTGCACTAACTATGTTTCTGTTCTTAGCATGGCTTGGACCAAGTTAAGAAACATAGCTGGCCCAAGAGTCTGTAAAAGTTTCATCCCCTCGGAGAAATGACAGTCCCTCCAAAGCCTCCAAAGCCAGCTGCCCCATGTGCAATCTACTCAAACAATGCACCTTTGGAGCATTTGGACAGGGATTGAAATGTGGGGATGGATCGTCTGCTGACAACACTGATGCCTCTGCTTCCATGATCCCCAACATTCAATGCACCCATGCATAACGCAGTAAGTCTGAGCTTTGGAAGCAGTACACTTAGTAACGTAAGAGATTAGTCTTGTTGTCTTTGTCAAGATGGTGGGCATAGACTCCACTGTTGCAATGAATGCCCTCAGGTTGTTTGCAATTGATGTGTGGTCATCCCCAACAATGTTGTGGAGGAGCCTGATGTTGAGTTTGTCTGCCCTGGAAGCCACAAACTCAAGAATGGGCAAGCCATTAAGGGATTGAAAAGGGCATACATGCCATATTGGGTGAGTATTTTCCCTCATGATAAGAATGAGTGCATTGCCCTAGAGGTCAAACAGGTGAGTGAACTCCTTTCTTTGCATAACAAAATTCAGTTAACAGCTGTAGTTTTCAATGTGCTGCTCAGTGAGCATCTGACCCCATGGATGCAAGGTGCCACCATGGTCCTTTTGACTTGTGGGTGGATAGTCAAACATCAGGAATCCTCATGAGAGCTTCAAAGCATTTTGCAAAGGTAAGTCTTTCTAAACAATTTTACTACATTCTCTCACTAATCCCATTGGCAATCAGTGTCAAGTCCAGATTCAATCCTGGAATTCCCAAAAGGTCCTGAGGTGCGGAAAGGCATAAGGGGTCGGGAATCCCTGAGGGGGGTCGGAGGGGTAAGAAACTTTGGCTTCAGCTTATGTGCTGCACCCCTGTATGAGTTCCATTCCTTGATTTCAGAGCAGAGGGTCGGAGATCAATCCTAAGGTCAACTTAAGGACTGAGGGGTTCAGAGTGAAGCAGATCAGGAGAGAACGGGATTTAGTTGATATTCGAACTAAGGAAATATCAGACAGTACAAGCGGGTTTATATACTGAAGAGTCCAGAAGATATAAAAATGTTAAAGTATGTCGGACGAATCAGAGTTTCGGGTTTCCAGAAGAAAGTAAGGAATGAATCAGAATGGCATCAGAATGGTGGAATAATGACTGAGGGCAATGGCACAATAATTGTGAAGCAAGGGGAAAGGGAATTACCGATAGGAACTATAGGTGTCAAGAAGTGTCAAAGGAAAGTGACATATGTCAAGAAATAGCTGAGATAGGAATATGAAAGTCCAGGATGGGAATGCAAAAGTCTGGGATGGGAATGCAAAAGTCCAGGACGGGAAGTACGGGGTTCGGAATGTCCGATGAAAGAGCAATCTTCTAAGGTCAAGTCTGAGGCTTGGGATTCAGGATTTGATCATAGGGGGCCGGAATTGGGCCGGATGGGTTGGGAAGGTTTCGGGACATGACAGGGGGTCAGAATTGGGTCAGAATTGGGCCGGAATTTGGCTGGATGGGTTAGGAGAGTTTTGGGATGTGACAATAGCCAAGATAGGAATACAAAAGTCCAGGATGGGAATACAAAAGTCCAGGATGGGAATACAAAAGTCCAGGACGGGAATACAAAAGTCCAGGATGGGGAATATGGGATTTGGGATTTGGGGTTTGGGATATTGGGATATGAGGTTGAGGTGAAAATCCTCTAAGGTACAGTCTGGGGTGCAGGATTTGATTATAAGGGATCAGAAATGTGTCAAAAGTGGCAAAAGGTTTGTGAAGGGCCATGGAAAGAAGCTGAACAGCAAGCTTTCCATCTCCCTGTTGGAATACCTGCATCACAAATCTGGTGAGTAGGTAGAAATGAAACATGAGCAAAAAATTCTAAATTGTCTACCAACAGACTCTGGTGAAGAGGGTGAGGATGGTAATGAATGCCCCAACAATGACTCGGAAAGAGCCACCCCCATACAAAATGCAGATGGCAATCTGATCCTTCCCAATTGCTCTGGTCTCAAACTGCCTACTCAGAATGATGCAATCAGGCAGATTGTGCATGAAGCTTACAGTGAGCATTGTCATTGTTTAAATCTTGTTGTTGGGGTAGCCAGATTCAGAGTGCCATTAGTGAAGTATATGCAAAACTCCAGGGCTCAAGTCCTTGGGTATTGCTCCAAAGCAACTTTGATGGGTATGTTCATCAAGACTGCCTCCCAGACAACATGGTCAGCCTTTCTGATCCCTTAAAGCTCCATTTAGGATTGCTGGATCCGCTAACAGAGCCATAAGACTTATTTATTTGTCTTTATTGCCTGTAGAAAAGGGGATGCTATCGCAGCCCTTGAAGATAAGCAGGCCTGCAAGAAGAATAGGACATTGCCATATGTTGAGGTTGGCGAAGAAGAAAAAGAAGGGGAGGAGCAGGAGCAGGAGCAGGAGCAGGAGTAGGAGTAGGAGGAAATGGAAGCAGAAGGGGCAGAGGAGGAACCAGAGAGGAGCATGGGCCAGCAGAAGGGGGTCTTGGATCCCCTTTGTCCCTTAGAAAACTCTGCAAACTGGGAGATGAAAACTGCCTTTTCACGGATGTTGTCAAGGGATTCAAGATATCAAGAACTGATCCTAATGATCTCTCTGAACATGGTCATCACAGTATATTTGCCTCACTTACCTGTTTTCAAGCCAGCCCTGATACTTTGGCTGCAGGAGTCAGAACATTCTCTGGGCTTAGAGAATTGGTTGTCCTGGGAATCCACTGCATCATGCCTCCCCCCTGCCATCCATGATATCCAGAAACTAGAGAAGACTTTATGGGTGTTGAGTGGTGCAATATCAATAGCCACATCAATTTCTCAACAGTGCCTCCTTACCCTAACCCTTGGATTGATCCTCTATGATATTGATCACATCAGGATATGCGGAGTGAAAGTCCGAGATGAGTTGCGATGCGTGAGCAAGCTCGGTCACGAGGATCCAGGAAGTTTCTTTGTCAGTCCCTTTGTAGCCCGCCCACTTTACCAGGTACAGGAGTTGGAAATTCCTGTGTCGACAGTTGATTTTGGAGTCTAGGATTTCAGAGATTTCATATTTGGGTTCTCTGTTGACTTCGACTGGGGGAGGTGGGGGTTGGACCCAATTTGGGATGGTGTTTGGAGTTGTGGGTTCTGACTGGGAGACATGGAAGATGGGATGGACAGCGTGCATGGAGTCCGGGCGTCAGAGGGTGCAAGGCAGGGGTCCGGCTTGAGTGATGATAGGATAGGGGCCAAGGTTCTTTTCCGAGAGTTTCTTGTAAGGGTGAGGGGAGCAGAAGTACTTCACCTTGACAAACGCTTGGTCTCCGATCTGGAAGTCCAGTGCCGGAAGTTGTTGGGAATCTGTGGGTCCTTGGTAGTGTTGCTGAGTGCAGGCCATTTCCGTCTGTAGGAATTCGTGGAGTTCCTGTAGGTTGACTGCGTATTCGCGGGCGCGGGATGAGGTCAAATCCCTTTCGGGGGAGACCAAGACGTTGGGATGGTAGCCTTTGTTAGCGAAGAACGGGGATACTCCTGTGGTAGCGCTAGGGGCATTATTGTAGGCAAATTCTGCGAGGGGTAGGAGTTCCAACCAATTGTCCTGTTGGTAGTTGCAGTAGATTTGGAGATACTGCTCAAGGGTTTGGTTCACTCATTCCATTTGCCCGTTGCCTTTGGGATGATATCCCAAAGTGAAGTAGAGGCAGATGTCGAGGGCTTTCCCGAGGGAATGGAAGAAGTGGGAGACAAACTCGGAACCCCAGTCAGAGGTGATATGGGAGGGAACTCCATGCTTGGAAAACACGTGGAGCAGGAATAGTTTTGCAAGGCTCGGAGAGTTGATAGTGTCATGAGTGGGAATGAATATGGATTGTTTGGAAAGGTGGTTGATGACTACGAGGATTGCGGTGTATCTGCCGGAGGATGGGAGTTGTTCAATGAAGTCCATGGAAATGGAGTTCCAGGGCTTTTTGTGGATTGGACACTGCTTGAGCATTCTGTAGGGCCGGTGTCTAGGGGTTTTAGCTCGGGTGCAGGCAGTGCAGGAACTGACATAGTTCTTGACAAAGGTGCGGAGTCCTGGCCAAGTGTATTCCCAACGGACGAGCTCTAATGTCCTGTTTTGCCTGAAATGTCTGGACAGGGGGTGGTCGTGCTTGTATTGGAGAATGCAAAGATGGAGGTCCTTAGCTTCTGGGACAAAGATGTGATTGTTGAGGGTCAGGAAACCTTCAGGGTTGACAGCCCACCAGGAATCTGAGGAGTCCAGAAGATGGAGGGAAGCTACTGGGTTGGAGGACAGGGAATCTAGGAAGTCCTTGTGAATGTCTTTCATGTCAAGCAGGGACAAGGCCCGGAGGACCGGGGCAAGTAGGATAGTGGCTTGTAGGGACAAGGTGAGCTGTTCCTGAGTGAACACCGGATGGGGCTCGGGCCAATCTTGGACTGCCTGGACTTTTTCCAGGGACATGATCAATCCCTGGGGGGAGAGACAATCACCCAGGTATTCAATGGAGTCCGAGTGCCACTCACATTTCACTGGTTTGGCATAAAGTCCGTGTTTCTGGAGATGCCGGAGGACTTCCCGGACATGTTCTTTGTGAGAAGCCATGTCGTTGGAGTAGATGAGGATGTTGTCAAGGTATACCACAACACAGACATCTAGGAGGTTGGAGATCAGGGGTAAGGGATAGCAGTCTTTTTTCGTGATTTTGTTGAGTCCTTGGAAATTGACACAGAGGCGGAGGGTCCGTCCTTCTTGCAGACAAAGAGGACAGGAGCACCATGGGCAGATTTGTACTGGCGGATGAAGCCGTAGTTGAGGTGTTTGTCTATGAATTCCTGGAGGGACTCAAGTTCTGTAGCGGAAACCGGATAAACAGTCCCGAGAGGAGGAGAAGCACCTTGCTCTAAGTCAATCTTGAGATTGAATTCCCTGTGGGGTGCAAGGGGATCAGCCTTGCGCTTACTGAAGACATCAGGGAAATCATGATAGTCCGGAGGGATGGAGGAAAGATCAACTTCTTTGGGGGTTTCAGAAATTCCAGAGTTTGGAGTCCTGGGGACGGAGGTGAATCCTGAACTGCTCAAAACCATCAAGTTTGCACGCGTGCACAAAGGCAGCTTGTCGGGAGTGTCAGAGTGAGATAGGGGACTGGGGACCGGAATCTCCGGAGGTGACGTCGGGGGCGTTGGCAAGGCTTGAGCAGGCGTTCGGAAAGTAATACTGCCCAGTACCCAGTCAATTGACGGATTGTAGCAGGTGAGCCAGTTGTGTCCTAGAACAAGGGAACAAGAAGAATCCAATGGAGTAACATAAAATGTATCAGAGGTGACAAAGCTGGAAGGGAAACGAATGGAAAGGTCAACAGCACGGGTAATTGTAGAATTGGAAGTACCATCAAAGAGTTTCAATGAAATAGGAGGAATGGAGTATGTCTGGAAATGGTGCTTGTCAACGAAAGTAGCATCAATGAAGCAATCAGTAGAACCACAATCTAACAAAGTGGGAAAAGTGGAAATTTCGGAAAAGTCGGAAAGGGAAACAAGAGGCATAAGGGCCTTGGGATCATAAAGAGTGGACACGTTGAGACAGGTCTCCATAGGTGCATGGTGGGATTCAATGCAGCCTCCTTCCCATGCGGAGTCTGGAAGGCTGCGCTCTAATTTTTTGCCTCAGGGGTAGACACCTCCAGTTTGGCTTCTGGAGCAGGGGAGGTTGTCGCTGCGCGGGCTTTGGATGTGCGGGAAGTGGACTTCTGGCAATCCTCAGCTACATGTCCGGCAGCTCTGCAGAACATGCACAGCTTGAGGTCAAAGTGGTGTTTGTGTTCCTCGGAGGTGAGGCCTCCGTCCTTCCCGAGTTTGCTAGAAAGGTCAAATGCAGGTTTTGGGGTAGGGGCAGAGGACTTTGCCGACAAGGACGTGGAAGTGTTGGACGGAGTGGTGGGTTTCAGAGATGAGGTGGTGGGAGTACTTTTGGAAGTGGAGGACTGGTTTCTGGAGGGTCAGATTTGGCGAGCGACTTCAGACTTGCATTCCCAATATCTCCCATTGATAGTCTGGGAGAGAGTCCGGAGTTCTCCTAGAGAGTGCGGTTTCCCAATGCAGGAAAGCTCATCTTTGATGTGATCCGGAAGTCTGTTGTAAAAGTGATGTCAGAGGGCTCCCTCGCCATAACCCTGGACCTGGGAGGCTAGGTGATTGAATTCCACCATGTATTTGTTGATGTGCTGGGAGTCTTTCATGGATAGGTGGTCGAGTTGGTGTTCGGCATCACCGACAGGGTTGTGGGGGGCAAAGTTGGTCTGGAGCTTGAGGTTGAATTCCCAATAGTTGTCCGTCCAGTCCGGATCATCCATTGGGAGGAGGTCGGGCTCAAACCATTTGAGGGCCATACCTTTTAGGTAAGACTGGGCGAAGGTGACTTTTGCACGGTCAGTCCGGAATGTGCAGGGACGGTCCTGGAAGTTCAGCTCGCATTGGACCAGGAAGGCCCGCAGCTTGCATGGATCAGTCCTGTTGAAGGTGTCGGGTTCCCACACCTTTGTGCGTGGAGATGAGGAGTTTTCAAATTTGCAGTCGTGGTGCAATAACTCAGCAAGGCCATGGACCACATTTGCAAGCACCATGATAGGGTTAGGCGGGATTGCATTGTCAGGGTTGTCGTCATCAGAGGGGTTGGGGTCATCGTCGCCGCCATTCCCATTGTCAGAGGGGTCCGGGGCGACAACCTGCAGGAGTAGGGGTGGAGATGATTTGAGACGGAGGTCTTGTCTGAGAGGCAGAGGTTGATGAAGAACGAGCGGAAAAGCTTTGGAATTGTTTGGCAACATTGGGGCCTTGACGCGAGGTCATCAGGGAGTGCAGAGCGTCTTCTCAGGTTGCCTCCAACTGAGCTGCGTCGATGCTTTGCATACTGCGTGTTTGGGCACGGGTCTGGATAGTTCTAGAAATGCAGATAAAGATATGATGTTAGTGAACTCGTAGAGGTTTGAGTTTGAATATACTGTCAAGTCCGGGTTTGTTCCCGGATTGTCTGGAGTGCGGAGAAAGTGGAGGTTGGCAGGAATCCCCGAGGGGGGTCAGAGTTGTAAGGAACTTCAGCTTCAGCTTATGTGCTGCGCCCCTGTACGAGTTCTGTTCCTTGATTTCGGAGCGGAGGGTCGGAGATCAATCCTAAGATCAACTTAAGGACTGAGGAGGTTCAGAGTGGATCAGGAAAGAAGGGGATTTAGTCGATATTTGAACTAAGGAAATACCAGAGAGTACACGCGGGTTTATATACTGAAGAGTCCGGAAGATATAAAGATGTTAAAGTATGTTGGACGACTCAGAGTTTCAGGTTTCCGGAAGAAAATGAGGAAGGAGTTGGAATGGCATCAGAATGGTAGTATAATGACTGAAGGCAATGGCACAATAGTTGGGAAGCAAGGGGGAAGGGAATTATCATAGGAACTGTAAATGTCAAGAAGTATCAAAGGAAAGTGACATATGTCAAGAGATAACCGAGATAGGAATACAAAAGTCCAGGACGGGAATACGGAAAGTCCAGGACGGGAATGCAAAAGTCCAGGATGGGAATGCAAAAGTCCAGGACGGGAATGCAAAAGTTCAGGAGGGGAAGTACGGGGTTTGGAATGTCCAATGAAAGAGAAATCATCTAAGGAAAAGTCCGAGGCCTGGGATTCAGGATTTGATCATAGGAGTTCAGAATTGGGCCGGATGGGTTAAGGAAGTTTTGGGATGTGACAGTATCCGGAATTGGGCCGGATGGGTTAGAAGAGTTTCAGGATGTGACACCATTCCTGACACCATCAACAAGTGGATTGGTAAAGCTGAGCACTTCCACATACAGACCCAGTGCATCATGGCACTACAGAACTGATCTACCTACTCCCAACCTCCCACTTCCTCAACCACTATCCCTGACCCTGACACTATGGACGTCAACTCTGTTCAACTCACACCTGTCAAACTGGCTGAGTATATGAAGAAAGGATTGTGTTTTGTCTGTGGGAAACAAGGACATCACTGTACTGATCACAAGAATGGTCACCTTCCCCAGAAGACTTCCTCCCCTCAACCGACTCCCATCAAGACAGTAGAAATCCCCGCTAAAACACCATCCTCTGTAGAACAGTTCATCTCCAAACTCCAGAAGAACAACATCTCTGAAGCCGAGATGTTGGATGTTCTCAAAGTCTGCTTTGAGAACACCAAGCAAGACACTCCCAATGCCCTCCCCATTGCCAAGATTGGATTAGATGGACAGGATTTTTAGAAAGGAGAACTGAATCGACACAGACCTCTCCTAGACCGACTCCTGTAATAGTAGCTGAGCAATCCTCTAAATCAATGTGCATCCCAACTGCCATTTCACTACTAAAACAGGAAAAATCATCAACACCCGAGCTGTTCTTGACTGTGGAGCAGCTGCCTCCATCATTGCTCAACATTTCACCCTTAAAAACAGATTCCCCATGAAACGACTCCCTGTTCCCCTGAAGCCTTACAATGTGGACGGGTCTCCAAATGTAGCAGGACTGATCAAATTCTCTACTACCCTCACTGTCCACATTGGCAACAACGAAATGGAACAAGAGCTGTACGTGACAAACTGTGGAAAGGAAAACATCATCCTGGGTCTCTCCTGGCTACGCCAGCACAACCCAAACATTGACTGGGAAGCTGGAACCCCTTTCTTTCCAGACAAGAAAGTTCTTCCTCAATACAACACCCCTGATGCCATCACCCAATGATACCTTCTCTGGTATCTTGAACTCAACCCTGAAACCCGTCTTGCCAAGAAACTCAAGAAGAAATTGACTCCATGACCTATGACTTCCGCAAGGTTACCCTTGCCACAGAACTTGCCCAGAAAAATGCAGAAGAAAAGAAAGAAAAACCTGTCCTTCCCCCCAAGTTTGCAGAGTTTGCTGATGTCTTCGACAAGAAGGCAACCAACCATGTACCCCCATCCTGTCCTTTTGACCACACTATTGACCTCGACAATTCCTTTGTTCCAAAAGTGGCCAAGACCTACCACTTGAACCCAAGGGAAGAGGAGGCATGTAAGGAGTTCATCAAGGAACATCTTGAAACTGGCAAGATTCCTCTCTCTCAGTCGCCACAAGCTTCCCCATTTTTCTTTGTTCCTAATACAAATGGATCCCTTTGCCCTTGCCAAGACTAGCAATACCTGAACTCTCATACAATAAAGAATGCCTACCCTCTCCCCTTAGTCTCTGACCTTGTCAACAAGTTGAAAGGATCAAAGATCTTTACTAAGATGGACATCAGATGGGGCTACAACAACATCCAGATCAAACCAACTGACCAATGGAAGGCTGCCTTCATCACTCCCTTTGGTCTCTTCAAACCGAACATCATGTTCTTTGGACTCTGCAACTCTCCCCCAACCTTCCAAGCATTTATGAATCACATCTTTGCTGACTTTATCATGGAAGGTTGGCTCATTATCTACATGGATGATATTCTTATCCACTCCTCCAATGCCACTCTCCATCGCAAACGGACCCTGAAAGTCCTTCGATGACTAAAGGAGAACGACCTCTATTTGAAGTTGGAGAAGTGCAAGTTTGCTATGGATGAAGTCAATTTCCTTGGATTAATCATCTGAGAGGGAACAGTAAAATGGATCCTATCAAGCTGGATGTGATCACCAAATGGCAGACCCCCACTTGTGTCAAACAAGTCCTCTCCTTCCTTGGATTTTGCAACTTCTACCATTGATTCATCCCCTCTTTCTTGACAATTGTGAAACCCCTCACTGACCTGACCCAAAAGTCCTTAGCATGGGACTGGTCTACTGACTGCAAGACCGCCTTTCAGTGTCTCCAACACCTCTACATGCAACACCCTGTATTGACTATGCCCAACATCAAAAAGCCATTCTTCGTCATGACTGACACCTCTCTCCATGCCACTGGAGGAGTTCTGATGCAAAAGGATGCCAATGTGACCTTCATCCTTGTGCATACCTGTCTGAAACCTTCTCCCCTGCCAAACGAAACTACGATATCTATGATTGAGAACTCCTTGCTGTTATACGCACCTTAACCTCATGGAGACATTACCTTCAAGGAACTGCACACCCTGTGACAATCTTGATGGACCATAAGAACCCAATGTACTTCTGCTCCCCTCAGAAACTGTCCTGATGCCAAGCACACTGGATACTCACTCTATCTGACTACAATTTGGTGTTCCAACACACTCCCGGAACTCAGATGGCCCCTGCTGACATGTTGTCTCACATTAACTGCCCTGACACCTCTTCCAATGTCACCCTCCTCCCCGATGGTCTCTTTGCGAATACCATTGACCTTGAATTGGTCAACAAGATTAAAGCTTTCACCCCTGATGACCCATTGGTCCTGACCACTACCCGAGCTATGGAAGTTGGCAAATCCCTCTTTCCCCTCTCCTCTTCCTCTGATTGGGACTACGATGGTGCTAATTTGTTCTTTAAACACCACCTGTACATCCCCACTGACCATCGCACCCAGATTGTGCGCTCTGTCCATGAGTCTGCTTCTGCTGGCCACCCCAGTATCACCCATACCACTGCCCTTGTCTCATGTGACTTCTGGTGGCCAGGCCTGTCCACATTTGTCTGGAAGTTTGTACAGGGCTGTGCCACATGCCAGTCCATGAAAGTCAACACCCATCTGATGGTCCCTGCCCTTTCACCAATTCCCTCCACGTGCACCCACCCCTTTCAACAGATCACCATTGATCTTGTGACCGATCTGCCTATTTCCAACAGCTTTGATTCTTGAATGGTCGTGGTAGACCATGGGCTTACTAAGGGGGTAATTTTATCTCCTTTTCATAAAATGATTGATGCAGCTGGAGTAGCAGATCTTTTCTTAAGAAACATCTTCACTATATTTGGACTACATGATAAATTAATCTCTGACTGTGGTCCCCAATTCACCTCCACCTTCGCCAAAGAACTCAGATGACTCCTTGACTATGATGACTCCCTCTCCTCCACCTATCACCCTCAATCTGATGGAGAAACAGAACAAGTTAACCAGGAGATCAAAGCTTTCCTCCGAATATTCTGCAATGGGAAACCCAATGAATGGGCATGACTTCTCCCCACCACAGAATTCACCCACAACTCACTAGAACACTCCGTCACAAAGAAGTCCCCTTTTTCCTTGATCCTCAGATAGGAGCCTTGCTCCTATCCTTCCATTTCACAGAAGTCCCCCTACCCTTAATCAAAGAATGCCTTACCTCCCTCGCTGATGCCTGAGAAGAAGCCCTAGTGGCACATGAGATTGGTCAATGAATAATGAAGGAACATGTCTCTTCAAAGTTCAAACCCTGGAACGTTGGAGATAAAGTATGGCTAGAAGCTCAGAATCTCAAATTTGGATACCCATCCCAAAAACTCGCCCCTAAGTGAGAAGGCCCCTTTGAAATCCTTCAAGTTTTATCCCCCATCTCTTACTGACTAAAGATCCCATTTACATGGAAAATCCATGATGTCTTCCATGCTTCCCTCTTATTGACCTATTGGGAAACCCCAAAACACAGCCCCCCCTGACCTTATCGGGTCAGAAGAATACAAAGTGGAGAAAATCCTTTCCCATCGAGGCTCCCCTAAGAGACAAAAGACTTCACCTTGAGAAAAATATGCCTCGCCAATTCACCTCCTCTCATGCTCAGTTTGTTCCTCATCCCATCCCATTTTCCACTAGACAATGACTCCACATAACCACTGCCTCCTACAGAAACATCTTCCAAGACTCTTGCCACAATGCTTACATCCTTTGCTCTGTTGATCTGGATTTCCCCCTCAACAGCTCCTATCAAGCAGTCCTCCAGAATTATTGAATCTCCACTCTCTTGTCCCACATGCAGCGCCATTCCTGCTCCACTGATCTACAACTCATCTCTGTCATCCTTACAGATATTCAGCAAGAACAAGATGCTTTGAACAACCTCCTTCACCAGTTAGGAGCTACAGATCTACTTGTGAACATTTAAGGTGCTGAGCACCCCAATTCTTCCTTCTTGTCTGCACCAACTTCTCCCCCTTCTTCACAATCTTCCAGTAACAGTGACCCTAACAAACCTTGTCCAATCCCTCCTCCTCGTTGCTCACATCAAAACCACACTCAAGGTCTGTTCTCTGTCCCCTTGACTCATGCCTTGGTAACTCCTGACCCTGGAGACACACCTTCCACCCTCATTGACATTGACTCTACCAAAGAAACCTTCAGCATCCCTGCCACTGCCATTCTTGAACTCACTGACCAGGCAGAACAAGACCACATTTACCTAACCCAAACCCATCTTCCTCTCCTGAGCAATCACCCCCACTACAATTGTTCTTGCTACAAATGTTGAAGACTTGGACATATCCACGTCAACTGTCAATACTACGAGTGTCTCAAGTGTTTCAAAAATGCTCCTGGACAAGCCCAAGCCGACTGTCCTGGACACCCTACTTGGGGACCAAGAGTTTGGGATGAAGATCATGGAGATGATGTCTTTGACAACTCCACCATTGCCAACATGACTGGTTCACCTGGCACAGCATATAGAGAGTTGTAAAAAGATTGGTGTTCTTTTATCTAAACAGAGGGTAATGTTATGGTAGAACCATTTTAGCCCCTTTTTCTTTGCCTTCTCACATGACTCTGTTACATCACATGAACTCTTTCCTCTTTTGACCATTTGTACAACCAGTGGCTCCAGGCAAAGCCACTGGCCTTATCTTTCTTCTTTCATATTCTATGACCTTCCACCCAATGGCATTTATCCCTCTTATCTTTAGCTACCTTTCATGGACAATACCTACTTTAGATACCTTAGTCCATGTGTGTCACATCCCGAAACTTTCCTAACCCATCTGGCCCAATTCCGGCCTCCTATGATCAAATCCCAAATCCCGAGCCTTGGACTTTACCTTAGAAGATTTCTCCTTCATCAGACATTCTGAACCCTATATTTCCCATCCCAGACTTTCACATTCCTGTCCTGGACTTTCATATTCCTATCTCGGTTATCTCTTGACATATGTCACTCTCCTTTGACACTTCTTGATATCTGCAGTTCTTCCCTTTCCCCCTGCTTCACAATTATTGTGCCATTGTCCTTAGTCATTATTCCACCATTCTGACACCATTCTGATTCATCCCTTACTTTCTTGCAGAAACCCAAAACTCCCATTCATCCAACATTCTTTAACAGCTTTATATCTTCCAGACTCTTCAGTATATAAATCTGCTTGTACTCTCTGATATTTCCTTAGTTCAAATATCAACTAAATCCCATTCTATCCTGCGAAGTCTCCACTTCACTCTGAAAACCACTTCAGTCCTTAAGTTGACCTTAGGATTGTCTTCCGACCATCTGCCCTGAAATTAAGGAACAGAACTCGTACAGGGGCGCAGCACATAAGCTGAAGCTGAAGTTCCTTGCCCCTCTGACCCCCCTCAGGGATTCCCAACCGACATCTGCCATTCCGCGCACTCCGGACTATCCGGGAATTCCGGGATTGAACCTGGACTTGACAATGGGGGCTGAAGTTGGTTTGGAGCTGGAGGACAAATTCCTGGTAGTTGTCTGTCCAGTCCAGATCGTCCATCTGGAGGAGGTCAGGCTTGAACTATTTGAGAGCCATACCTTTTAGGTAGGACTGGGCGAAGGTGACCTTTGCGCGGTCAGTCCAGAATGCACAGGGATGGTTCTGGAAGTTCAACTCACATTTGACCAGGAAGGCCTGCAGCTTGTGAGGGTTAGTCCCATTGAAGGTGTTGGGCTCCCAAACCTTTGTGCATGGAGATGGGGAGTTTTCTGATTTGTGGTCACAGCACAATAACTCAGCAAGGCTGTGAACTGCGTTTTCAAGCGCCATGATTGGATTAGGCAGAATTACATCATCCAGATTGTCATCACAGGGATTGTTGTCATTGTGGTTGTTGTTGCCACCATTCCCATCGTCAGAAGGGTCTGGGACACCCCCTGAGGGGTAACAACCTTCAGGAGTAGGGATGGAGATGCTTTGAGACAGGGGTCTGGCTTGAGATGTGGAGGTTGATGTACGAGGAGCAGAGAAGCTTTGGAATTGTTTGGTGACATTGGGGCCTCGACGTGAGGTCATCAAGGAGTACAGGGTGTCTTCTTGGGCTGCCTTCAACTGAGCCATGTTGATGCTTTGCATACTGCGTGTTTGAGCATGAGTCTGAATAGTTCTAGACATGTGGTGAAGAAGTAATGTTAGTGAACTTGTAGAGGTTTGAGTTTGGATATACTGTCAAGTCCAGGTTCAATCCCAGAATTCCTGGATAGTCCAGAGCGTGTGGAAGGGTGAAGTTGGTTGGGAATCCCTGAGGGGGGTCAGAGGGGCAAGGGACTTTGGCTTCAGCTTATGCTGCACCCCTGTACCAGTTCTGTCCCTTAATTTCAAGGCAGAAGTTTGGAGGACAATCCTAAGATCAACTTAAGGACTGAGAGAGGTGTCCAGAGTGAAGTAAGACTTCGGAGGATAGAACAGGATTTAGTCAATATTCAAACTAAGAAAACATTACAGAGTAAAGTCAGGTTTATATACTGAAGAGTCCGGAAGATATAAAACTATTAAAGTATTTTGGACAAATTGGGGTTTCGGGTTTCCAGAACAAAGTAAGAGGATGAATTGGAATGGTGTCAGAATGATGGAATAATAACTTTGGGCGATGGTGCAATAATTATGAAGCAGGGGGGAAAGGAATTATCGATAGGAACTGTGAATGTCAAGGAATGTCAAAGGAAAGGAACATATGTCAAAAGATAGCTGAGATAGGGATATGAAAGTCTGGGACGGGAATGTGAAAGTCCAGGATGGGAAATATGGGATTTGGAATTTCAGATGAAGGAGAAATCTTCTAAGGTAAAGTCCAGGGCTCAGGGTTTGGGATTTGATCATAAGGGGCCAGAATCAGATCGGATGGGTTGGGAAAGTTTCGGGATGTGACAGTAAGCACTTCAGTCACCTACCTAGGAGTATCTATCAGGTCCATCTTTTCCTCTATGTAGTTGAACCCAAGAGGCACCTATGGGCTTGGAATTCCCAAAGACATGGGCAAAGTGGTTGACTACAGACTGTCAAGTCCGGGTTCTTTCCTGGAATTCCCGGATAGTCTGGAGTTGCAGAGGGGGCGGGGTTTTGCGGGAATTCCTGAGAGGGGTCGGAGGAGTAAGAAACTGCAGCTTCAGCTTATGTGCTGCGCCCCTGTACGAGTTCGGTTCCTTAATTTAAGAGCGGAGGGTCGGAGGTTGGTCCTAAGGTCAACTTAAGGACTTAGAGGATCGGAAGGGAGGTGATCAGGAAGGAACAGGATTTAGTTGATATTTGAACTAAGGAAATATCAGAGAGTACACGCGGGTTTATATACTGAAGGGTCCGGAAGATATAAAGATGTTAAAGTACTATTGGACGAATCGGAGTTTCGGGTTTCCGGAGGAAAGGAAGGAATGAATTGGAATGGCGTCAGAATGGTAGAATGATGACTGAAGGCAATGGCACAATAATTGCAAAGCAAGGGGGAAGGGAATTATTGATAGGAACTGTACATCTCAAGAAGTGTCAAAGGAGAGTGACATATGTCAAGTGATAACCGAGATAGGGATACGAAAGTCCGGGACGGGAATGCGGAAAGTCCAGGACGGGAAGTACGGGGTTCGGAATGTCCGATGAAAGAGATATTGTCTAAGGTAAAGTCCGAGGGCCGGGATTTGGGATTTGGTGATAGGGGTTCGGAATCGGGCCGGATTGGTTAGGGAAGTTTCGGGATGTGACACAGACCTTTAAAAAACTATGTATAAGAGGGCAGTGATTGCCTGGACTACTAGGGACTAGCAAGGAGTAGTAAATAGGTATAAAGTAAACTCACTTTAGCTGCTGCCAAAGAGGGGCAAGAACAACTGAGGAATCCAAAGTAAAAACTATGTATATATGTATATATGTGGTGCAGTGGGTAGAGAAGCACTTGTTAATAATAATTGGGAAACAGGAACAGGAACAAGAGGAGATGGGATTAAGTGATGTAAGACAGTGATGGAGTGTCCCTGGAGACTTTGGAGTGATGACAAAAAGAGGATGATGAGGTGCAATAAGAGTCTGCACAAGTTGTGGATCAATTCCAAGCAGACTCTGAGACTCTGAGCAGTTCTGCCTGGTGGTGGAGGAGAGGTACAAACTCGAACATTACGGAAGTGCAGAGTTAGTGCTCTGGTTCCGGATTTCACTGTATTTTGTCACTGACCAGGTATATGTCACATCCCCATACTTTCCTGACCCATCCGACACACTTCCAGCCCCTTATGATCAAATCCTGAACCCCGAGCCCTGGACTTTACATTAGAAGCCCAAATCCCGTATTTCCCATCCTGGACTTTGGCATTCCTGTCCTGGACTTTCATACTCCTATCTCAGCTATCTCTGGACATATGTTCCTTTCCTTTGACATTCCTTGACATTTACAGTTCCTATCAATAATTCCCTTTCCCCCTGCTTCACAATTACTGTGCCATCATCCTCAGTTATTCTTCCATCATTCTGATGCCATTCTGATTCATCCTCTTACTTTGCTCCCAAAACCTGAAACCCCAATTTGTCCAAGATACTTAAACAGTTTTATATGTTCCAGACTCTTCAGTATATAAACCCGATTGTACTCTGTAATATTTCCTTAGTTTGAATATTGACTAAATCCTGTTCTATCCTCCGAAGTCTCTGCTTCACTCTGAAACCTCTTTCAGTTGTTAAGTTGATCTTAGGATTGTCCTCCAAACTTCTGCCTTGAAATGAAGGGACAGAACTTGTACAGGGGCACAGCACTGAAGCTGAAGCCAAAGTCCCTTGCCCCTCTGACCCTCTTCGCCTTTCCGCACACTCTGGACTCTCCGGGAATTCTGGGATTGAACCCAGACTTGACAGTATGATAGGATAGGATTGTGTCCATACTTGAACCTCTGACAACGAACCGACAATGACTTCCACTGCCAAACCCGCCACTGAACAAAAATTGGAACCCCTTCCTCCTTTGACAGAAACCCCAACGACGCTGCCCGATGGATGTACTCCATCGTGGCTTACTTTGAACTCAACAAACAACTCTATAACAATGATCAGAAGAAGATCATCACTGCCCTTAGCTTCTTCAACAAAGGAACAGCCGCCTCCTGGGCTGAAGCCTTTTATGAGTCCGCCATCACCAAAGGATGGGGAAAATGGGAAGACTTTATCAAAGACTTCAGAACCACTTTCGTTATCTCTGATATCAAGGGAACTGCCCTCGTCAAATTAACCACCCTGACTCAACAACAGAGTGGTTCTCTTGAGAAATTCAACTCCAAATTCCGACTTCTAAGAAGCCAATCCGGTGTGACTGATGAATCCGCCCTCATCGCTTGGTACACCAACAGCCTTGAAAGAAATCTTGCAACTAGAATCTTGAACATGGATACTATCCCCGACACCCTCGATAAATGGATTGCTGAAGCAGAGCACTTCCACATTCAGAACCAGCATATCAAAACGCTTCAGAACCAGCATATCAAAACGCTTCAGAACCAGCATATCAAAACGCTTCAGAACCGAAACCCTTATTCCTCATGACCCAATGACTCCACCCCTGCCCTAGACCCCAATGCAATGGATGTTGACTCTGTCCGACTCACACCTGTCAAGCGCACTGAATACATGAGAAAAGGACTATGCTTTGTTTGTGGACAACAAGGACATCGTGTAGCAACGAGTAAGCTCAGTAGATTTCGAGTAGACAGTCACTATGTATTACCTGTAGCAACGAGTAAGCTACAGAGACATTAGTTATAGGTATGAACAAATGTGTAAAGACCATACCTTAGTAGACTTTGAGTAGACAGTCACTGAGGTTGCTAAGTACGAGCGCAAGAGGAAATAACTACATGATTAGTAAGCAGCATAGCCACACTACGTTTGTAATCCAACACTCCCCCTCAAATGGAGCGAAGTCCAAGCTCGAATGCGAAGTGCTTAGCTTTAATGGAAGGGAGAGCTTTAGTAAGAGTATCGGCGACCATATGGTCAGTAGGACAGTAGAGGATACAAATAGAACCATTAGCAACAGAGAAACAAATAAAATGATAATGTATATCAATATGTTTCGTACGTGCATGATAATTCCCATCTTTGGTGAGCACAATAGCGGATTGGTTGTCGTTGTAGAGGATGGTTGGGTGCTCGAGGGGACGGAATAATTTGCCAATGAGACGACGAAGCCAGAGGGCTTCTTTTGCAGCATGCGTAGAAGCGACATACTCAGCTTTGGTGGTTGAGAGGGTGATGAGCTCTTGTTTTCATGATCCCCACGAAATTGCTCCTCCGTCGATGAGGAACGCGTATCCGGAAATAGCATGACGGTGCTCTTGCGACGCGCCGTCAACGTCAGCGTAGCCGACGAGGCCTTTGGTCTCTGTACCGTAGGTCAGCGCCCATTTCTTTGTACCCACTAGATAGCGGTAGACATGTTTCAGCGCCTCCCAATGCGGTAGTCCAGGATTTTCAGCGAATTGTGCGAGGGTGGATACAACAAATGCAATGTCGGGTTGAGTACCAATGGCGAGGTACATCAACAATCCGAGAGCAGCACGGAATGGGACTTGTTTCATTTTCGCGGTGTCGGTGGTAGACTTTGGGGATTGCGTTTTCGAGAGCTGAATACTGGGGTCCATTGGGATGGAGACAGGTTTTGCATTGGCGAAGTTGTACTTTGCAAGGATAGCATCAATGTAGGATTCTTGCGAAATAGAAATAGTTCGCGCCTCCCGATCACGTGATACCTTCATTCCGAGGAGCCAGCTGATAGGTCCTAGATCAGTGATCTTGAATCGCGATCCTATTTCGGCTTTAAACTCCTTGACAAGCTCTTTTGAGCTGCCAGTCACGGTGCAATCGTCAACATGAGATGCAAGGATGAGTAGATGGGTGCCAATTTTTGCTACGAATACCCCCCAGTCGGCCTCAGTCCGTCAAAAGCCTAGGGTAGTGAGTTCTTTGCAGAGTCTCTGGTACCACTTCAACGCGCCCTGCTTGGAGCCATAAAGTGCAACACATAAACGCACGAAAACGTCCTGGCCATTCTTCTCGAAGCCTGGTGGGAGTTCCATGAAAATAATCTCATCATCGTCCAATTTCCCATTAAGGAACGCGCTATGAAAATTGAATACGTTGATGTCCCAGTCGTGACGAGCTGCAATGGCCAAGATGAGTCGAAGGGATGTAGTACGTGCAACGGGAGCGTAAGTTTCATAGTAGTCGACGCCGTGGACTTGAGTAAATCCACGTGCTACCAAATGGGCCTTGTACTTGTCGATTTCACCTGCTGAATTCTTTTTAATCTTAAATACCCACTTGCAATCAACAACGTTGGTGGGTTTCGGCAGCCTCGGTATGACATCCCATGTATGTGCTTCGTCTAGGCTTTTCAGCTCGGCGTTGATGGCTTCGTCCCATCGTGGCCAATCTGCTTGTTTCCATGCTTCTTTGACTGTGCTTGGCTCCAGTGCTTTGGCCTCACTAATTCCCGCATGCATTGCATAAGCAGCTTCTTCGACTTCCATTTCCCATGTGCTGGCACTTGTGTCAGTTGTGCCTTCCACACCTTCTCCTCCCTCACAACAACTCTCAACAGGTTGAATGCCTCTAGGGAAAACTGGTTGCCCTCCACGGCCGTTGTGTGTACTGGTTTGGTTTTGCAACATTCGCATGTAGGGGGACTCCATCCATTGACGAGTCAAGCAGCAAAGATTGGGTGCAGGCTGTTCGAGGTTAGAGCCAAGTGGATAAAGATCATTCGAAGATGGTGGTTGCTTTGGCGTCGAGGGGCTGGATTGAACATCAAACAAAGGTAAGTCAGGCTCGTCTTCGTGATTGATTTGACCATGATGCTGATCGCTCTGTTCTTTGTTTCTTTTCTCCCCCTTGATCTGCGCGCCTCCTGGAACCATCACAATGGCCTCTTGTTTCTCAAACGAGATGTTGCGCTCAACCAAAACGCGTCCGTCGTGGTAAATGCGGTGGCCGTCGCTCTCAGCATCAAAGCCGACCCATCTCCCTTCTCGAGCCCTCATATCGAGCTTCAAACCAGTGGCATTGTGTACCCAAACGCGTGCACCCCATTCTGGTAAGCCTGCTATGTTTGGTTTCGTCCCTTTCAGCAACTCGTAAGGCATCTTGCCGTCGAGTACTCACGATGCGCTGCGGTTTTTCACCCAAACGATATGTGCTAATGCTTCCCCCCAGAGCGACTGTGGGAGACCACTTGCATGTCCTATGGTTTGTATGCATTCGAGTAGCATACGATGTAGTCGTTCTGCGACACCGTTGTGCTGCGGCGTGTCATGCACAGTAAGTTTCCGCTCTGTGCCCTTCGACTTTAGATGCTGACTGAACTCTGTGCTCAGGTATTCACCACCACGATCTGACCGTAAACGCTTGATGGTGGTGTCCCTTTGGGTGCGTGCCCATGCCTCATAAGCCTTGTAGGATGCAAAGGTTTCGGATTTTGCACTGAGCAGGTAGACGTGGGTATAGCGAGTGTAATCGTCTGTAAACGATATGTAGTAGGACTTCTTTCCTTGCGTTTGCGGCTCAACAGGTTCCCAGACGTCTGTATGGACTTCATCGCCAAACGTTTCACATCATTTTGGCTTGCAGGTCTTCCCGATAGGTTTGCGAACCGCCTTTCCATACTCGCATGATTCGCACTGACCCATTGTCTTGTGCAGGGGATCAAGTTTTACACCCTCGACCATCCCTTTTGCAAGCATCTCATGAATCGTAGTTGGTGTGATGTGCGATAGCTGTGCATGCAGCTCTTGCATGGTGAGTACCTCGGCTGTATTTGTTGCGCCTGCAAACGGTGTCGTGTCGTGTACAACGCGGTACAGACCGTTGCTGACAGTTACTTCTCCCACTAGCATTTTTTCGGAATTGAAAATGTGGCATACTGAGTCACGGAATAGCGTCAAGTAACCAGCTGCAGCTAGCCTACTGATGGACACGAGCGTGACGCCCATAGACGGTGCATATAGCACGTCTTTCAGTAGTACACTGGTGGTCGATGATCCGTTAGGAACTTCGATGTGAAGGTCACCACGTCCAACTGCATAAAATGCATGTTTATCCACTGCCATAATGGGTTTTGGAGTAGTCGAAACGAAATTGGTGAAGCAATCTCGGTGAGGGGAAAGATGTTGCGAGGCTCCGCTATCGTACAACTCAATGTTGCTTGTAGGTGAGCTGGTTTTCGCAAGTGCGGCATGGGTTGGTTTGGTTTTGGACTCAATGTAGTCACTGATGGACCCATCTGCCAGCCAGACTGCGTCAGGCTGACTCCCTGGGGCTGCTGTGTTTGCTGTCGCCGTCTTGGCATCTTTCGAGTCTTTATTCTTCTTCCCCCTGGGCTTCCAGCCTTTTGGCGTTTGGCTAGCTTTGCCTCCACCCTCTTCCCAGCAGTCTTGCGACCTATGACCCTCCCAGCCACAGTTGTGGCATTCGCCCGTAAACTTCAGTTTTCGACCTTTGCCCTTCCTTGAGTCAGCCAAGAAGGCTACGTCTTCGTCCTTGGCCTTGGACTTGCCACCACGTTGTGCTACATTGTGGTCGTAGGCATTGAGGACAGATCGTATGAGCTCAGTGGGGGTGATTAGTCAACCATGAAGATCCATACTGGTCAAAATTGAGTAAAGAACAGAATTGTAGGTCTTCGGGAGTGACATGTAGATCATGTTGAAGAATTCCTTGTCAGAGACTGGGCCGTTCATTATATTAAGCTCTTCTCAGATGGCCGTCATCTTGTCGAAGTGAGCACGGGCATCTCCATTGTCCTTCAGCTTCATTTCGCTGAGTTGCCGTCTACGCTCGAGTGTGACGACGAAAGAGCGACCTTCAAACAACTTTTTTAGAGTTTCGTAGTACTCCGCAGCAGTAGTCTTCTGCATGAAGTGGTGGATTAGGGAGTCAGGGATAGTCCAGCACATTTGCTGACGTGTGATAGAGTCATTCTTTTTCCATTCTGCGAGCTCTGTCTCATAGTCCTTCACTGCCTGTATCTCAGCAGGTGAGGTGGGTATCCATGCAGGCGAGTGGTTATCTTCTGGGTTTGTTGGCGCTCGTTTCGTGCCATAGAGATGATCCACAAGTCCTTTTGTCTTGAGGTTCATTTTGACTCTGAATTTCCAGACAGCCCAGTTCTTCCCTGCAGCATCTAGCTTAGGGATTGGGGTCCTATGGGATTCCCCACATTCTTGGCTGCTTGACATCTTTTCAGCTGGTACGAAATTCTTTTAAACTCTGAGGTCAGTTACTGAGCTTGGGGCTCATAACCTGTAGCAATGAGTAAGCTCAGTAGACTTCGAGTAGACAGTCACTATGTATTACCTGTAGCAACGAGTAACCTACAGAGACATTAGTTATAGGTATGAACAAATGTGTAAAGACCATACCTCAGTAGACTTTGAGTAGACAGTCACTGAGGTAGCTAAGTACAAGCACAAGAGGAAATAACTACATGATTAGTAAGCGGCATAGCCACACTATGTTTGTAATCCAACACATTGTTCCACAGACCATAAGAACAATTGACTCTCCCAGAAATCCCCTTCTCCTCGACCAACCCCCATCAGAACCATAGAAATTCCGAGCAAAACATCGTCCCCTACGGAAAAATACATCGCTGAACTTCACAAGAACAACGTCTCTGAAAACAAGATGTTGGACATTCTCAAAGTATGCTTTGAGAACCCCAAACAAGATCTCCCCAACGCTCTTCCCATCTCAAAGAGCGGATTAGATGGAAGGGATTTTTAGAAAGGAGAACCGAATCGACGCGGCCACCTCCTAGAACAACTCCTGTAATTGTAGCTGAGCAAACTTCCAAATCAATGCATATTCCCACTGCCATCTTTGCTACCAAGACAGGAAAAATCGTCAATATCAACACCCTCCTAGATTCTGGAGCAGCTGCCTCCATTATTGACCAACACTTCGCCCTGAGAAACCGATTTCAATCGAAACGACTCCCCGTTCCCCTAAAACCTTATAATGCCGACGGATCTCCTAACGTCGTGGGGCTGATGAAATTCTCCACCACCCTCACTCTTCACATCGGTGAAAACGAAATGGAGCAAGAACTTTATGTGACAAACTGTGGAAAAGAAAATATCATCCTAGGACTTCCCTGGCTACGTCAACACAACCCAAACGTTGACTGGGAAGCAGGAACCCTTTCTTTTCCTGACAAAAAGGCTCTTCCTCGACATGACACTCCTGATGCCATCACACAACAATACCTCCTCCGATATCTCGAAGTTGACCCTGATACATGCCTTGCCCATGCCCTTAAAAAGAAAATCGACTCTATGACCTATGACTTCCGAAAAGTCACCCTCGCCACTGAACTAGCCCAGAAAGATGCCGAAGAAAAGAAGGAAAAACCTGTTCTTCCGCCTGAATTTGCTGAATTCGCTGATGTCTTTGACAAAAAGGCAACAGATCACGTACCCCCATCTCGTCCCTTTGATCACACCATCGATCTTGACGACTCTTTTATTCCCAAAGTGGCCAAGACCTACCACTTAAATCCAAAAGAAGAGAAAGCGTGCAAAGAGTTCATCAAAGAACATCTCGAAACTGGCAAGATCTCCCTTTCCCAATCACCACAAGCCTCTCCATTTTTCTTCGTCCCCAAGAAAGAAGGATCCCTTTGTCCTTGCCAAGATTATCATTATCAATACCTGAACTCTCACACAATTAAAAATGCCTATCCTCTTCCTCTAGTCTCCGCTCTTGTCGACAAGTTAAAAGGATCAAAAATCTTCATGAAGATGGACATCAGATGGGGTTACAACAATGTTCAGATCAAACCATCTGACCAATAGAAAGCCGCATTCATCACACCCTTCGGCCTTTTTGAACTGAATGTTATGTTCTTCGGACTTTGTAATTCTCCCCCAACCTTCCAAGCATTCATGAACCATGTTTTCGCCGACTTCATCGCTGAAGGATGGTTAATCATTTACATGGATGACATCCTCATTCATTCCTCTGACGCCATCCTCCATTGAGAACGAACCCTGAAAGTCCTCAAACGCCTGAAGGAAAATGACCTATACCTCAAGCTAGAAAAATGCAAATTCACCACCAATGAGGTAGATTTCCTTGGCCTCATTATATGTGAAGGCACAGTAAAGATGGACCCTGTCAAACTTGATGCTATTGCTAAATGGCAAACCCCGACCTGTGTCAAGCAAGTCCGTTCCTTCCTCGGCTTGTGCAACTTCTACCGGTGCTTCATTCCCTCCTTCTCGACTATCGCAAAACCTCTCACCGATCTGACTCGAAAATTGTCTGCTTGAAACTGGTCTACCGAATGTGAAACCGCCTTTTGGCGGCTTCAACATCTCTATATGCAACGCCCAATATTGTCCATGCCTGACGTCGAAAACCATTCTTCGTCATGACTGATGCCTCTCTCCATGCTACAGGAGGCGTCCTGATGCAAACAGATGCCAACAGGGACCTTCATCCCTGCGCATATCTTTCCGAAACCTTCTCCCCTGCAGAACGAAATTACGACATCTATGATTGAGAATTGCTCGCTGTCATATGAGCATTATCTCCAAGGAACCCCCCACCCTGTGACCGTGCTGACCGATCACAAAAACTTGACATATTTCCATTCCCCACAAAAACTATCTCGTCGTCAAGCACGTTGGATGCTTACGTTGTCTGATTACGATCTACAATTCCAGCACACCCCTGGAACCCAAATGGCACCTGCAGATGCGTTATCACGCATCAATTGTCCCGACACTTCCTCTGATAACCAGGACGTCACCCTTCTCCCCGAGGGTCTCTTTATGAACACCATCGACTTAGAGCTGGTGAACAAGATAAAATCCTCCACCCCCGATGACCCCCTAGTTCTTACCGCAACCCGTGCTATGGAAATTGGAGAGTCCCTCTTTCCCCAATATTCACCTTATGATTGGGACTATGATGGAGTTAATCTATTCTTCAAACACCGTCTGTACATCCCCGCCGATCATTGTGCCCAGATTGTACGCTCTATCCATGAATCTGTTTCCTCTGGCCATCCTGGCATCACACGCACCACTGCTCTCATTTCTCGGGACTTTTGGTGGCCGGGTTTGTCCACGTTTGTCAGAAAGTTTGTACAAGGCTGTGCGACATGCCAGTCTATGAAGGTAAACACGCATCCCACCATCCCTGCTCTCTCCCCAATCCCGTCTACATGCACTTGCCCCTTTCAGCAAGTCTCCGTCGACCTCATCACGAACCTTCCTCCAAGACTCCCGCCACGTCACCACCACCATCAGAACCCTAGACTCCAACTCACTGTTAGACAGCTCCCATTGAGCTGCTCTTCACAACCTCTGCCTTGTCAACCTGCTTAACCACCTTGACCATCATCCCCAACCTGACGTAGAACTCGTGAGGACTGTCCTCCATCATATACAAGAAGAACAAGAAAGAACAAGAAAGAACGTTGATCAATACGCTACACCAACTAGGTCTAGACGACCTCATCCACAATGTAGACGGTGAAGAACAACGTCAATCCCCGCCTTCTATAATCTCATCTTCATCTTCTAGTTCCTCTGTTTCACTTCCTGTTCCACCCCCTTGTCGATCACGCAGAGCTCGTACTCAAACAATAATGTCCGTTCCTTTAACTCATGCCACACGTACCTCTATGGCTTCTGGAGCTGGAGACTCCCCAAACACCCCGATCAATGTTGATTCTACTGAGGAAGCATTCGGACTTCCCCTTGATACGATCGTCTTCCTTGCCGACAATGCTGAACGCAAAAATATTTATCTAACACAAACTACAATTCCTCTTCTCCCGACTCACCCCAACTACCACCGAGCCTGTGTTGAATGCCGCCGCCAAGGCCACATTCGTATCAATTGCCAATATTACGAATGCCCTCGTTGTCATAAGAGCGCACCCGGTCACAACCAACGGGTTTGTCCCTGGAAGGCAACTTGAGATCCCGACACTTGGGAAGATGATGTCCTTGACGATTCGGCTCTAGCCAACATGACTGGTTCTCCTGGAGCTGGATACAGGGATTTGTGAAAGATCAGTGTTCTTTCATCTAAACACAGGGTAATGTTACAGTAGAACTGTCTTTTCCCTATTCACGTGACTCTGTTCATCACATGACCTCCCATTTTCTTTTATGACCTTTCTGTACAACCAGTGACTCCAGGTAAAACCCCTGGTCTTATCTCACTTCTTCTCTTTTCTATGAAGTTCCATGATGTTCCGCCCAATGGCACATTTCTCTCTTATCTCTAGTTACCTTTCGTGAACAATACCTACTTAGGATACCTTGGTCCGTGCACCATCCCCAATAGTATAAAGACCTGTACTCTGCTTGGTTACAACCCAAGTTAGATCTACACAATACATAGCTTAACAAGCTATCTCTTGGTCTGAGAACTCTCTTCATCGATTGGCCTATAGTCTGCCAGTAAAGACTTCTGACTTAGATCGTCCTATTCGACACTAGGACACGTTGGTGTTATCTGATTGAGTTCTCATGACCTCATCAGCATAACAGTTTGAAACCCAAGACTACTACTCCTTCCCTTCCACCAATCTTATGGAACAGCATTATATACGGTGGCTCAAAAAACTGTCCAGATGTTTGGACACTTTTCACTAAACACAATATTCTCTGACACCACCTAACCATAACCTTAAACAATAAGTGTATGAAATACAGTATCTACTATTGGATTTCTATTGGTTCAAGGATCAAGGGTTTTGAATAAGGTTTAATGAAATGGCAGCCATTTCAAAATGATGACTCATTTGGACAGTTTTTTGACTTTAAGTTTTGGCTACATATATGTAATAGAGCCTAGCATGCTGTAATATAATTACATACATCTGGTAACTGTTCTATTATGTCACCTTCATGTAACTGAGTGTCAGACAGCATATACATATAGACCCCACTACTCCATGTTTATTTTCCCACCATCATCATGAAGTCCATCTCCACTTCTCAAGAAAAACAACATTACTCTATCCTCTCTTGGTCTTTCCTCTAAGAAAATTGCTTCCCAAACTGGCCTAGGGAATTCCACAGTATGCCAGTTTCTTCAGGAACTCCAGCCAGAGAAGACTAGGCTTCATGGTGGCTGTCCTTCAAAGCTTGCTCCTACCAACAAGAGGGTGAATTCCGGCCAAATTCCGGCCCAATTCCGGCCCAATTCTGGATACTGTCACATCCTGAAACTTCCTTAACCCATCCGGCCCAATTCCAAACCCCTATGATCAAATCCCAAATCCCGAGCCTCAGACTTGACCTTGGACAATTTCGCTTTCATCAGACATTCCAAACCCCGTACTTCCCATCCTGGACTTTCGCATTCCCGTCCCAGACTTCCGTATTCCTGTCCTGGACTTTCGTATTCCTATCTCAGCAAACTGTGGAATACAAAATACAAAGGGGGTTCATATACTATAGGGACAAGTAAACATGGGTGACATCAGAGCACTGGAGTCATGCAGAATGTGAGTCAGAAGTTTTGGAAGATGTTAGGAAGTGTCAAAGGAAGTTGAAACAAATTAAAGAGAGTAAGAACAGGAGGTATCAGAAGGTGGAGATATTGACATTATGCATGTCAAATGTCTGTCAAAAGTGTGAAGTATGAGGAACAAGGCACAGGGGAAAAAGAGTTAAAGATAAGCAGAGAAGCAGAGAAGCAGAGATATAGGAATGGAGATGTGGAGGTGTGGACTTGTGGAAATGCAGACTTGGTATAAAGTGGAAGGTGGGCTTGGTCTGGAGTTGGGCTCCAGAGAAGTGGAGTTGACTTGCACAGCACAGGATATGACAGTATCCCCCCTTTAGGCCCAAACCCCTGAGAGCCAACTAGGGTTCGGGAACAATGGACCAAAATGCTGGCAGAGATTGAATAGGAGCATGGGGTTTGTATAACTGGGGCAGAAAGGGTTTCTGTCTGCATCTTACCATCTTCCATCATGGAAGTCCTCACAGCCATGGTTGTGGAGAGGGAGGTCTAGATAATTTTTTTGGTCTTTTCGTTTTGTATGTGACAAAAGCTATAAGAGGGCAGTGATTACCTGGACTACTAGGGATTACCTAGGAGTAGTAAATAAGTATGTATAAGTAAACTCACCTCAGCCGCTGCCAAAGAGGGGCAAAGAACAACTGAGGAATTCAAAGTGAAAACTAAGTATAGATATGTAACAGAGTGTGCAGAGAACACTTGCTAATGATAATCATAGGAGTGGGAACAAGAGGAGTTGGGATTAAGCAATGCAAGAAAGTGATGGAGTGTCCCTGGAGGCTCGGGAATGATGACAAGCAAAGGATGATGGAATGCAATAAGAGTCCACACAAGTTCTGGATCAATTCTGAGCAGTTTCACCTGGCAGCAGAGTGGAGGTACGGACTCCAACATACCAGATATGCGGAGTTAGTGTTCTGGTTCTGTATTTTGTAAGTATGATGTACTAGTAGTCCATTCACATCCACTTTCCCTCTGTAAATAAATGGTCTTCTTTACATGACATTGGAGTTGGCAGAATAAGAGGTATAAGTAAACTCACCTCAGCCGCTGCCAAAGAGGGGGCAAAGAACGACTGAGGGATCCAAAGTAAAAACTAAGTATATATGTATAACAGAGTGGGCAGAGAAGCGCTGGCTAATGATAATCAGGGAATAGGAACAGGAACAAGAGGTTTGGAATTAAGCAATGTAAGGAAGTGATGGAGTGTCCCTGGAGGCTCGGGAATGATGACAAGTAAAGGATAATGCAATACAATAAGGGTTTGCACGTCTACATAAATTCCAGATCAATTCTGAGTGGATTCCGAGATTCCGCCTGGCAGTGGAGCAGAGGTAGGCATTCCGGCATTCTGGCATTCCGGACATGCGGAACGCGGATTCTGATATTCCGGAAATGCAGGGTTTGTTGTTCCGGTTCCAGAGTTCACTGTATTTTGTCAACTGGAGGTGAAGTGGAGGTGGATGTTGAGGGAGTGGAAGAAGTGTGAGATAAACCCAGAACCCTGGTTGGATGTGACATGTGAGGGAACTCCATGCTTGGAAAATACATGGAGTAGGAATAACTCGGTTAATTCCAGAGACATGATGGTTTCATGTGTCAGAATGAACATCTGGTTATCTAGGTAGAGGTAGCCCTTGGAGTCTACAGTCCAGCATGAGTCAGAGGAGTCAGACATGTGCATGGAGGGGAGAGCAGATAGGATGTCCTGATGGAGTTGCTTAATATCAAACATGGAGCTGGCACAGAGGACAGGGTGTATGAGGATGGTGGCTTGGAGGGATGAAGCAAGCTGCTCTTGGGTGAAGATGGGTCTGAGGCTGTGCAGATTAACTTGAGCGTAGTCCTTATCCCCCCTTTTTGGGTAGACATCCTATCATCTAGTGAGGGCATTGGGTTTAGCTTTGAGTTTCCTGGGGCAGAAGCAGATGACAAGGTTGAAATGGGATAACAGGTATCCTGAGCAACACATCTCTCTGCCCTCCAGCAACCATTGCTTGTCAAAGCTCTCAGCCAGTGGTCTATCATCCAAGCATGGATAATCACGCTATGAGCAAGTTTTGACTCACACAAAAGTGGCTACCTGGTCCTGGTGCAATGTGGGCCAACCTAAAAGAACAGTTACCCCTCAACCTTCAGAAAACAGAACTCGTACAGGGGCGCAGCACATAAGCTGAAGTCAAAGTTCCTTGCCCCTCCGACCCCCCTCAGGGATTCCCGACCCCCTTTGCCTTTCCATGTGCTCTGTACTCTCCAGGAATTCTGGGATTGAACCCGGACTTGACAGTCCTCTTCCAAGCATGGGATCAGTGCTGCATCACATGTGAATGGCTCCAGATCCCTTCCTCCAGCTGTCATCCAGGCCAAACCAGAGCATTCCCCAGATCTGAGCCTCCAATTGTGCTTGGAGGAAACCATGGCAGTGCCATCCCCACTCCATCTCAACAGCATGGAGACCAATAAGGATGAGTCAGATAGCTTTTTGGCTCCTCCTGTGCTGGTTCCTCCCCCAGGTCTCCCAATGACATCAGATGAATCAGACATAATCGGAAAGGATGCTGAGGTTTAATATCATTGTCCCCCACTTGTATATATCTAATACTGTCATTGTACTGCTGTGAATGCTGTGAGTTTTCTATAGGTGTACAATTCTGCAAGTCAAAATTGATCTGAATTTAATTGAAGTACAACAATGGGTAAGGCTATCCTGAAAGTACCAATGGTGGTGATTACAGCTAGCCCAATGCTGAAAGTCTTCACACACCTATGGACACAGCCAAACCCATTCACTCAATGGGCCTACCGATAAATTGAAGAAATATGACTTGGCCTACCTGAAGCCTACAGACCACCCACTCCTTGGCCCACTGGAGACCTATGGGTGGCCCATCCCTTGGCCTCCCCAAGGCCTACAGATGGAGAGATGTACAGATCATCTGTACCTCACCTATGGGTCACCCCTCTCTTTGCCCACCCCATCTTCATGGTACACCCTCACCACCATTCCATGGGCCCACCCATTACTGACAAAATGCCTATTTAAATAGAAATATCCCTTGGCCTACCCAAGACCTATGGGTCACCCCTGCCTTGGCCCACCCTATCCCCATGGTACACCCTCATTACAATTCAATGGTTCCACCCATTACTGATGAAATGCAAATGGAAATCACATATCTCTCAGCCCATTCAATAAGCACAGGTCACCCAAAAAGCTTTGAAAAGTTTATAAAGTAACCTGTGGATTCACTGATGCAGAGGACCATCAGGAAAATGGTGAGAAGTGTTGGAAAACAAACAGTCAAGTGGCATAGCCACCACTGACATAATCACGTAGCATTAGTCTTTTTGCCATCACTGAAACTACAGTTTCTATAAGAAGCTGCTATAATCAGATAGATGTGACAAATAAATATCAAATACAACATGATTGGATAATCCTTGAGATAACATTACCTTTCAGTTGTCAAGTTAATGTCAAAAGCCACATCTCTGATCCCACAATCTCAGAAAGATAGATTCCTTGTAGTGGAATATAGCCCTGGACTGACATGTTACAAATGTATCAGCCATGATCTTTCAACACTCAATCTGATATGAGTTGATAAGATTGTTATCATCATGTTTTAATGCTGAAAAAGGGATACCATTAGGTTACCAACAATATGGGTATTTGGTAATCAGCTACACTTACCAATCAAACAACCTTCACAATGATATATAATGATATTCTATGATAAGTTGTTGATCAATTTACTTCATCTTGATGCTCAATTGTCTATACCTATCATGACTATCATTGAACAGCCTGCCAATAACCAGAGATGTGGGGAAATATTAAGTACTGTATAGTTGCTAGCCCATAAACTCTTCCTCTCTGACTTTCTAAGTTTCTTCACTCTTGTCTCTGGGTTCTTACTCAGGCCAGAGTCACTACCAACAAGGTAAGTTTTAGATCCATAAATTGGCAAGTTCAAAACTTGTATGTGTGATGTTATTTGCAAGTGTTTCATGTTTTATTGATCTTATTAGTCTGTAGTTCTAGATTACATGGTAGTCTACAAGTGCTGGTAGTCTATGATAGTGTATGATAGTCTTTTCAAAATAAGAATTATCTTATGTTTTACACAAGGATAAATATGAGTGATGTTAAATGATCTATAATAAAGAACAAAAGATATTCCCTGGTAAAGAAGATAGCACTGGATAATTTTTGCAAGCCTTTTGAAACTAATCATGCATGAAAACACAATCAGAGTGCTGCTTATGACACTGCAGATATTGATGATCTACATCAATCATATAGATTTATTAAGGATAATCCTATATGTGGCTATCCCTTTTCTTCACCATTGTCCTGATGACATGTTTAGGCCCGCCGAACTTGCAAAGCACAAAGGAAGCACCAGTGTGGTAGCTGCAATGGTCGGAGGTAGCGGGAATCACATCAAACCTTAGGTAGAAGAAGAATATGGCAGGAATGTGGCAGGCTACGCAAGCATAGCAAATCCAACACGCGCTTTGGCAACATCAAAGACAGTGTAAACGTGATCGAGGAAAACGGCGCCAATGATCCAAAATGCTTGATGTGCATTGTCATCAGTACACAAGTCGTCGCAGCACGAGAGCCGGTCAGAGACTCACGAATCTCCGCATACCCCGCAATGATGGAACCGTAGCACTTGCTTGGGTCTTCGTTGTCATAACCAATGCTGAGGAACTCAGCCGGGATGGGGAAGGGTGTGCCATCGAAGCTGAAGCTGACGCTGGGGACATCATCGCAACGGACTATGAGGGTGTTAATAAAGGATCGGATATGAAGTAGGCTGGAAGCGTACAGGCGTATACATCCGGGGCTCCAGGTCGAGGAGTACCGCCAATGGCGTCGTAAAAGGTCGCCACATCCTCGGGGAGACCGTGGATGAGCTCGGTGCCCGTGTCAATGATGCTGTCAACATTTCTCAAGAAGACCTCTCCGTTTAACACTACGTCCATGCCAATCCGCCAGTAACCCTAGATACGTCGCATCAACCACCGCCGGGGAAACGTGATGTTCGACTTACAATTTCGGTGACCTGTGTGTAGGTGAAGCCGCCTGTGTACATGTCCGGATTGGTACCACCGAGGTATAGCTCAGGCCTGGGGTCCGCGAAATTGAATGCAAATACGGGCTCGTCTGTCTGACCCTGAGTGACGAGAGTCTGGAAGACAGGGCCCTCGTGGTATTCGGAGATAGGTTGGAAGGCCATTCCCATCACACCATCAGGGGTAAAACGCTCCTGTCGCAAGCCTTCAGAGTAGTGCAATGCCACACCGAAGGTCTGACGAGTAGCCTGTTGAAACTTCAGAATCGATCACGTCGTAACGACCATCATGTACCGTGAGTCCGACAATCGTGACATTGTCGGTGTACTGTTGGCCGAAGGCACTGTCACCAATCCCGTACTCAGTGGAAAAGGGCTCCTCCAGGTTGACGGAAGTCGAAGATGAGTCTGGATCATAGGTGGCGTGACCATGGCAACTGGCGTCACAGTCGACACCTGGTAAAATCAAGTCGCTGTAATAATGTTTAGTGAGAGATTCATATCATACATACACCATATGAGAAATACGTGCCTCGAGCCAGTATCGAACACAACTGTTAGAGGAAGTGAGCAGGACATTCGTTGCAAGGTTGGTTCGAACATACCAGTGTACATTCGGGGAGGTGTGCCAACGGTAACAGTGCCGAACCAGATGTTCGCGACGTCGAAGGGAAACAAGGGTAGTCCGCCGGATGCGCGTTTCACAGCAGACGGATGCGAGGCGCTGGTGTTCTTTTCGAAGTTATTAAAGCCACGGAGAATCTTACTGGATGTTCAAGTCAACGCAAAGCAAAATTTGGAGGTCGAGCAGATGGGTACGAACGTCCTGGTTGATGCAACGTGAGAATTGAGTGCTTGCAAGTTGACGCTCTTGTCAACATTGGCATTGACCAGCGACGAACGCTTGTAGAGGGGGATCGCTGTTCCCCGGGCCTCCTGTTTGACACGCTGGGGACTTGCAGCAACGAAGAAAGGCAGTGCAGTGAGGGCCGTTACGAGAGTGAAGTGCATAGTAAGTAGGGATCTTTTCTACAAATGAGGACAACCGAGAAGCGAGTCGTTGCTTCAATATGCCTGCCTCTAGAATACGCCAGTGATGAGCTGGTTGGCAGGCTGCCACGATGAATCGGTTGTCCCCGCTCATATCCCATGCTGCGCTGTTCCGAAAAGCTCCCTGTTCCTTTCACCGGTACGTGGACGTGTGAAATGGCGGACTCGCAATAACATATCTGAATGACCAACAGGTTCTGAAGGGAAATTGCCTTACCATTGCTATTCCCGTGACAAATGGGTACTGGTTGCTCTTTCCAAAGGGGTCACTGATCATCGGTGGACGAGGGTCGATCGCGCCCATTCGACGAGATCAGTTTACCAGGAAATGCACTGGTCCAACTTGTGTTACCTCAGTTTTAGATGATTGTTTTGTGAAGGGAGGTATTGGTGGATGCGAGTGTTATCAACTTATCATTAATGGCAAGCAGTCTTCTGGGTAATAAAAGTTGGTGAAATTATGCTGACTTCTAGTATAGTGGATGGACAAACCTATTGTCCCATATTATTGTGATGCGCAGATTATTGACAGATCCTTGCATGCATCAGCAAAAGTGGCAGAAATCTGAGAGGTGCAGCAATGGCCAGGATATCCTATCAAGCCTGATTGAGGTGTATCAAGCCCATGTAGTGCTTTGGTACCATAGTATATGGACAGCCGAGGTTGACAAATAGCCCTGGCTTATGGGCCAGCCGATCATCAGCCGACCTTCGAGTTGCACTCGTAGGGCATGGATGGGCCAAGATATAATAGAAATCCTGTGTGATATGAGTCAGCTGAGGAGTTATTTTAGTAAGGGTATTTTGAGTGATGGGTGGGTCAATATGTGGTGGTTCAATGTGATATGAGTGGGCCGAGAGGTGGGTGACCCATAGGTCTCGGGTGGGCCAAGGAATACATGACCCGTAGGTCTCAGGTGGGCCGAGGGATGGGCAAACTGGTCTTGGGTGGGCCAAGGAATGCATGACCCATAGGTCTTGGGCAGGCTGAGGAATACATAACTTGACAAAATACAGTGAACTCTGGAACTGGAACAACAAACCCTGCATTTCCGGAACGCCAGAATCCGCGTTTCCGCATGTCCGGAATGCCGGAATGCCTACCTCTGCTCCACTGCCAGGTGGAACCTCTCGGAATCTTGGAATCTCGGAATCTACTCGGAATCGATCCGGAATTCATGTAGATGTGCAAACCCTTATTGTATTGCATTATCCTTTACTTGTCATCATTCCCGAGCCTCCAGGGACACTCCATCACTTCCTTACATTGCTTAATTCCAAATTCCTCTTGTTCCTGTTCCTATTCCCTGATTATCATTAGCGAGCGCTTCTCCACCCACTCTGTTATACATATATACTTGGTTTTTTACTTTGGATTCCTCAGTCGTTCTTTGCCCCCTCTTTGGCAGCGGCTGAGGTGAGTTTAATTATACCTATTTGCTGCTCCTAGCTAATCCCTAGTAGTCCGGGCAATCACTGCCCTCTTATAGTTTTTGTCATAACCCATAGGTCTTGGGTGGGCTGAGGAATACATGACATGTAGGCCTCAGGTGGGCCGAGGGATGGGTGACCCATAGGTGTTGGGCGGGCCAAGGGATGGGTGACCCATAGGTGTTGGGCGGGCCAAGGGATGGGTGACCCATAGGTCTTGGATGGGCTGAGAGAAGGGTGACCTGTAGGTCTTGGGTGGGCCAAGGAATACATGACCTGTAGGTCTCAGGTGGGCTGAGCATCACATGACCTGTAGGGCTCGGGTGGGCTGAGGGATGGGTGACCCATAGGTGCCGAGTAGGCTGAGGACCGGGTGGTCTGAAGGTTGAGGGTGGGCCAACTCATATTTTTTCAATCTATCCTTCACCATAATGGGTGGGCCCATTGAGTCAATGGGTTTGGCTTCATTCATAGGTATGTGAAGACTTTCAGTATTGGACTGGCTGCAGTCATCATCATCAGTGCCTTCAGGATAGCCTTACCCATTGTTGTACTTCAATTAAATCAAGATCAATTTTGACTTGCAGAATTATACACCCATAGGAAACTCATGGCATTTATAGTGGTACAATTACAGTCATTGGCTATATACAAGTTGGGGAAAATCAGATCAAACCTCCATACTGGCATCCATTCCGACTGTGTCCAATTGATCTGATGTTGTAGGGAGGCCTGGGGGAGCTGAAAAGCCATCCAACTCACCCTCATTTGTCTCCATTCTGTCTAGATGGAGTGGGGATGGGACTGCCCTGGTGCCCTCCAAGGATGGGCCATGCAATTGGAGGCTGAGATTCAGGGAATGCTCGGGTTTGGCCTGAATGACAGCAGGAGGCAGGGAGCCAGAACCCTCCAGGTTGGGCATTTGCATGTGATGCAAAACCAATACCATCCTTGGGAGAGGACCTGGTTTTGATCCAACCAAGCCTTGCTCTTGGACCCTTTCCCAAAGGGCCTCGACCGCCCGAACCAAGGTGCTGAGCTGTTGCTCAAGCACCGGAATCCATTCCAGCTCTGTTTCGAGAGCAGAAACCTGACTTTCAAGGGTGGTAATCACTGCATCCCTTGAATCATCGGTTAGGTTGGGAGTAGGGACAGAGGCTGGGAGAGGTGGGGTATTGAGAGGCCTGGCTGATGGGGTGGCATGGAAGCCATTTTGGGATCACTACACCATCAAAAACTATCAATATCAATATCAGTTGGAAATAGAAACATATGTAGACTACCAAACTTACCGAGTTTCAGTTTAACACTTGAGCCACCAGGGGTGGAGCTTGGGCCAGCTTCGGGTGTGGGGGTCTTGGGCCTTGGCTTTGATGATGAATGTTTGACCTTCCTTGGAGAAGGACCGGGTGCCAGACTTGTGGCACGATTAGCGGGGGTGGTGGCCAAAACTGTCATGGCCCTGAGCAGTTGACAGGAAGGGGCTTTTGAAGGGGCCCTTGATGGCACCTTGCTCGGGCCACCAGATTCCTGATGACTCCATTTGGCCGCTTTCATGAGGCTGCAAGCGATCTTGGATTGGTTACATGGCTGGCATATTGCCCTTGATGGTCTGGGTGCAAGGACACGCTTTTTGGGCACAGCTCTTGCAGACTTCGGAACTGGCCTTTGGGGATGGAGGGGGAGAGTCAGCAGTGTTGGGACAGGATGTTGAGGGTTTGGGTTGTTTGTCCTCATCAGAGATGAATTCCTGTGATTTTGTCACATGCCAAAACTTTCCTAACCCATTTGGCCCAATTCTGGCCCCCTATGATCAAATCCCAAATCCCGAGCCGTGGACTTTACCGTAGAAGATTTCTCCTTCATCAGATATTCCGAACCCTGTATTTCCTGTTCCAGACTTTCACATTCCCATCCTGGACTTTTGTATTTCCTATCTCGGCTATCTCTTGACATATGTCTCTTTCCTTTGACATTCCTTGACATCTGCAGTTCCTATTAATAATTCCCTTTCCCCCTGCTTCACAATTATTGCGCCATTGCCCTCAGTTATTATTCCACCATTCTGACACCATTCTGAATCATCCCCTTACTTTGTTCCGGAAACCCGAAACCTCAAGTCGTCTGACATATTTTAACAGTTTTATATGTTCTGGACTCTTCAGTATACAAACCCGCTTGTACTGTCCAATATTTCCTCAGTTCAAATATCAACTAAATCCCGTTCTATCCTGTGAAGTCTCCCCTTCACTCTGAAACCCCCTTCAGTCCTTAAGTTGACCTTAGGATTGTCCTCCGACCCTCTGCCTTGAAATTGAGGAACAGAACTCATACATGGGCACAGCACATAAGCTGAAGCCAAAGTTCCTTACACCTCCAACCCCCTCAGGGATTCCCGACCAACCCCACCATTCCACACGCTCCGGACTATCTGGGAATTCCAGGATTGAACTTGGACTTGACATATTTGAACTCAAACCTCTACGAGTTTGCTAACATCACCTCTTTACCACATGTCTAGAACTATTCAGACTCATGCTCAAACATGCAGTATGCAAAACATCAATGCAGCTCAGTCAGAGGCAGCCCAAGAAGATACCCTACACTCCCTGATGACCTCGTGTCAAGGCCCCAATGTCACCAAACAATTCCATAGCTTCTCTGCTTGTCGTACATCAACCTCCGTGTCTCAGGCAAGGCCCCTGTCTCAAAGCATCTCCACGCCTACTCCTGCAGGTTGTTACCCCTCCAGGGGCACCCCAGACCTGTCAAGTCTGGGTTTGTTCCTGGAATTCCCAGATAGTCCAGAGTGCAGAGAAGGTGGGGTTGGCGGGAATTCCTGAGGGGGGTCGGAGTTGTAAGGAACTTCGGCTTCAGCTTATGTGCTGCACCCCTGTACGAGTGCTGTTCCTTGATTTTGGAGCGGAGGGTCGGAGATCAATCTTAAGGTCAACTTAAGGACTGAGGAGGTTCAGAGTAAAAGGGATCAGGAAGGAATGGCATTTAGTTGATATTCGAACTAAGGAAATATCAGAGAGTACATGCGGGTTTATATACTGAAGAGTCTGGAAGATATACAGATGTTTTGGACGACTTGGAGTTTCAGGTTTCCTGAAGAAAATAAGGAATGAGTCGGAATGGCATCAGAATGGGAGAATGATGACTGAAGGCAATGGTGCAATAATTGCAAGGCAAGGGGGAAGGGAATTATCACTAGGAACTGTAAATGTCAAGAAGTGTCAAAGGAAAGTGACATATGTCAAGAGGTAACCGAGATAGGAATATGAAAGTCTGGGATGGGAATATGGAAGTCCGGGACAGGAATGCGGAAAGTCCGGGATGGGAATGCGAAAGCCTGGGACAGGAAGTACAGGGTTCGGAATGTACAATGAAAGAGAAATTGTCTCAGGTAAAGCCCAAGGCCCGGGATTTGGGATTTGATCATAGGGATTTGGAATTGGGTCGGATAGCTTAGGGAAGTTGTGGGATGTGACAAGACCCCTCTGATGACGGTGGCAACAACGACCCCGACCCCTCCAATGACAACCCAGATAATGCAATCCTGCCTAACCCCATCAGGGCACTTGCAAATGCAGTTCATGGCCTTGCTGAGTTATTGCGCTGTGACCACAAATCCAAAAACTCCTCATCTCCATGCATGAAGGTTTGGGAACCCAACACCTTTGATGGGACTGACCCTTGCAAGCTGTGGGCCTTCCTGGTCCAATGCAAGTTGAATTTCCAGGACCATCCCCATGCATTCCAGACTGACTGCGCAAAGGTCACCTTCACCCAGTCCTACCTAAAAGGTATGGCTCTTTAGTGGTTTGAGCCTGACCTCCTCCAGATGGATGATCTGGACTGGACAGATGACTATTGGAAATTCATCCTCGAGCTCCAGACCAACTTTGGCCCCCATGACCCTGTCGGTGATGCAGAACATCAACTCGACCACCTATCCATGAAAGACTCCCAGCATATCAACAAGTACGTGGTAGAATTCAATTGTCTAGCCTCCCAGGTTTGGGGTTATGGTGAGGGAGCCCTCCAACATCACTTCTACAATGGACTCTGCATCGGAAAACCACGCTCCCTAGGAGAACTCCAGAATCTCTTCAAGACTATTGACGGAAGATATTGGGAACACAAGTCCAAAGTCGCTTGCCAAATCAGACCCTCCAGAAACAAGTTCTCCACATCCAAAAGTACTCCCATCACCTCATCTCCAAAACCCGCAACTTCATCCAACTCCCTGCATCTTCGTTGTCCTCTAAGGGGAAATCCTCTGCCCCTACCCCGAAACCCGCATTGGACCTCTCTGGTATACTGGGGAAGGACAGATGCCTCACCTCTGAGGCACAAAAATGTTGCTTCAACCTCAAGCTGTGTATGTTCTGTGGAGCTGCTGGACATATGGCCAAGGATTGCCAAAAGTCTACTTCCCACACAGCCAAAACCTCCCCTACTCCAGAAGCCAAACTGGAGGCCTCTACCCATGAGGCAAAAAAATAGGGTGTAGCCTTCCAGACTCTGCACAGGAAGGAGGCTGCATTGAATCCCACTGTGCACCTATGGAGACCTGTCTCAATGTGTCCACTCTTTATGATCCCAAGGCCCTTATGCCACTTATTTCTTTCCCTGGCTTGTCCGAAATTTCTGCTTTTCCCGCTTTGTTAGAGTGTGGTTCTACTGATTGTTTCATTGATACTACCTTCATTAACAAGCATCATTTTCTGACATATTCCATTCCTCCTATTCCATTGAAACTTTTTGATGGTACTTCCAATTCTACAATGACCCATGCTGTTGACCTTTCTGTTTGTTTCCCTTCCAGTTTTGTCACCTCCAATACATGTTAGGTTACACTGTTGGATTCCTCTTGTTCCATTGTTCTAGGACACAACTGGCTCACCTGCTACAATCCATCAATTGACTGGGTATTGGGCAGTATTACTTTCCAAACTTTTGGCTCAAGACTTGCCAACGACCCTGACGTCACCTCCAGAGATTCCAGACCCCGTTCTGCTATCTCACTCCGACATTCCTGACAAGCCGCCTCATGAAGCTCCCAATCCCTGAAAAACCCTGGAACTCCATTTCATGGACTTCATTGAGCAACTTCCCTCTTCCGGTGGATACACCACAATCCTCATAGTCATTGACCGTCTTTCCAAACAATCCATATTCATTCCCACTCATGATACTATCGACTCTCTGAGCCTTGCAAAATCATTCCTGCTCCACATGTTTTCCAAGCATGGAGTTCCCTCCCACATCACCTCCGACCAGGGTTCTGAGTTTGTCTCCCATTTCTTCCGTTCCCTTGGGAAAGCCCTTGACATCCACCTTCACTTCACTTTGGAATATCATCCCAAAGGCAACAGGCAAATGGAACAAGCAAACCAGACCCTTGAGCAGTACCTCAGAATCTACTGCAACTACCAACAGGAGAATTGGTCAGAACTCCTACCCCTCACGGAATTTGTGTACAACAATGCCCCTAGTGGTACTACAGGAGTATTCCCATTCTTTGCTAACAAAGGCTATCATCCTAACGTCTTGGTTTACCCCAATAGGGATTTGACCTCATCCCAGGCTTGTGAATATGCAGTCGACCTATAGGAACTCCACGAATTCCTATGCACAGAAATGGCCCGCATGCAACAATGCTACCAAGGACCCGCGGATTCCCAACAACTCCCTGCACCGGACTTCTGGATTGGAGATCAAGTGTTCATCAAGGCAAAGTACTTCCGCTCCACTCACCCTTCCAAGAAACTCTCGGAAAAGAACCTTGGCCCCTATCCCATCATCACCCAAGCCAGACCCCTGTCCTTCACCCTCCAACTCCTGGACTCCATGTGCACCATCCATCCCATCTTCCATGTCTCCCAGTTGGAACCTGCAACTCCGAACATTATCCTGAATCGGGTCCAACTTCCACCTCCCCCAGTTGAAGTCAACGGAGAACCCGAATACAAAATCTCTGAAATCCTAGACTTCAAAATCAACTGGTGATGCAGGAATTTCCAACTCCTGTACCTGGTAAAATGGGTGGGCTATGAAGGGACTGATGAAGAAACTTCCTGGATCCTTGCAACTGAACTTGCTCACACATCGGAACTCGACTCAGACTTCCACTCTGCATATCCTGCAAAATCCGGACCCCTTAAATCCCTCGGATGATGGTGGAAACATATTGTACAATGCATGACACGAGGAAACTATGCTATGATTATATAGGGAGGCTGAGGGAAAGTCCTATACTACTCCCCCACTCCCATCCTCCTCACCCTCACCCTCACCATCCTTGTCCTGTTCTTCCTCCCCATCTGCCCTCTCCTGGCATGATGAGTGTGCCTGCATGCACCTTGCACAAGTCCGCAACCGCCCGGTCTTCAGGTCCAGACATGGGACCCTTGCCCTCATACAGGCCGCACAGGGTCAATTGGCCCTGGGGAGCCAACCCCCGGGCTGCCTTGTAATGGCCCCACCTTGGACTCCTGCGCGTGTTCTTCCTCCTCCTGCTGGACATGGGTGATTTTGTCATCAGATTGCGAGTGAGTAGATATGATGGACGATGAAACTAAACAATAAGCAATCAATGGTTGTAAGATACCTCAGACCGATCCCCAATTTTCAAACTCCGCCATACTTCTATTTCCCATTATGGACTCCTATCCAGGCACTCAAGGGTTCGTGCCTAAGAGGGGGATACTGTCACATCCCAAAACTTTCCTAACCCATCCGGCCCAATTCCAGCCCCCTATGATCAAACCCCAAATCCTGAGCCTCAGACTTTACCTTATTCTGAACCCTGTATTCCCTGTCCTGGACTTTTGCATTCCCGTCCTGGACTTTCATATTTCTATCTTGGCTATCTCTTGACATATGTCTCTTGCCTTTGACATTCCTTGACATCTGCAGTTCCTATTGATAATTCCCTGTCCCCCTGCTTCACAATGATTGCACCATTTCCCTCAGTTATTATTCCATCATTCTGACACCATTCCAATTCCTCCCCTACTTTGTTCCGGAACCCAGATTCGTCTGACATACTTTAACAGCCTTATATGTTCCGGACTCTTCAGTATATAAACCCACTTGTACTCTCCAATATTTCCTCAGTTCAAATATCAACTAGATCCCCATTCTATCCTGCAAAGTCTCCACTTCACTCTGAAACCCCCTTCAGTCCTTAAGTTGACCTTAGGATTGTCCTCTGACCCTCTGCCTTGAAATTCTGGAACAGAACTTGTACAGGGGCACAGCACATAAGCTGAAGCCAAAGTTCCTTACCCCTCTGACCCCCCTCAGGGATTCCTGACCAACTCCGCCATGGCCAAAGCAAAGCCAAAAAGCACCAACCTGGTTTGGTGAGGGAAGCCCCAAGGGGAGAGTGGTTCACAAAAGGTGGAAATATGTTTCTGATTGAAATCCTAAGTACCCACTCATTGTTGATACAACAAAATACACTATCTATGTATATACAGTGACTTTACTCCATCCTTTCCAGCACATTGGCCAGCTGGCTGATAGCATCATCAAGCCTTTGAATCTTGGTTGAGATCTCCACATGTCGGTCAGTCAGATACATGAACCTATCCACATAGTGCACATAGGCCATGATCAGAAATCTATCATGGTGCTGGCTCAATGGGAGATGTTGTGGGAGATGTTGTTGTTGCCGATTGTCACATCCCAAAACTTCCTTAATCCATCCGGCCCAATTCCGAACCCCTTTGATCAAATCCCAAATCCCGGGCCTCAGACTTTACCTTAGACAATTTCTCTTTCATCAGACATTCCGAACCCTGTACTTCCCATCCCGGACTTTCCGCATTCCCATCCCAGACTTCCGTATTCCAGTCCCGGACTTTCATATTCCTATCTCGGTTATCTCTTGACATATGTCACTTTCCTTTGACACTTCTTGACATTTACAGTTCCTAGTGATAATTCCCTTCCCCCTTGCCTCGCAATGATTGCACCATTGCCTTCAGTCATTATTCTCCCATTCTGACGCCATTCCAACTCATTCCTTATTTTCTTCCGGAAACCAAAACTCCGAGTCGTCTGACATACTTTAACATCTTTATATCTTCCAGACTCTTCAGTATATAAACCTGCGTGTACTCTCCGATATTTCCTTAGTTTGAATATCCCGTTCTTTCCTGCTTCACTCTGAACCTCCTCAGTCCTTAAGTTGACCTTAGGATTGATCTCCGACCCTCTGCTCCAAAATCAAGGAACAGAACTCGTACAGGGGCGCAGCACATAAGCTGAAGCCGAAATTTCTTACAACTCTGACCCCCCTCAGGAATTCCTGCCAAACTCTGCCTTCTCCGCACTCCGGACTATCCGGGAATTCTGGGAACGAACCCGGACTTAACACCAATACCCATCAAACATCAGCCAATATGCATATATGGTTGAATGGTGAAACAAAAATCAAATCAAATGGGACTTACAGTATTCCAACTGAGCCAAGTCCTCAGGCTGAAGATCACTGCCTGGGATTGGGGGCTGTACTAAAGTCCTCAATATGTATTCCAGGTGTTCCTGGGATAAGCAGCCAGCAGGCAATGTCCAACCAAACAAGGCCATTCCAGTAGGAATTGGCCCAAGTTGAATTTCAGGATTGGACAGTTCTGATGAAATCGCCCAAGAGGTGCTGGCCAATTCCACATCAGAAATGAATGGTGGGCTGGGGAGCAGACTGTCCTCAAGCATGGGTGGAGTTGGCAGTTCCAGACTGCTGTCAGGGATGACTGGAGGTGTCGGAAACCTCAGATCATTGGATGCGGTGGACTTGGCACTTAGGTGCCTAGGAACCTTGGGGGGCTCAAATGATGGAGAAAATGAAAATGGGAGATTGATAGAGAAACCTCCAGGGGTTGAGAAGTCCCAAGAGGAAGTCTGGGAAGGAATGGATGGGGCTAAGAATCAATCTGAGGAAGATGGTGGTTCAATCTCCATCAGTTGATCTGCAAGATAATGGTTGGTTTGGGTGAGCAAAATGAATTTGTAGGCTTACCATCAAATCTGACCTGGCCAGGGGCATTACCTTGGGCTGGTGTGTCAGACATGATCAATGTTAATATGGGTGATTTGGTGGAAAATGGTGTGAAATGGAGTGCAAAAGGTATGCCTAGACTCGTGTCTTGTCAATATTCTACTCCCGGACCAAATCAGTCTTTGTGCTTGGGCAATGCTGTCAGTACACAGTTTATTATTTAAACCTAACCTTGGCTTTGAATAAGAGTTCAAATGATGGGGGGAAGAAGAAGTGGGAGGAAAAGGAAAAGGAAAAGGAAAAGGAACAGGAAAAGGAAAAGGAAAAGGAAAAGGAAAAGGAAAAGGAAAAGGAAAAGGAAAAGGAAAAGGAAAAGGAAAAGGAAAAGGAAAAGGAAAAGGAAAAGGA